>CM041779.1:62410867-62534732 GCA_023374045.1 Limonium bicolor | reverse complement strand
GAAGAAAAGAAATGGACGAAGGAATACTATGAAGAATTCTAATCTTCAATAATTACGTAGCGGTAAAGCTCGAGACAGAGGCATTATAAGTTTGCGTAATTAATTGTGAGCTAGTAATTTAACTCCTTTAAAAGGGAACTGATCGATTTCACTCATATAAAAACAAACAGGTAGTTTTGGATTCCGGTATGGGTACGCGTGCATGAGGTTCCGTTTATGTTTTACACGAGGAATATTGTGCAAAGAGTTGGTGAGTGTATTGGTTTTTTCATGTAATATCCGGATGATGATTGACAAGGGTATGGGGTACATGCGGCTTCAAGTCAAAATTGATATTTCTAGACCTCTGTTTGAGGTATGTGTCTATGTCTATTGGCGGAGTCAGTACTGAGCTAAGGTTATCTTATGAACGCTTGTCGAGTTTGTGCTTCCATTATGGGAGACTTTTGCATGGAACACATTACTGTTCTTATAGAATAGACGTTACCACTTCTGATCAGCCCTATGGCACTTAGCTTCGCGCGGGGGTGTATGAGGGTAGTCGTGTTTGATTTGAAAGTCCTGATGATTCGCGTGGTCTCCGTCAGGCTTCAGAAGTTGGCCAATGTAGTAAGAAAGGGCTGAAGATCTTTTTAACAATAAGGTGCAGGAAGAAGGTGCTCCTACTGCGGATGGTAGTGATGGAGTGGTGCTGATGCAGGTGCATGGGCCTGAACCTGAGTGCATCGGCCGGAAGCGAAAGCGTGACTATGTTGATTATACTTCGAGTCTGAGGAATTCCTTGAGAAGAAAGGTTTGGAGGAGGGATCGAAGTGTGGTAGGTGCGATGGTGATGATCTTTCTTCAAAGGCACCCCTGGGAGAATCCCAGGGCCGCCAAGCATAACGGCTCTCTTAGTTATGAACTGTGGAGGCCTGGCGACCCTCATACAGTTCGATAGTGCTTGGAATTAGTCTACGCAGAGTCGCCTAGCTTGGTGTTCCTTTGTGAGACTAAGCTGTCAAGTGTTGAGATGAGACGTGTTGGTTGTGGGTTACATCCGTATATTGGTTGGTGGGTGACAATTGTGGGTGGAGTGTTGGTGTAGCTTTATTTGGTGGGAGGATTAAATGTTGAGGTTCTTAGCTAATTGAGTCGTCATTTTGACTATGTAGTTTTGGACCTATGAAGGAGGATGTGGCGGTTTACGGGGGTCTATGGTTGGGCTGCACGGTTTGATCATTGGTGGATGTGGCGGTTGTTGCAGAGTGTTTCCTCGGTGAGATGGTTTGTGGGTACTTGGAGGGGATTTTAATGATGTTCTTTGGGAGTTTGAGCATCATCAGGGGAAGGGGCGAGCATGTGGCGTGATTGTTTGGCGTTTCGACTATATGTTGAGTCTTGTCAACTACAAGACTTGGGCTATGTTGGAGGTTGTTTCACTTATACCAATAGAAGGGTGGGGCATGGGTGAGTTCGGAGCCACCTTGACCATCTTTTGCAAATGCTGCATGGATGCAGATCCTCCCGTGTGCCAAGAATCTTCACCTAGGATGGAGTCACCCGGACCATCGAACCCTTAAGTTAGTTCTTCGTCCTACTGCCTGTGGTGGTCCTAAACCTTTTACGTTTGAAAACTGCTGGGCTCAACATAAGAAGTGTCGTGTTTTGGTGGAGCATTTATTGTGAGACTCTCGTCTAGAACTGGAGGATTATCAAGGAAGGGTGGATGAGTGTGGGCAAGCTTTGCAGCAGTGGAGTAGGCATCAGATTCGAAAGGAACATAAAGAAGTGAACTCTATTAAGGTGAAGCTGAGTGTCATAGGGGATTTGGACCTATCTGATGATTTTGTGGTGCAATAGTGGGAATTGAGGAAGTAGTTTGATGCTTTGTTGTATAGTGAGGAGATTCGGGTGTGCCAACGTTCGTGGCAATCATGGATAGCTGCTGGTGACCGAAATTCTACTTTTTTCCACCGGCGGTTTAAAGCCAGAGCTAGCAAGAATTTTGTCTATAGTTTGCTTGATCAGAAGGGAGGTTTGGAGACAGTTTGGAATGGTATGAAGGGCATTGCGAGAGGGTATTTTGAAAGTTTGCTTGCTTCATCCCTGCCTTATATCAACCCCCACTTAATGACGTATGTTGAGGGTCTAATTCTTGAGGAAATACGGGCGGCCATGGGAGAGCCTTACACTTAAGAGGAAGTCCTTTCAGCTTTGAAGGACCTGAACCCTACCAAAGCGCCAGGGCCAGACGGAGTGAATGGTATATTTCTTATAACTTTTTGGAATGTGATTGAATCTGATTTTATGCTTACAGTTCTTCAGTTTTTACATTGTAATGTACTTCCGAGTCATATTAATCATACACATATTGTTCTGGTTCCTAAGAAAAAGGAAGCTTCCTCTATGACATATTTTCATCTAATTTCGTTATGTAATACGATTTATAGGGCTATTGCTAAGGTTCTAGTTAATAGGATTAAGGATGCGGTGAATTATGTTATTAACGAGGATCAGGGTGCCTTTGTTAGGGGGAGGTTAATCACTGATAATATTATAGTTTCTCATGAAGTTTTGCACCAAATGCGATCGTCTAGCTATTAGTAGGGCATTTTGCTTTTATAATTGACATGTCAAAGGTATTTGACAGGTTAGAGTAGGATTTTTTTCTTTGGTGCTTAGGTCTATGGGTTTTCATGCTAGGTGGGTAGATTTGGTGGAAACGTGTCTGAGGTCAGTCACTATGTCTGTCTTAGTTAATGGCTATATATCCGGGGAGGGTTTTTAGACTGTGTAGGGTTTGAGGTAAGGAAATCCTTTGTCTCTTTATCTCTTCATTTGTTGTATGGAAGTTTTATCTTCTACTTTAAGGCTTGCTTGACATGTTGGGGTTGTTCAAGGATATAGTATGTGGGGCCTTAGGCAACCTATAATAAATATGTTTTTCACGGATGACTACCTCTTATTTGGTAAAGCCACGGTTTCAAATGCACAAGCTTTGTACAATGTGGTCCAGGATTTTAAGGATGCTTCAGGGCAATGCATTAATGTGGAAAAATCAAGGGTTATGTTTTCTTCTGGTGTTTTGCCCTTGGTTAGGCGGGGTATTGTTAACACTTTTGGGACTAGGGAGATTAGTGATCTTATGCTTTACCTTGACTTTCCTACTTTTGTTGGGCATAGTCGGAGGAGGATTTTTAGTTTTATTTGAGATAAAGTTCATAGTAGGATCCAAAGCTGAGGGAATAGGATCTCGCAAGTAGGGAGGCTTGTCCTCGTTAAAAACGTTTTACATGCAATCCAGGCTTATGTTATGAATGTTATAAAGTTGCCTGCTTCTTTGGTGTGAGATATTCACAATGCTTTGGGTCGGTTCTGGTGGAATGGCTCTCTTGCAAAACGTGGACTGCATGAGAAGAAGTGGAAGGATCTTTGTCAAAGCTATGATCGGGAGGTTTGGGTTTTAGAGAATAGAATGTTTTTAATGATGCCCCTCTTATGAAACAATGTTGGTGGATTCTCCAAAATCCTGGTGCTCTAGTGGCTCAAGTTCTTAGTGCAAGATACTTTCCTAGCGGTGACATTTTCTAGAGTTCTTTAAGCTCTTGGCCTAGCCCAATTTGGCAGGCTTTTAATAATGTTCTAGGCTAATTGCATAGTGGGCTTTGTAAGACGGTGGGTTCAGGGGAGTCTATAAGGATTGTGGATAGGTGGATTCCAAGGAACGGGGGGGGGGGGGGGGGGGGGGGGGGGGGGGGGGCTAAGCGTGATTTATGGATGTGCGAAGAAATGGACGAGTTTCAGATCTTGTTGATTGGACTACTAGTGAATGGTGGGTAGGCTTGGTTTGGCAGTGGCTTGTTGCAGAGGATGCGGAGTTAGTGCTTGCTATCCATTTGCAGAGGGATAAGGTAGATGGTTGGACTTGAAATCTTACAAAGACCACAAGTTCACAGTCAGGTCAGCTTACTGAAATACCCCAAAGGTTTATGAACCAAATTAAAGACAAATCATGAAATTATAAAGGCTAATAAGCCTTAATGAATTATAATCATGAAAACTCCTAGCACACTTGTATAAATAAATACATACACTTCATGAAGTTTATTAAACCTTATACTATACCATGGAAGTAAAGTCCATGAAGGTTATTAAATCTTACATAAACATGGACACAAGTGAAGCATTATAAAGGAGGAAATCAACTCACAAGTTGATTTATCATGTTACACATTATTACACTGTAACACCCCAACTACTAACAACACACTTAACAACACCTTGCAGCGGAAATCACAACTCACAACATAACTTAACTCCTTGGTGTTACATGCCGTTAGCCACCCACGTGGCTAACAAGGCCAACATACATACATTGTACCAGTCTGATGGACTAAACACCCGAGCAACTACACATAAATCCCGTTCCATGTCCAACAATCGTTATACACTTACATTACAACTGTACAGAGTAATTACCAACTAACGCCGATACAATTTCGGTCTTAATACACCTACAGCACATCCACAATTTTCATGACTACCCACATACAATCAACTACCCGTCCTACTCTCGAACGGCCTCCAGTTCCTTGTACCTGAAACAGGAAAGAGAAGAAAGGGTGGCCCCCAAGGGGCTCAGCACCTTTGCTGGTATGGTAATCCCGCAGCCCGCATGCTACCGGGCCACGCACAACTAATTGTCATCTTAGCATGCGGTTGATTTTATTTAAAACATGCACACATTACACACAAACGTCAAGCTTAAAGGCACACATCCGTTAATAGAACACAACACAAGGTTAGCACACACAACATAACAACACACTTCACTAATTAACGTACACAAACTTATTTCCAATCTTCTTAGAGAACATAAACTTTACTTAGGGAGTGTCGGGGTGATAAAGCCCGGGATACCGGGCACAACATACATACACTTTCTTTACTTAGGCGTGGCGGCCTCATATAGGACCGATCACACCTTATACAATTTCCCCCTAGCTCCAATAGTGATGAGGTAGGTAAGCCTTGGTTAAGCTTGCGGGTGGTTGTAATTCAAGGAGGAAAAAACAACTGTAACATAATAAAGAGGGAGTCAAAGCGAACATAGGCATCAACACCCTACCAACATTACACAGGATTTCCCCCTAGCCCAATTGAAGGTTGGGTAGGTAAGCTTTGGCTAAGCTAGTGGGAGGTCGAAATCCAATGAAGGAAAACAACCCTAACATAACAGGATGGGAGTCAATTCACATATATACATCGACTCCCAAACAATACGCGCGACCGGAACGACCGGATTCCTCACCATACATAACATATACTTATTAGTTAAGGTTCCTTCATGGAACTTATCACATACATACATTACATAGTGTTACTACTTCGGTTAGACGCATAAGGGAGATCGCATTCCTTTTTAACAAACATGGCTAACTGTATCCGATAACAACAACACACAAAAACAAAGTCACATACTTCACACATAGTCACAACATACACTAACGCACGGATAGCCGTAGTTAGAACGTTCCCGTGGGTTGGGACGTTTAATCCGAATACCGATCTCTTATGTGACCCTAGGGTCGGTTAGCTATGATTTAATACATAATTAAGGTTAAACGGTATCGGAATCATTTACGCCACAATAATGAATTACTGTAAACTCATTTCATGTTTTTATCTGGCAAGGTGGCAAAAACACAGAAAAACAAGTTGGCATACAAGCCGGTGTAATCCGGTAGGACACAGGTTGCAAGAGAACCATACCTTACACCATGGGTTACTCTGCCGTGTTCCCGGGTTCACTCCAACGCGTCATCTCACGCTCCCCGGATAGTTTTTGAACAACTGGTAATATTTAAAATGTTTTATTAACAACAAAGCCTTACGGTATGTAAGCTTCTATTACTTCCGCACTTACCCCGTTATCCCGGTGTACTTACTGTTCTTATACTCTCAACTTGCTTGGTTACTTTTACACTTGTTTTCATACTCATATACTTACTTTCTTACCTTTATTATTTCAATTGTAGTGTACTACCACATATATATGCATATATGTGTATAGGCATATATATATATATATATACATATGATTATTATAATCATATAGTAAAATTTTTTTTTTGACTCGACCGGACTTGCGACCGACCTTGCAAGTCCGGTCCATTCCAGTAGCTACCAGTACGGGAATATTTTCTGGCTCGACCGAACTTGCAAGTCCGGTCGCAAGTCCGGTCGATTCCAGAAGGTTTCTGACGGGAGAATTTTCTGGTCCGACCGAACTTGCATGTCCGGTCGTAAGTCCGGTCGATTCCAGAAGGTTTCCCGTCTTTGTAAATCTGGGCTCGACCGAACTTGCAAGTCCGGTCGCAAGTCCGGTCCGGCCCAGTACTTCAGTTTTAAAATCTGTTTTCAGTCCTCTCTTTTACCCATTACCCCCAATCTTCCTACACTTAATCCCACATATTTTAACACTACTTAGGCCCTCAAAACTGCCTCGGTTCATCCCCAAATACCTTACTCATTTCTAAATCCATATACACAATTTTTCCTCACTCCCTTCAACACTTGTAACAGTTTTTGTTACTTTTATGCTACAGATTTTATAACTCAATCCTCACTCTCCAATTACCAATCCATGGTCATTACCCATCTCTACTAATCCCAATACATACCTTGGTTCTCCATTCACCAAGTCACTCTTTAATGCACAGTTCCTACCAAATTTTGCCATAGCTCACCTATAATTCTTACTTATCCACACATATCTTTTCTCATCAGCTTCATCCCTATTCTAGCCAAACCACAGGGTTCTAACAGCACATAACAAATCCTCAAACTCCATCAACAACAACATAATCACCATAAACTCCGTAACCACAATATCAACCTCAAACTTAAAACATTTGGCTCTTAAGGCCCTCAACTCAACATTAATTCACAAACCTCTCCAAAACCAACTAAACACATTACTACACAGATTTTTTTTTAATCCTTAAATTGGGTTCATTAATTTGTTTACCCATCCCAAACACTTAAACAATTTAGAACAAGGTTTAAGGTGAATTCCTTACCTTAATTTCACAAGTCTCTTTAATTCTCCTCTTGCTCCTCATCTCCTCCAAAAATCGGTTAGGAGGGTATGGAGTTTCCAAACTCCATCCCAACATCCAAGAACACAAAAAATACTTAATTTAATTATCTAAACCCTTGGAATATCTCAATTCAATAAAAGGGCTAGAACAAAGTTAGGGTTTACCGTTCTGAAGTTTTTAAGAGGGATTCTCACCTTTGGATCAAGAAGGAAATTACTCCACCATTGAAGGGTCAATTTGGAGCTCAAGAACAAGAAGAAAAACAAGGTATGAGAGAGAGGCAAAATCGGCTACCACTACAAGATGGAGAAAAATGAGGTTTTTCTTGGAGATTTTTACCTTAGGAGATAGAGGAGACTCCAAGCTTCACATTGGTGTCATTTCCTCTTCAAATGGGGAAAAACCATGGAGGTCAACTTCATCCTTTTGAAATTTAGAAAAGAAAGGATGATAGAGGAAGATGAGAGGAAGAAGAATATGTGATTTGTTTTTGATTTGAAGCTCGAATGGAGCTTGGGCATGGCATTGAAGTGAGGAAGCCATTGTTGGCTAGGTTGGAGGACTCAAATCAGCAGCAAGGAGGAGGGAGGAGCCGGCTGGGAGAGAAAAGAGAGGAAAGAGAAAAAGGAAAGAGAGAAATGGGAGGAGAGAGAGGGGGAGAGGGGGGGTATAAGTGGTCCCTCTATTTTTTTGCTTTTGACTTAATTAATTAGTTAACTAGTCTTGTGTGAGTGGGCTGTTTACATAAATAAAACCGGCCCACTAATGTATACACGCTGGAGCGTTTTTCGTTTTTAACAGAAAACGCTCGTTTATTTACCCGGTTTAGCACTATTCACTAACCGGGACCGTTTTCCGGAATTTTTCTCATTCCTTTAATTTTAATGGTTATTAAATCCCATTAATTTTTAATTATTATTACATAATCAACTATTATTTTACGAGGTCATTTAACTGTTTAAAGTCACGTTTTCGGATTTTCTCAAAAAACACGCTTTAAGACTCCGTTAGCGTTTTAACGCATTGTTTGAATCCGTTTTCTTCCGGGATTTTTCCCACATGTTCTTAATGTGTAGTTAAGGTATAAAAAAATATTATAACCCTAATGAAGGTTATGTACCTCCTAAAATAATTAAATACGCGTTTTCACATTTTGTGACTTTTACGCATCTTCTTTTTCTTTTTGTTTTCATTTCATCACCAATGCTCTTAAGGACTTAATTAGCCTTAGAAAATTATAATTACACAATTAATTAACACATTAAGGTTTGGGGTATTTCATACACGAATAAAGAAATATAAATGAAAATATAATTAATCATTTTTACATTGGAAAACATGTCACAAATATCTTAGAAGTGAAAATGAGGCCTTAGACACCATATTAAGTTATTTGGTTAATTTTAGAGGCATTGCAAAAATTGGTTTAGCAGTCCGAATAAAAGACATCGTGTTTTCACCTAAAATGGCAAAACACAACCAATTAGAAATTAAATGCTAACTAATCAAAATTATAAATAACAATGATAATTATTAGTTGGAAATATAAATTTGGAATCATAAAATGATTCGTCTAGTTGAACGGGACAATGTGTCGCGAACGACACGAAAAACAGGCAAGAAACGAGCTAGAAACGACTTATATATGTAACGTTTTATAGACAAAAAATATATATAGGGAAGTGGGCCGACCCACCCAAAATGACTGGGCCGGCCTAGTCGATTTTCTTTACTCACGTAAATTCCAGCCAGCCAGAAAATTCAGGTCAGTCTTCACTAACCCACGGTATTGTCCAGCCTAGCTTCTTCCATGGTCGATTACAACCCTAACTTGCAAAACGAAACATAACTGGCGCCTCTCTTCTAAACTGACGGTAATTTTCAAACCATAACTTCCCTCAACTCTAATTTCTTCTATCTTGCAACCTTCATCGGCGCCACTGTTCTCTTCCTACGCCTCCATGATTCTTCTTCACAAATAGAACATGGAACATAAGCTCTACGCCTCTATTCTCTTCTTCAATGACAGATTCGAGTGCTAAAAACCAAAAATCTTAGGTAAGGTTGGCTTCTGTTCTTCAATTTCTTTCCTAGATTCGAAATTAAATTTGTTCCCAGTCTTACTTCTACCTTCCTCTTCCTTGCGAGTGCCGAAAACCCTAAATATGGAGAAGAAAAATCGAGCCAAAAATTGGTGGTGGTGTTCTTATTATGTCCGAATCAAAAATGAAGAGGTAAGGTGGTTCTTTTCACATTTTCTTCTTCTGGAATCGTTGTTTCTGCCTACACTCACTTCCCTTTCTTATTTCTTCATTTCACATGGGAAAATGAGAGTGCCAAGGGGGCCGAAAACCACAACAAACAGAGGAAATTACCCTAGCAAAAGGGGCCAAGAATCGGGGAGCTAGGACTCCATTTTGGAGCATAAACATCGAAGGTTAAGCCTTTGTACTTGTATTAGTTGTCCTACTTGTTTTCTGTATAAAAAGAAATTGAGTGTGCCGAGAATGTTTGGGGTTGAAACCCACTCCTGGAGAGGTTAAACTTTGTATTTTGTTTGTCCAAAACTGAAGTCATGGCATGTTGTGGTTGGAACCGAAAGTGAGGGTTAGTTGTTCTCTGTTGTGGGTTCCAAATTTAGAGTTACTTTTGTGTGTTCTGTTGAATCCAAAATTAGGATTGTAGTTAGGGATTTGATCGACTAAAATTTTTTTGATGTGGAATTTTTGATGGTGCCGAAACTTAGAATGTTGTGACTATTACGTATTCGAACGTAGTGTATTTGCTAATTGCTTATGGATTCTGCTTATCCAACAAAATTGGTGTTTGAAGTTTGGGGAATTTCAGAATTTGGGTTGTGTTCAAATTACAATTCTGGTAAAAAATTGAAGTTATGGTCAAAATCAGAAATAGGGTCAAATTTAGGGTTTGTTCAAAAATGTGTGACAAAGACCGATCGGTAGTCCTGGTCGAACTCGAATTCTGCATAACATTGAGGATTTAGTTGGAAAAAAATGGAAATCAGATTAGGGATTTCTGAAATTGATTTAAAAGGAATCGATTTAGAGCTTCCTAGAAATAAAAAAAATTAAATTAGCGTTCCGAAAATTAAATTAGGGCAGAATAGGAAATATAATAAATTCTAGGGTAAAAATGTCAATTTTAAAAGTTAGGGGAAGATTGGTAAATTCTAGTAAATTCATGGCCTTATTTGAAAATCTAAAATCAATTTGGGGAGTTCGTAATGTAGGATTGGATAGAATTAAATCAGTCAAAATTAGAATTGGTTGGTCAAAATCCAAAAGGGGATTTTGACCAAGTCAAAATTTATTCTTGTTAGTCAAAATTGAAATGGGGAAATCAAAATAGAATTAGGGATTTTGACCAATGGAAGATAAGTCAAAATTGAAATTGGAATGAGCTTAGAGATATTTAATGGGTAATAAATCCTAGTTGGGCTTAAACTAAGTTAGAAATGAATGGAAACACCAATATTGTATTTGGCTAATTTTAAGTGATTAAGTAGTAAATAGTAAGTTGTAAATGAGACTAATAATTTTATTAGTAGTTGATCAATTGTTTGGTTTAAATATTTAAGGAATTGTTTTATAAAATTGGTATTAAGTTGATATTAATTATGAGAAGTTATAGTTTTATATATGTATATGTAGCGGGATAATATTAGAATTTATAAGACAATGTATATATATTGTATGCAGGGGCGGAGCCAGAAATTTCTCTAAGGGGGGAGAGAATTTTTTTAATAATATTAATCAATATTTTAAAATTAATTAATATAATATTTTAAAATTTTGTATTAGATATATATTTTGACATAAAAGTTAAATTAAAATTGAAATATATATTAATAAATAAAGAAGTTTGTTATCTTTTTTATTTCTTGTTTAAAAAACGGGTATGCAAAATTATAAGTTAATGTCAATAATATAGAACATTACTTCTAAACTAGTAGTTTTTATTTCTAAAAACTTCTTCTAAAAATTATTTTGAGTAATCTCATATATTTTTAATTTAAAAAATCTATAATAAAAACTAAAAACACTTGTATTATGGATAGTAAGGGTACATGATTACTAAGACTAGCATAATAATCAGGTTTACTTTAAACTATGTTGCTAAAATAAAAATATTAAGAGTTTTCTTATCTACTGTAGACTAAATATAATTTTTTTATAATATAATTCTAGAACAAAAATTGATAACAAATAGAATTTGGTGATATCATAGTGACATTTTACAAATTGTTATGGGGGCGAACAAATATCTAATAACATAAATAAACTATATAACAAAAAAACTAAAACTAATTTTAGCATGTACCCGAGGGAGTTGGGGGGCCGAACACCCCCCCCCCCCCCCTGTCTCCTCCTCTGATTATATGAATACATATGAGTATATGTAGTTTGAGGATTAGATTATACTAAATAAGAGGGGGATTAACTTATAAGATATAGTATAATTGGTTTCAAATTCTAAGGTTGGAAGTTACTTGGCTAAATAATATAACACCATTAAGGATTTTAGTAATTAATAAAACTTATGCATTATACTTATAATATGAAGATTAGGATTGAATTTTAGTCTATGCTCTATAATGTTATAAATGTTACAACAATTATAAAGTATTAATATGAAACTAGTACAAGTGATGAAATAATAAGTTTGTAAAATAATGTGGAATATTAAATAGACTTTAGAAGTTTAGTAATGTACTATATAATGTTACATAACCTTAGGATTATAATCCTAATATGGGTTTGTGTAAAATAACACAACAAAGTGAGGTTAATTACCTTACATAAAATGATAAGATATATCATTTAATAATTGAGTTTTATAATTTATATATAACCTTAGGATTATAATCCTAATGTGGTTGAGAACCATATAATATTAAATAAGAGATGTTTTAAGTGGGAAGATAAATTATAGCACAATAGAAATAAAGTTCTTATGTTAAAGTATAACATATTAATGGTGAATGAATTATATAATACAAGGGTTATAATATGAATTTATAAACTTATGTACTGGGTAAAAACCAAGCCAACATAATTGGCCAAGTCAACTTAATTGACCAAAGAGGTCGAGTTGGCCAACTCATAATAAAAATAGAAATAAAGGTTTATAAGTCACGGATATAATTAACATATAGTAACAAACAATATGGATGTATGTATTATATATAAATAACAAAGCTATGAATAAATGAGATAGGTTATTTGAGTTAAATCCTAAGTAGTAAATACATGCTACATGTTAATTACAATATAGTTAGAGAATGATTTAACTAATCCCAAACTGTTTGAAACCCGCATGATAAATGTTGAACAATCACGGGGCAATTACAAGGGGGATTAGTGACTAGTTGGGATACCGAATTAGTCTGTATTATAGAGAGCTAATGTGTAGTCTCATATTCCAGAGTTGAGTGCACTAGTGGACATGCGGTAGAGGATGAACTACGAGGAGTACCGGGCAAGCGTTAATCTTCATGCTAGCGATTATTACGGTGTATGGTATGTGGACGGTGTGGTCTGAATTGTTCTGAGGGCTTCCTCAGACAGACACTATTGTGTTCAAAAATATTATGTGTTATATGCATGTTTGAGTAAATTGAAACGTAAGTCTGATTGTTTATATCGCATTATTATTATTGTACGTTAACGTCCTTTCGGGCTAATATTACGTCGACTATAGATCGACTTATATAAACATACATATGCGAGTAATGTAATGAAGTTATTGTTACTTAATATAATACCCTTAATATTATAATTATGTACATATTAACCTAAGTAAAATACTTAGGTACGTGACACGACTATGTCAGTCTCTAGAGGTTGGATCTCGAACATGAACATGTGACCTAGATTTCTTGAAGGTATGCGTAAGACCCTTAGGGAAGCTATATAATGAATGGATATTCCATAACCTAAGATTATACTTTAGGTAACTGATTAACATTTAATCATATAATGGAATCTTATTATACAATTAGAAATCCAGTAGTCTCTGCCTACTGGTTCCGCATAGTGATCACTAAGAGTCTTGCCCGGATCGGGTGTCACTCTGATTAAGCCCATACGAGCCTACATAGATCGATGACCAGAAGGTAACACTGTTGGTACACGGCTTTTGTCACAAACTAAATGACATCTTCAAGGCAAAGAGGAAGTCTCGAGATTTTATATCTTTGGCCAGAGGGCACTACTGTTGGTGCACCAGGACGACTGTACATAACGAATAAAATTATGGGTTGTCCTAACTTGAAACCCAACATATGATGAGGATGGCATTACGATGAGGACCTGAGAGGTCGGTTATGATATATAATAATTATGAGGTCGTACGCTAGACGACTACGCGTTTATTGCTTTGCTTCGATTACTGTTATTATATATATAATGTGTTGTGTGTGAAATGTTGTGACTGCAATGGTTGTATTTAAATGCTTTCCATCCATGTATTTACCATTTTTATTATATTTGTAAACCAGTACAGCATGCAACGAATCTAATGTTAAGATGACTAAAATGACTTAGTGACCGATAGGATCTAATAACGCACCTAGCATACTCAGCGTTTTTCGCTGAGCCTCCACGACATTGGTCTGGTAAATGCTCGAGCTATGAAGCCGGAGTGCGGGACTTCAGGGTAGTCGACGACGCCTTTTATTTATCGCACTTTTAGAACTAGTTTATATTCCGTACATTGTAAACATTGGAATAACGTTAGATGCTCACTTGTCATTTGTATCAGTTTGTACTTAGGATGATGATGTAGTAGATTTCTCGTTCATCACTGCGGTTTATTGTTATCGTTGTTATTATTTTGTTTCTACTTCTTTACTCGCATGGGTGAGTAATGGCATGTGACACCCAAGTGAGATTATTGATGTTTAACTTCCGCTGTAAGACGTCTTTAATAATGTACAAGAGAGATTATTACGAGTTTAAAGAGAGGGGTGTTACAAAAAGTGGTATCAGAGCGGAGTACCGCTCTGATGACGAGATATTAGGATTAAGACAGTGAGCTTAGGATTATGGGAATACGGGAAACGTTGGTGAGGTACGAGACATCGTTGTCTTAGTGAATTTACGTCTTTGCAATGCTTAATGCATGCAATCGTTAGCCTTACTAGCATTCCAATATCCACTAATTACTATATGGTAAATTACCAAGCAATGATACGGCATACTATATTACAGTTGTCGAGTAGAGGTGGAGGCCCTAAAAGGCAAGGCATGTCGGGAGATTATGAAGGTCCTACAATCCCAAATAGCGTTGAGACGACAATAGCCGCTCTAGCTTGTTGAGAGCATATCCGGGAAACAGCAGTGGTACCCCACCCGCCGCTACCCACACTCCGAATATCGCCTGTAGAGGCAAGGAAGTGAAAGGCACCAAGGAGACGGAAGATCCCTCCTGATTGGGAAGACCGAAGTGATTGCTATAATTGTTGAAAAATCAAGATAGATGAAAGAGCCTGTGATATAATGAGTTACTAAGGTCCCGATAGTTATGCACTATCTAGAAGCGTTGCTTATACACAGTGGAGGATGTACATTCGATCATACCTTAGAAGGAATACGAATCCATAGGACAATTGGGTCAGCTTGTAATTAGACATAGAAACCCTGTCCAATTTAACCAAGGGAAAGCACGGACAAGTGCACCTAAAGATTGAAGAATGGAAAACAAGTCTAAGATGACTGTGTTAAAAATGCAAGACATGCGGAATCAATAACGCTTAGAAGTATTTCCCAAAAAGGGATAATTTCAAGTCGATACAACATTGAAGGTTCAGTAAGATCTGACCAATAAACGTGATAACCCTATGAGCTTACAAAACGTAACTCACCTAGATTGCTGCAACGCAACACCCAATCAAGGAACTTCATACCAAAGACGATCAAAGAACTCCATCTGCTAGACCCGGAACACCACGAGATGACTATACGGGGCAGACCCCAGCTGGTACAACCAGAAGGGGAAGAGAGTCACCAGGGGTAGAGCGTCCCAAATTTTGCGGGAACCTTAGGCGCTGGTACTAGTACTCAGCGCGACCTAGGTAACTGCACATCCCTAACTTAATTAATTGACTGCATGAATATATGCATCGAAAACCTCCTACTACGGAGATGAAGTGTAAAACAATACTCAGAAAAGAGCCCAACTCAGAGAACCTAGAAATAGAATTATCCTAGAAAACTTACCATACCTTAACGGACCGTAGTAACTTCACTACTACCTTTTCTAGACGAATCATCTAAACCATACTCAAACGACCGAAGCACATCAACGAGCAATAAACACAATACCGATAACTCAACCTACATGGCGCACTTGCTACAGCAAGCGCTATGACAATCAATATATTAACAATTCCGCCTACCTTGTGCACTTACCACAACAACTGCTGCAACTACAACCAAATCCTAAAGGACCGGGTAGACCAGAAGGTACAATACCATGGCTACCGGTAACCACCAAATATTCATACAACTTTCATACAAATTCCGTGACTATGACCTATCACAAATAAGGTCACAAAACCCTTAAAACTAGATGCCTACAAACCTCAGAGGACCCAATGAGTTCGACCACTGCAACTAAAGGGTATACACTAGCCCGTAACAAACTACGACAGTTAAACATTAATGAACCATTAACATCGGCTTAAGATCCAAACACCATAAACAATATTGGCATTGAATGCCAATCACTATCAGTGATGAATGTTTAGTCCTTAGGACAAACACGACCCCATATGAAATTTATGACACTTCCTAGATGCACCACCATCCTCAATGATGGTAGGAAATCAAAGAATCGTGATACACCAGCTATTAAACAGCTAGAAGACATCCAATTTAGTGGATGGGGTGCCAGATACGAGTACACGAAATAACAACTCATTCCCAATTTCATAGAAAATTGTAGATGAGATATGATCATGTAATGATCAGGGCCAATACTATGCCCACAACGGCACATGCCCACATACAATAAATACTTAGAAAAAAGAAAAACCGGTTGATCCTCAGTAGGATCGAGATGGAAAACCACAAGTATCACTAACTATAGTAGGGAGAATAAAGGCAAGAGGCCGAATGATAACCTACCATGATGTTGGGTAACATGATGCCCATGAAAAAGGGAAGATTTAAAATGTCATACCGCAACACGGGTATTACCTAAACCGGCTACAATCGTAAACGTGAATCGGTGTTGAGTACTTAAACAATCAATGCCCAAGGCACCACCCTTACAAAGGAGTACCATAACGAACAAAGAACGAACAAGTGTTAAGATAGGAAAGTATACATTGTTATTCCATTTGATCACACCGATCTTTGGACGGAGTTCCCACGTAAAGGGAATGGCTACCGCCGTTGGTGTTCCGCCATACAATAGGTGACAAAAGGGAGTATGTGTTTAGGACATGTCGTCTACTAACATGACGACTGTCAGTGATAATGATAGTGTAAGTTAAACAATGGCAACAACCTAATCAATAATACAAGCCACTAAGTCTAAAAATTGTAAGGCATAAGCCTAATGAAAGTATCTAACGTACCACTAGAAGGACACGAGTCCTGGAGAGCGAAAATACCACCTCCGACTACCTTTCCAATGTATACCACAAGGCGACAACGCCTAAAACAATATGACTAATGATGAAAACTGATTAAGACCAAACTACAACAAGGATTTCCATAAAAGAAGGAAACACAAACCTTCGCCATGGAGTCCGGAATTACTACAAATGATGAAACCCAGGAAATAAGGTAAAGTTAGAAGAACTAAAATGTACCGTAAACAACATGAATAACCTACAAAAAAACAAGAGCATAAAACAGTGAACAAGCGCTAAACTACGCACATGAAAACTAGAAACGGTAATTTAGAGCCAATACACTATTACTCCAATAGGGAACTTATTAAACAATAGACTAACAATGACTTGTCAGTACAAATGGTCGTAAAACCCCTTTAAGACATCAGTGAACTTATGACAATAACAAAACCAATGACAGGGGAGAAAACCACCTCGTACCATTACAATAAACCTCACTAGTAGGGCGCAATATCACAAACACCTACTGAAAAGAAGATAATTAAGAATGCCCATTGGGCAAGGGACCCATGGAACCTATAAATCCCTTCGCGACACCCCAATACTGTTGAGAAAGAGATTGACAAAAGAATACTTCACAAGTTAGAACGTGTGATGAACATTGCGAGTATTTGATATGGGGCGACCGCACTCCATAGGAGCTTGTGAGCTTGACAGACTTATCTATAAGTTAGCCAAGTAAGTAGTAATGTATCAATAAGGTACCCCATATAAGTAGACGAGTAGCGTAAGGAACACGAGAAGTAGTCAACTCCGTACCAAGGTCAGTTATACAAACCCTGACCAGTGCAACCAGTTACCTCAGATGAATTGACGAGAAGAGTTCCAACTAAACCAACAACGCTAGAAGAACCAAGAACCTTGAATATAATACGACCAAAGTCGTAACTCCACAGAGGAGTAATTAGTAAACAATAGTATTAGAAGAAATTTCCCGAAGATGAGAAAGCCAACGACCAACTTAATGACAAGGCATGGAAACCCATCAAATGGGCGAACAAAGTACGTGAAACCCTCATAAGGATCAAGAGTTTGCTTATAAAGCACAATTCTTGCCATCCAGAAGGAACCTATTGAATGATGTGAATATGACCCAAGAAAAAGACATAAAGAGTACTATTCTCCACACTAAAAACATAACGCAATATCGCATGATGTGAAAATTGCCATAAGCTCAAATCATGAGAGCATTGGCATGTTTTCACCCAAATAGGGCTGAACATAAACACATGACTATGCAATTTAAGAAAGGCAGAGCTAGTATACTAGCAGATGCCCTAAGCTAGAGAGAAAACATCATGATAACTAATAACCATTGAAACGACTAGAATATGTGCATGCAGAAGCGACTATCATGGACAGCCATTAGAAACAAATACGTTGGCAGAAAACAGATGAGTGAAACTCGCACAGAACCCAACGATGGGAAACAAAAATTAAAGGCAGACTATACGATAGTCTAAACATTCAAGAGGACACTCCAAGGTATATACAACATTCAACGCTATACACCCACACAGAACACAAAATGTACAAGTACTTTCTTGGTGAATCAACAAGGAAAATGATATTAACCAAACTTAGGGGCAAATGCCTCACTGCCAAAGAGCATAACCATATCAGATGCCGAAAGATGTAGAGCACACACTATGAGCGTAATAAATGGACTTCCCCTGACAGAAAGTAGGGTGAACCATACGAACATTGTTACTAGACCGACATACGGGAAAATGTAACATACATTAACAAGAAGCAAGTAGCAAATACTACAACAAACGTATTACCCTGGAATAAAACAACTAGAGACATGGGATGACAAGGATTATCTTCGTGGACATATAGACTGGTACGTCTCAAGATTACGGAGACAAGTGCAAAGAGCACTAAGTACTAACTATAGCCAATGTCATATTTCACCTCGAACTGAAGTTAGTGAGTGAATACAAGAACACTTGAGAATGAATGCATTACGCGTATGTACGCTAGTAATCCAAGATGTCAGGAAATACAACTTAGATCTAATCGTGTGCACGTACAATTAAAGGTACCAAGCCGATTGAGATACCTCTGTTTCCAAATAAGAAAAGACCGTGGATAACACTGTCACACTGGAAAAGGGTTAGCAATAACTTGCTGCTAATAGACAACCTACAATATATCAACAAGACCGGAAAGGGAGGAAACCGAGCCCTATGTTCATGGGTCTACACCCCCATTACGGAGCGGAGTGGTCCCATTAGAACGTATTTGGGAGAGGGCACAAAGTATTTCATACATTTTAGTTGGAAAAGTCTGTGCCTCACCCTCATATATTTTAAGAGCCCGAGTGGCTAGAGTTAGACCCGTCTCTCAGATATGAGGAGACTTCACTCCGAAGCTTTTATACGAAAATGAGGGAGACCAGGAACAAGACCATGAAAAGGTCAAAATCCTTTGGTCAAACCATGAGGTGGAAAAAGCCACATAGGAGTGGGAGAACTCTATGAGAGCCAAGCATCCAACACTCTTTTCTTAGCTGTTGTTGTATACTTATGGGGTACGGGGGTGTAACCCTTTTTAGGGGGGGTAGAGCCTCTTGGCGTACACCGATGTGCCACTAGTAAAAAAATGTTTTAATGACGGCGTTTAAACCACGGTTAAGTGGAAAATCGTGGTTTAAAGTTTATAAACCACGGTTTTAATAGAAACCGTCGTTTAAGGTGCATTCCAGAGCGTTATATACCACGGTTTTCAGGGGAACCGTGGTATATAGTACATGCCGGAGTGAATATACCACGGTTCTTCAAGTACCGTCGTATATAAGGTACCTATATACCACGGTTCCTAGGCAACCGTCATTTATATTGCACATCTTGCTATATTAAACCACGGTTTTTTGATCAACCGTGGTATATAATCTAGGCGGGAATTTTAATTTTCGGCCGAAATTTAACGCGGCGCTTTCTCTCTATTCTCATATATGTCGACGCACTCTTCTTCTTCATTCTCTTTACGGTAATTTTGGAACCCAAACCGACGAGCTCTGCAACTCTTCTTCATTCTCTTCAACCTCACGATAATTTTGGAACCCAAACCGACGAACATGCTCTGCAACTATTCTTCATTCTCTTCAACTAGCTCACGGTAATTTTTGCAATCCTAAACCGCGAACAAGGAACATGCTCTTCCTCACTCATTCTCTTGTTTTTCGGTAATTTTTGTAGCTTACACTTGCGAACAAGGAACATGCTCGTCCTCACTCACTCATTCTCACTGTAATTTTCGCAACATAACCGGCGAACAAGGTACATGACCTACGCCTCCGTTCTTCATTCTCTTCAACTTCACGGTAATTTTGCAACCCACCGCGAACAAGGAACATACTACGCCATTCTTCACTCATTATTTGCAACCATAAATCGCAAACAAGGAACACACATGTTCTAGCCTCTCATTCTCTTCTGTGCTGTGTTTGATATCTGCGAAGCGGCGCTTCTGAATCGCCGGCGATTTTGAAAAAATTTCATAGACTATAAACCACGGTTATATGTATAACCGTGGTTTATTCGTTGATTTTATAGATAATAAACCACGGTTTTGACCTTTAACCGTCATATAAAGGGCTTTATACCACGGTTCTCTCCTTAACCGTCGTTTAAAATTGTTAAGGACCGCGTCCAAAAACGGTCTTAAACGACGGTTAAGGAGAGAACCGTGGTATATAGTCTACTTTTATACCACGGTTGATAACCATGGTATATAGACAATTTTCTATATGCGACGGGAGCATAAACCACGGTTCCTAACCGTGGTATATAAGCAAAATAACCGTGGTTTAAAACATTTTTTCCACTAGTGTGCACTAGAATTTCGGTATTGTTTGTGTTGTTGTTGTATGTATGCGGGGCATACTTGAGGTGTGTTGTTGTATTTATATGCTTTAAGCACTTTGATGGTTTTGTGTTGTTGTTGTATGCAGGGCATACTTAATGTGTTGTTATATTTACACTCTTCAAGCACTTGGATGGTACCTTGATATGCGTACTCATATAAATATATGTATGTATTAGTAGTTCACACTAGTGATAACGAATGGGAAAGGAAGAACAAGAAAGAGTGTTCTCACCCTAGCTGTGAGTGTTTACGCACAAATATCGTGAATACTAGACACATAAATGCCTATCTAGTTAGCTCCGATGCGAGAATTCAAGTAAGGGGAGTAGAAACTCCAGCGATAATCATGATTTGTGACTTGGTATAAAACCAAGTATGTTTATGTAGTATTGTGACTTGGTAGGAAACTGAGTATAAAAAAATTTGGATATGGGAATCGTTATGAAACCGTTTGGTAGCCTAGTGGAAGTTAAAACCTTCTAGTAAATGGATGAGTGGTGAATAAAAGGAACTTAGTTCATGACATGACTTAGGATTTATACAATTCTCATACCTATGACTAATTAATTATACGAGTTAGACGTGTGATCGACTGAACACAATGTGACAAGACTAATAGAGTATAAGACTAGAACTTGTTAAATAAAATTGTTGGTTGAAAGTTTGTTGGTTGAAACTGATGTGGGAGGTCAAACACTGACGCTGACTACATCAGGGTTGGATGATTTTCTAAACTCTCTACAAGTGGACGCATATATGTGTAGATGATGAGCTTATATATTGTCGAGATTAGGAGAACTAACCAAGGGACCGTGGACCATAGAATCCTTTGTCGTTAAGACTGCTCTTCCGCGGGTAGCTATAGACGTTTGATTATATGTGCATATATGCACTTGGTGGTAGTGTGCGAGTATCCTTTGAGATACCAGTTAGATATATACATGCATATATGTTTGTGAAAAGTGGAAAGTTATATATATATATATATATATGAAATGAGACACCTTGAATATTCTTTCATGAAGTACCTTGTCAAGTACTATGTGTGGATTAAATATGATATGATTTGTGCCATGAATCATGGCTATATGGAAGGAAAGGTAGCGCTGTATCGATGATGATACATACAATCTAGGTTTGAACCTAGCGGGACATGTTCCCTAGTATAGAGATTGGTTGTGGTGACCTAGTGGACTTGATTCCTTAGGAAAAACCGACAGTGAGTAAGGACTTCAGGATGAAGCCTTTTTAAGGGGGTAGACTGAAATACTCCAAAGGTTTATGAACCAAATTGAAAGACAAATCATGAAATTATAAAGGCTAATAAGCCTTAATGAATTATAATCATGAAAACTCCTAGTACACTTGTATAATAAATACATACACTTCATGAAGTTTATTAAGCCTTATATTATACCATGGAAGTAAAGTCCATGAAGGTTATTAAACCTTACATAAACATGGACACAAGTGAAGCATTATAAAGGAGGAAATCAACTCACAAGTTGATTTATCATGTAACACATTATTACATGAACAAAGAAATATAAACGAAAATATAATTAATCGTTTTTACATTGGAAACGTGTCATAAATATCTTAGAAGTGAAAATGAGGCCTTAGACACCGTATTAAGTTATTTGGGTAATTTTAGAGGCATTGGTAAAATTGGTTTAGCATTCCGAATAAAAGACATCGTGTTTTCGCCTAAAATGGCGAAACACAAACCAATTAGAAATTAAATGCTAGCTAATCAAAATTATAAATAAAAATAATATTATTGGTTAGAAATATAAATTTGGAATCATAAAATGATTCGTCTCGTTGAACGTGACAACGTGTGTGAACGGCACGAAAAGCAGGCAAGAAACGAGCTAGAAACAACTTATATATGTAACGTTTTATAGACAAAAAAATATATAAGAAAGTGGGCCGACCCACCAAAATGACTAGGCCGGTCCAGTCAATTTTCTTTACTCGCGTATATTCCATCCAGCTAGAAAATTCAAGCCAGTCTTCACAAACCCACGGTATTGTCCAGCCTAGCTTCTTCCCATGGTCGATTACAACCCTAACTTGCAACAACGAAACATAACTGGCACCTCTCTTCTAAACTGATGGTAATTTCCAAACCCTAACTTCCCTCAACTCTAAGTTCTTCTATCTTACAACCTTCATCGGCGCCGCTGTTCTCTTCCTGCGCCTCCACGATTCTTCTTCGCCAATCGAACAAGGAACATAAGCTCTACGTCTCTATTCTCTTCTGCCACGACAGATTTGAGTGCTAAAAACCAAAAATCTTAGGTAAGGTTGGCTTCTGTTCTTCGATTTCTCTCCTAGATTCGAAATTAAATTTGGTCCTAGTCTTACTTCTACCTTCCTCTTCCTTGCGAGTGCTGAAAACCCTAAATCTGGAGAAGAAAAATCGAGCCAAAAATTGGTGGTGGTGTTCTAATTATGTCCGAAAAAAAACGACGAGGTAAGGTGGTTCTTTCACACATTTTCTTCTTTTGGAATCGTTGTTTCTGCCTACACTCACTTCCATTTATTCTTTCTTCATTTCACATGGGAAAACAAGAGTGCCAAGGGGGCCGAAAACCACAACAAATTGAGGATGAAATACCCTAGCAAAAGGGGCAGAGAATCGAGGAGCTAGAACTCCATTTTGGAGCATAAAAATCGAAGGTTAAGCCTTCATACTTGTAGTGTCCTACTATTTTCTGTATAAAAAGAAATTGAGGGTGCCGAGAATGTTTGGGGTTGAAACCCACTCCTGGAGAGGTTAAACTTTGTATTTTGTTTGTCCAAAACTGAAGTCATGGCATGTTGTGGTTGGACCGAAAGTGAGGGTTAGTTGTTCTCTATTGTGGGTTCCAAATTTAGAGTTACTTTGTGTGTTCTGTTGAATCCAAAATTAGGATTGTAGTTGGGGATTTGATCGATTGAAAATTTGCTCTGATGGTGGAATTTTTGATGGTGCCGAAACTTAGAATTTTGTGATTATTACGTATTCGAACTTAGTGTATTTGCTAATTGCTTATTGATTCTACTTAGCCAAAAAAATTGGGGTTTGAAGTTTGGGGAATTTTAGAATTTAGGTTGTGTTCAAATTAAAATTCTGGTAAAAAATTGAAGTTATGGTCAAAATCAGAAATAGGGTCAAATTTAGGGTTTTGTTCAAAATTGTGTGGCAAAGACCGATTTGGGGGAATTGGAAATTAACTTGGGTTAATTGGTAGTCCTGGTCGAACTTGAATTTTGTATAACATTGAGGATTTAGTTGGAAAAAAATGGAAATCAGATTAGGGATTTCTGAAATTGATTTAAGAGGAATCGATTTAGAGCTTCTCAGAAGAAAAAAAAATAAAAATTAAATTAGTGTTCCAAAAATTAAATTAGGGCAGAATAGGAAATATAATAAATTCTAGGGTAAAAATGTCAATTTTGAAAGTTAGGGGTAGATTGGTAAATTCTGGTAAATTCATGGCCCCATTTGAAAATCTAAAATCAATTTGAGGAGTTCGTAATGTAGGATTGGATAAAATTAAATCAGTCAAAATTAGAATCGGTTGGTCAAAATCCGAAGAGGGATTTTGACCAAGTCAAAATTTATTCTGGTTAGTCAAAATTGAAATTGGGAAATCAAAATAGAATTAGGGATTTCGACCAATGGAAATTAGATAACTCAAAATTGAAAATGGAATGAGCTTAGAGATATGTAATGGATAATAAATCCTAGTTGGGCTTAAACTAAGTTAGAGGTGAATGCAACACCAATATTGCATTAAGCTAATTTTAAGTGATTAAGTAGTATATAGTAAGTTGTAAATGAGACTAATAATTTTGTTAGTAAGTTGATCCATTGTTGGGTTAAATAATTAAGGAATTGTTTTATAAAATAGGTATTAAGTTATGAGTATTAAGTTGATATTAATTATGAGAAGTTAGAGTTTTATATATGTATATGTAGCGGGTTAATATTAGAATTTATAAGACAATGTATATATATTGTATGAATACGTATGAGTATATGTAGTTAGAGGATTAGATTATACTAAATAAGAAAGGGATTAACTTATAAGATATAGTATATCTGGTTTCGAATTCTAAGGTTGGAAGTTACTTGGCTAAATAATATAACGCCATTAAGGATCTTAGTAATTAATAAAACTTATGCATTATACGTACAATATGAAGATTAGGATTGAATTTTAGTCTATGTTCTATAATGTTATAAATGTTACAACAATTATAAAGCATTAATGTCATTAATGAAACTAGTACAAAAGATGAAATAGTAAGTTTGTAAAATAATGTGGAGTATTAATTAAACTTTAGAAGTTTAGTAATGTACTATATAATGTTACATAACCTTAGGATTATAATCCTAATATGGGTTTATGTAAAATAATACAACTAAGCGAGGTTAATTACCTTACATAAAATGATAAGATATATCATTTAATAATTGAGTTTTATAATTCTAATATATATATATATATAAGAATATATGAAGTGAATGGGTTACCCGATGTGGTTGAGAACCATATGAAATTAAATAAGAGATGTTATAAGGTGGGAAGATAAATTATAACACAATAGATAGAAAGTTCTTATGTTACTGTATAACATATTAAATGGTGAGTGAATTATATAATACAAGGGTTAAAATATGGATTGTATAAAAGTCAACATAATTGGCCAAGTCAACTCAATTGACCAAAGAGGTCGAGTTGGCCAACTCATAACTTTAAAGAGAAATAAACGTTTACAAGTCAAGGATATAATTAATATATATATATAATAACAAACTATAGGATGTATGTATTATATATAAATAACAAAGCTATGAATAAATGAGATAGGTTATTTGGGTTAAATCCTAAGTAGTAAATAAATACTACATGTTAATTACAATATAGTTAGAGAATGATTTAACTAATCCCAAACTTTTTGAAACCCGCATGATAAATGTTGAACAATCACAGGGTAATTACTAAGGGGATTAGTGACTAGTTGGGATACCGAATTAGTCCGTATTACAGAGAGCTAATGTGTAGTCTCGTATTCCATAGTTGAGTGCACTAGAGGACATGCGGTAGAGGACGAACTACGAGGAGTACCGGGCGAGCGTGAATATTCACGCTAGCGATTATTATGGTGTACGGTATGTGGAATGTGTGGTCTGAATTGTCCTCAGGGCTTCTCGGGTTCAGACATTATTGTGTGTTTGAAAATGTTATGTGTGTGTGTGTGCTTATATGCATGTTTGTGTAAATTGAAACATAAGTCTGATTGTTTATATCGCACTATTATTATTGTACATGAACGTCCTTTCGACTAATATTACGTCGACTATAGATCGACTTATATAAACATACATATGCAAGTAATGTGATGAAGTTGTTGTTACTTAATATAATACCCTTAGTATTATAATTATGTACATATTAAGCTAAGTAAAATACTTAGGTACGAGACACGACTATGTCAGTCTCTAGAGCTTGGATCTCGAACATGAACATGTGATCTAGATTTCTTCTAGGCATGCGTAAGACCCTTAGGGCAGCTATATAATGAATGGATATTCCATAACCTAAGATTATGCTTTAGGTAATTGATTAACATTTAATCATATAATGGAATCTTATTATACAATTGGAAATCTAGTAGTCTATGCCTACTGGTTGCGCATAGTGATCACTAAGAGTCTTGCCCGGATCGGGTGTCACTTTGATTAAGTCCATACGATCCTACATAGATCGATGGCTAGAAGGTACCGCTGTTGGTACAAGGCTTTTGCCACAAACTAAATGACACCTTCAAGGCAAAGAGGAAGTCCCGAGATCTTATATCTTTGACCAGAGGGCACTACTGTTGGTGCATCAGGATGCCTGTCCATAACGAATAAAATTACGGGTTGTCCTAACTTGACACCCAACATATGATGAGGATGGCATTACGATGAGGACCTGAGAGGTCGGTTATAATAAATAAATATGAGGTCGTACGCTAGACGACTACGCGTTTAATCGCTTTGCTTCGATTACTGTTATATATATGTATGTGTTGTGTGAAATGTAGTGACCGCAATGGTTGTATTTAAATTCTTTCCATCCATGTATTTACAGTTTTTATTATATCTGTAAACCGGTACAGCATGCAACGAATCTAATGTTAAGTTAAGATGACTAAAACGACTTAAGTGACCGGTAGGGTCTAATAGCGCACCTAGCATACTCAGCGTTTTTCACTAAGCCTCCACGGAATTGGTCAGGTAAATGCTCAAGCTATGAAGCCGGAGTGCGGGACTTCAGGGTAGTCGACGGCGCCTTTTATTTATCGCACTTTTAGAACTAGTTTATATTCCCTACATTGTAAACATTGGAATAACGTTAGATGCTCACTTGTCATATGTATCAGTTTATACTTAGGATGATGTAGTAGATTTCTTGTTCATCACTGCGGTTTATTGTTATCGTTGTTATTATTCGTTTCTGCTTCTTTACTTGCATGGGTGAGTAATGGCATATGACATCCATGTGAGGATTATTGTTGTTTAACTTCCGCTATAAGACGTCTTTAATTATGCTACGAGAGAGATTATTACAAGTTTAACGAGAGGGGAGTTACACTTACTTTGAGGATGGGGTTGGGTCCAGTTGCTCGAATGTGGGACAGAATAGTCGAAGACTATGGCAAACTGATATGCATCCAAGAGTTAAGCTTTTTTCTGGCGATTGCTGCATGGTGCTCTTCCATGTGGAGCTGTTCTGGCTTCCGGGTGTGGGGATCGGATGGGCAATAGTTGATTATGTTGAGCAGCTGAATCCTTTAGCCATGTTTTTTACATTGCTCGGGGGTTAAGGGCTTGTGGGCTCGGGAATGCTTGCAGCCGCCGCCGTAGGAGTTAAAGACGGAGGGGGCTTTTAGGGACTGAATTCTTTCGGTTATTTCTTATGCTTCTTGCTCACTTTTTACTCGTATTTTGAATCTATTATGGAAGTTGAGGTTTCCCACTACCAGGTTGTGCATGGCAGTGTCCATGATCTTGAGACAGGATAGTTACTTGCTGACAATTTTCTTGCTCTTGTGGATAGTGGCAGGTTGGTGAATTTTGCAGGTAGAGATGGTGCCGGGGCGCAGACTTTTTTTGTAGGGGTGAATGTTTTTGTAGATGGAAGTATAATAGAGTAGGCACTGCTGGAAAAAAGGAATAAACAACGTTTTTATTTGTCTTTTGGAACGTTTTATAACCGCTTTTTATGCCGGCGATGCAAATGGTCGAGCCTCTTAAAGAACGCGTTGTAAGCGTTATTTATACATTAATTTAAAAAAACGCTTATCCCTAAAGCGTTTTTTTAAGTGTAAGTGGGTAAGCGGGAATCTATGAGCATAAAGAACCCTTTCACCTTGAAGCGTTCTTTATGTCCGACTATAAAAAACGCTTGTTTATTATTACCGGTCTTTATGAATATTTATAAAAAACGCTTATCAATATAAGCGTTCTTTATGTCATTTGGCGCGAGAGTATAAGAAACACTTATATGTATAAGCGTTTCTTATATGGTCCTTTTTTTATATTTTTTATTTTTATACAATTTATTACCCTGCGCATAACACAAAATTAAAATCACAAAATCATTCAAAACCTATTTGTATTGAATATACCATATCAACCAAACTGGAGAATTTTAATTAATAGATCAACAGCATTAGTACTTTGTTTGCAATATAGCGCACATACGCTTAAGTGTATATAGTATCGATCAACTACAACATTTGTAACTAGCTAGTTCAAGTACTTCGATCATAACATGTACAATACAACCATTTGAAAAAAGAAAAGATATATAGATCATGACTCATGACTTCTTCTGATCAATTTAGTGTATTCAAACACATGTGTGCGCCCTCTCCTTATTGACAAACTTCAGATCGATCGGCTTGTGAATAAGTATTGAGAAGAAATCAACAAGCAGCACAACAGAATTATAAAAGCGATTAAATACACCATTTAAACTTATCCAAACATGCGCAAATAATTAAAATCACCAATTCAAACACAAAAGTACTTATAATACGTACCTGAGAAGAAATTTCCAATTCGCTAAGACAGTTGTTACCTCTGTTGAAGATGAAAGTACCGACGATCATGATGATTCTTCTGCTGATACAAAAGAGATAGAAGAAGAAAAATATGGTACAAAAGAGACAGAGGCAGATACAGATGAAAGGATGAATGAGAACTCAGAAACAGAGAGGTTGAAGAAATTGGCTAAATAGTTAAGTGAGGCTTCCACGAAGTAGAGTCCGGTGACGATTAATGAATTATCGGCATACTTCATGACCTTGAATGAAGAAAACAGTTTTCTAGAGTAGTTGTATCAGAAGGATAAGAGGAACCTTAGTCGATTATATGGTGGCATGGGGGACTATATGAAGATAAAGTGGTACCAGATCGCCCGGTTGATGAGTTTCATGACTTATGGATGGAAACAGAGGTGGAGAAGGTAGACACTTCTCCATCTTCAGTTTGGATTGGATTCGCATCTTCTTTCAGTTTTGAACATCGATAGGTCGGAGAATCTTCAAACACTTGGACATGAATGTCTGTAGCATTGCATGCAGTCAATTGGAATAAGCCACACATTGTTGATGTGGGTGCATCATACCTTTTAAAAGAAACTAATTAAAAAGATTGAGAGATTCCCCCTAAGTATGATTCCCCCTGAGTTTGCATGTTAAGCGACTTTAACAAATGATAGCAATAAGTGATAGTTTTTATGCACAATAAGTGACACTTTTATGTTATAATGTAACCTTAGTAAATAACTTTCTACTATGGTTATAGTATAACATAAAAGGTTCACTTATTGTGCATAAAAGCAGTCACTTATTGCTATCAAGAAACAAATGATAGCAATAAGTGACAGCTTCTATGCACAATAAATGACAGCTTTTATGTTATACTATAACCATAGTAGAAAGTTATCTACTAAGGTTACAGTATAACATAAAAGCAGTCACTTATTGTGCATAAAAACTATCACTTATTGCTATCATTTGTTAAAGTCGCTTAACATGCAAACTCAGGGGGAATCATACTTAGGGGAATCTCTCAATCTTTTTAATTGCCAAGGGACCTTCATCTAGTTTTTTTAAAAGATACGATGCACCCCACATCAACAGTGTCTAGTATTCCAAATGACTACATGCAATCTACAACAGTCATGTCCTAGCGTTTAAAGATTTCTCAGACCTATCGATGTTCAAAACTGAAAGAAGATCCAATCGAAACTGGAGATGGAGAAGTGCCTAGCTTCTCCACCTCCGTTTCCATCCATAAGTCATGAAACTCATCAACCGGGAGATGTGGTACCACTTTATCTTCATATAGTCCCCCATGCCACCATATAATTGACTAAGTTTCCCTCTTATCCTCCTGATACCACTATTCTAGAAAACTGTTTTCTTCATTCAAGGTTATGAAGTATGCCGGTAATTTGTTAATCGTCACCGGACTCTACTTCGTGGCAGCCTCACTTAACTATTTAGCCAATTTCTTCAACCTCTCTGTTTATGAGTTCTCATTCATCCTTTCATCTGTATTTGCCTCTGTCTCTTTTGTACCATGTTTTTCTTCTTCTGTCTCTTTGTATCAGTAGAAGAATCATCATGATCGTCGGTACTTTCATCTTCAACAAAGGCAGCAACCGTCTACATCGGCCAAATTCGTCTGACTTTTTATCCGATTTTCTCTGTGATGTTTCAGTGCTGTCCAGTTCTGATTGCTCGGTCTACTGAAGCTTCTACAACATACATACTAGTCAGAGGTGACTAAAGGAATCGAAAAGGAGAGAAAAAGGTCGTGAAGGAAAATAAAGTTGGTGGGCCCGTCCGAGTTCAATTTTTTTATTATAGGTTGATGACGATCGAAGGTCATAGGCGCTAGCCAAAAATGTAAAGGGATACTAAAATAATAACTACAAGAAATTAAGAAGCTGTAAGTAGCGCTAGAGGTCTCTAATATGGCCAATGGTGGTCATATAGATTTCCAAAACATTAGAGGGTTAATTGGAATGCCTAGCTTGACCGGATAACAAATCTGAGAAGAATGTGAAGGAACTTATAAGTTTTTGATGTTGGTATTGGTAGAAACGTAGATAAACTTCTGGGTGGATGTTAAGGTAAAAGCAATATAGGGAAGGGGAATACGTCAGGCAAGCTGGCGTAATGCTATGTCTTTGTAACTAATTAATACATCCTATAGTCATCTAATATTTGCACCCTAGGTTATACTATAATATAATATATAGCATTAATTAATACACCCTATAATCATCTAACCAAATTATTTTGCCATATATACTATATTTGTATGCATGCCGAAACACATATATACACATTATTAATTCCCAAGTCCATTAATTGTACAACCAGCAAGTAAAAATCAGCACATAGTACAACAATATGCGCCCTTGATTAACAACAATCAACACATAGTAAAAACCAGCAAGTCCATTGGTCTGCATGCAAAATTATTCCCAAACACACGCGCGTACACTTTATTTCACGCCTTTATCCCAAACAAACAGAGTATATATGTTCCTGATTAATTAACAAGTTTGGTTTGCAAGCACACATAGGTTAACAACAAATGCGCGCGCCACAGTTTGTTTGCATGCAAAATTATTCCCAAACAATACACACAAATATATTTCACACGCATTAATCCCAAACAAACAGACGCCTTAACCCCAAACAACAGAGCATGTATTTTTCTGATTAAGAAGTTTGGTTTGCAAAAATACCTCATCAGCCCAAGAATAGAGCCGAAAGATCTAGCGTGCATGTATGTTGTTCCTTTCGCTAGTTGGGGTTGTAATCCAGAGGCGTCGTGCGTGCGACAGGGCATGTATGTCCTGTTCGTGCGATTTTGCAAACATTAATTACTAATCGAAAGATTATATCTATGACAAAAAAGGATAGGCATGCATATATATATATATATATATATATATATATATATCGTTCACAGATTGAGGCAAAATTACCGATAGCGAGAGGCACCGCGATATCGATCTACGCATGCATGTGGCCTGCCTTCATCGCCCCAATGCCGGAAGATAGAAGATCGATTATCGGGAGGGAAGAGAAAGAGGCGCCGCGGCGGCAAATATTGTGATGTTTCTGGGTACTGGTTTCGATTGAGAGGAGATAAAGCGGAAAGAGCGAGGTTTTTTATAGAGGGAGAGCAAGGTTTACATGGAGTGAGAGCGAGGTTTACAGAGAGTGGGTGGGTAGGGGAACAATCGCGATTAGACTGATGAGAAGACTGGGCGGGAGGGCGAAAACTGTTTATAATTTAGGTAACATAAAGAACGCTTCACTTAAGAAGCGTTTTTTATGCTACTTATGATCAGCATAAAGAACGCTTCTTAGCTAAAGCGTTCTTTATGTTATCGCGCCCCAAAGACATAAAAAAAACGCTTCTTTAAGAAGCGTTTTTTATACGTATCTCTTATAGAACGCTTTGTAAGCAAGCGTTGTTTTTGTCTTTGGGCGCCATAACATAAACAACGCTTTCTAAGCAAAGCGTTTATTGAGATGTCCCGCCTATTATAAAAAAAACGATTTACAATATAACCGTTTTTAAAGGGGTGTTGTTTATTCTTTTTTTTAGCAGTGAGGGCTTGGTGTTGTCTATCGCATAGAAGATGGAGAAGTTGCTGCTGCAGGGCTAAAGGTTTTGACGTAGGGTTACACCCGGCACTGGCTAAAACATATGCACTCAAGCTTGGCGTCTAGTGTGCGCTCGAAGCTGATTTAGGTAGGTCCGCATCTCAGATTGCAGCTCTAATATAAGCTATCTTTTAGGCTAGGGATCGGCGGCAGTAGATGTAAAAACTTGCTTGATAATGTCTTGAACATAGCTTCAGTTTTGATGTTTGTATGTGGCGCTTGTGCCAAGAACACTTAATGTAAGTGCTCATGTGTTTGTAAATTTAGCTAGGGGAGGGTTGTGATGAAGTCTTATGGATTGAACATGTTCCTCATTGTGTTTTAGCTTTGTGCAATGAATGAAATCTAATGCTTTTGTTCATAAAAAATAAAAAACAAGTAGTTTTTTATTCACAATACATAATTTGTCGAATATACTTGTAGCATATTGGTCTGGAGGTCAATTGGCGCAAATCAACGACCACCATCATTAATCCAGACCCCATACGTTTGATCTAGTGCATGACACCCTTGGATGTTGCATTTCCACTCCCAATCATTTACCTTGGTATCACAATTGGTGCTAACCCCAAGAGACTCTCAACATGGAAATCGAACATTGAAAAGATTTCGAAGAGATTAGTGGGATGGAAAGCTTCATTACTCTCAAAAGCTGGGTGTATGGTTCTAATAAGGTCGGTTTTAGAGAGCTTACCAACTCACTATCTGAGTCTATTTCAAATCCCTAAATTTGTCCTAAAAGAAATCACTAAACTTTAACGAAATTTCCTTTGGAGCAAAGGCAATAATCAAGGCATGCCTCTCATGTCATGGAGCAAACTCTCGACACCAAAATCAAGAGAAGGACTTGGTATTACCGATCTTGAAACAAAGAATGCAACATTGTTGTTTAAATGGTGGTGGACATTTCAAAAAGATGATGATAAGCTTTGGAAAAGATCATTTGCTCTATGTACGATGTAGACATCAGCTTACCCATCACTGATGATCGATGGCAACATGTTAAGAAATGAGGAATATGGAGGAACATCCTCACCATCGGCCGATGGCACTCATCTCATGCATCGATTATGCACAACTGCCTCAGGTGGGCAGTGCTCAATGGAAATGGAGTTCGTTTTTGGCAAGATAAATGGATCGGTAGTGAACTACTCAAGCACACCTTTCTTGGTTATTCCTTGTTAATGACCAAAAATTCACCAACATAAGTAGCATGGGATGTTGGAATGGTACCGATTGATCTTGGAATCTTCTTTGGAGGCAGCCCCTTTTTGTTTACGAGTGAGTCCAGGTGGACGACCTCATGCGTCTCTTGAATTCTATCACTCACTCATGTTTGACTAATGTAGAAGACGAGCTCACTTGGGTAGCTTTAGGCGATGGAAGCTACACTCCAAAATCTTTTTACGAAGCGGCAATGGATCTGAAGCCGGGCGAACGTATCATGTGGTGTCGTGCCTTTTGGCGCAAATTTGCACCACCTAGAATCGAACCCCTAGTATGGTTCTTGCTACATGGGAAACTTCATACTAAGGACGTTCTCTTTGCTCGAAATTTGATTACTTTACGGCAGCTCCGATGTGTATTCTGCCACAGAGCAAGTGAAACTGCCGCTCACCTGTTCTTTCATTGCAAAGTAACAAGTACAGTTTGGGCACAACTGCTTGACTGGTGGGGTATTACGTTTGTGCCTCCTAAATCCCTGATTGAATTTTTTTCTGGCAAGGCAGGGAATGGTGAGTCGCTCAAACATCACTCTGATCTGGTCGTCAATGTTCCATGCAATCTCGTCAAAATGGAATCAGCACAACACCTTGCTGTTCGAAGGCGCTTCTCAACAATGGCCCCAAGTCGTTGACTCAATCAAGCGCTCAAGTGTGAAATAGAGTCATCATTCTATGCATCTTCCTCACATGTTGTATTATCTTCCGAAACTTGTTTTTATCTTTTGTATGTCAAGTAGTTTAATTTATTTTTGCTTTTTATCTTTTTTATGGGAGAAAGACTTTTTGTCATAGTATTACCTTGTAATGGGTTTTCCCACACTTACAAAAAAAAAACTTGTAGCATAGTACCGGCCAAAATAATAGAGAGCTGGATAGAAGTTGAACGACTGAGAAATACACAACTGAAGCTTGATGAGAATGTCCCTCTCTCTCACATTTACAAGGGTTTTTTTTTTTAGAGCCACACTTAATTAATTGAAGAATGATTAATCAGTAGTAGTTGCGGAGAAATCTCTTGTACCATATGGCTGATCGCTTCATGTACCTCTTCAACCCGTTGTTGTAATCGATGTAGTTCATACCGAATCTTACGGTGTAGCCGGAAGCCCATTCAAAATCATCCAAGAATGTCCACATGTAGTAACCCTTCACATTGGCTCCCATCCTATATATATAATATATCGTCACATCACAGTCAGACATTATCAATCGTATGCAATTATTAGTGCATCGATATAGCGTATTCTTCAGAAAAAATATTAATTAATATACCAATAATAATTCGGGGCGGTTTTAATAATTTTGAAGAATTATATATATATTTGGTCAACAAAGGAACAAATTACGTACTTAATTGAGATGGAAAGGTAGGAGAGATGTCCATAGTGGTAATTGATCCTCTGACGATCGTTGAGCGCTTCAGCTAACGGTATGGTGCTATTATTGGCCTCAGCTACCCCTATATATTAATTATATAGAATGGTTGTTTTTGTTTGTAATCGATTACTTAATTAGGATATATGTATGTTTGGAGTTTGAATAATTGTAGAGTATGTAGTACCGTTCTCTGTGATAAATATAGGTGGGTTGTTGTATTTGTTCTTTATGTACAGCATAAGATCTCTTATTCCCCATGGGCAGATGTGTAGCCAACTTAAAGCCGTCTGCAAAATTTAAGTTAAGTCAATTATTCATCTATTATAATTAGATTTAATAGTTATATATATAGGGTTAGTTAGGTTAGTGTAATTTAATATATTACCAGCTTCGCCGATGAGTACACCATTCTTCTTCACTGCAACACAAACACAGATACAAACACAGACACTTACACTTGTCAGTCATCATATATATGAATTAATATCGTCTATATATATATATACTGTAGGCAAGTAGATAATGACATAAATTAAGAATTGTTCTTAAATAATTATATACCGACAAGAGAAGCTTGGCTGTCAGTGGTGTAGCTTGAGTTAAACCGATTTGTGGTAGTTTGTGACTGAGTTGCGTAATAAGCTGTGTAATAATTAATCCCAATGAAATCAAACGACATCTTAAGCATCTCAGATTGCTCTTTTGTAAATTTAGGTAATCTTTTCCCAACAATCGATCTCATTGATTGTGGATAATCCCCATACACAACTGGATCCATAAACCTATACCATTCAAATAAAAACAACAAACAATATTTAATCAGATCGATCATGATTCATGTGAGCTAGCTAGCTTAATAATTGAAATCAATCACCATGTAATTATATATATTCTCACCATCCCAAAAAATTCTAGTGATCTAGTTGCCGCCTTTTGATCAGCTGTTGAATTTTTTTCCAATGGGACAAACCAATGTGATGCTGTGGTAATACTAATCAGTCCCTTCTGGGATTTCTGATATTTATCTCTGTAGAGTTTTACAGCTGAAGCATGACTGAGAAGCATATTGTGGCCAACAATGTATGGCTCAGTGGCTGAATTCCCGGCTGTGCAATTCCCTTCATAGTTAGAGCATCGACCGGGAGCTAAATACCCACCCGCGTAAGCATAAGAGGCGAATATGTCGGGTTCGTTTATGGTTGACCAGTATTTCACTCTGTCTCCGAACTCCTTGAAGCACAGATCCGCATAGTCTCGGAAATCATCACTGTATATATATTATATATCATAGCTTAATTATTAAGTACCTTTTGTTTTCAATTAGCTAAAAATATTTTTAGATCGTTCGTTAGTCTAATCAAATTAAGAAAGTTTGACGTGCTTACACAAATCGTTGACTTAATAGTCCGCCATACTCTTCTTCAAGAGCTTGAGGAGGATCGAAGTGCAGTAGTGTTGCAAAAGGCTTTATTCCTGAAAATTTTCAATTAATCTTCGTAAATAATTAACTGATATCTATCTTATACTTAACTAGTGCAGATCGATCGATATAATTCGATATGCTGCTTAAAGAATCAGAGCAATCGTTAATTATTTCGATATACCATGGGCTAATAGTTCGTTAATCAGATCATTGTAGAACTTGATTCCTTCGCTATTTACTCCACCGCAGATCTTGCCCTCTGCAAAATTTATTAAAGGAACGGATTAGTAATTGAAACATGCAGGCATGATGCATTTATAATTTACAAAAGATCTCACTGGGCAGAACTCTGGACCAAGAAATGGAGAATCTGAAGGAATCAAGACCGATATCTTTCATCAGTTTAACATCATCCTGAGATAAAAATTAAGTTTATTCAGCTAATTGAGTTGAGAAAATCAATCGACCCGCAGTGAAAATCTAACATATATATACTTCCAACAGCAATTTAGGCTGCGTTCGGTGATGATATATATGTGGTACAAATGTGGCATTTTTGAACCGCCCTCACCGAACAACAATTTTCAATACAGTCACAATATACCAGCACAAAATAGTCACAAAACAACCAACAATTTATAGAGGCCAGTCAGAAAACTGTAATTAAGGGGGCGAGAATATTTTAATAGAGTAAATTACTCGGAACCCCCTTGAGGTTAGGACAAAATACAGTTAACCCCTTATGTTTATCATAATTATTTGTACCACCTTGAGGTTATGGTATCTTTGACTATGAGCCCCGAACTATAACTCTGTTATCAAAACGTTAACTACGTGCTGACCCATTAACTTAATCACATTATTAATAACATGTTGGACAAAAATCATACCTTAATCGGCACTTTTCTTGTCCGAAAAATGTCAGCCCCACCTCAAAAATGCATCCGAATTGGGATGGGAGAGAGTTAGATTATGTTGATTAAGCAGTTTTGTTGTCTAAATTGGCGTAATAATGTGATTAAGCTGATGGGTCAGCATTTAGTTAATGCTTAGATAACATAGTTATAATTCGGGGGCCCATAGTCAAAGATACCATAACCTCAAGGTGGTTACCAATAATTATGATAAATACAGGGGATTAACTGTATTATGCCTAAACCTCAAGGGGGTTTTGAGTAATTTACTCTTAATAATATTAATTAATATATAATTTTTTTTAAAAATAATTAATTTAAATTTTCAATATTTATAATATTTAAAAAATGATATTATATATTAATTTGACACAAAATTAAAGTAAAATTGAAATATATAGATTAATATATTATAAATTAGTTTATTTTCCTTTTTTATTTTTAGTTTTTTTTATAAAAGATTGGTATACTAAATTATAAATTAATGAAAATAATATAGAACAATAGTTTTAATCTATTACTGTTTTTCTAAATTGTTTATTCAGATACAGATAAATAGTCTTTTAAAACTATTACTATCTATCAATTATAAAAAAAATATTCTACAAGGAAAAGAGCAAACTAATAAAAATTACAATGTAAACTTTCAATTATATCAAAATTATTAGAGTACAAATTTTTTAGTATATTTCAAAAATATCAATTATAAGTATTCAACTTGCTAAGTAGTGATTAATTACAACTGTTTGTACAAACTATTATGGTTTGTCAGTATATCAAAGTTATTATATGTTTTATACCGTGCTTAATAATTAAAGAATAATTTTACATGCTAATATACGTTATTTTTCATTTCTTGGCATATCCAGTATTAAATTTAAATTTATGTTTTTGAATTTTATTAATATATTTAATTGAATAGAATATATTGTTTTAACTACAAATATATGTTTAAAATAAATATTTTATCAACAATTAAACAATATATAATAATAAAATAATAAGTGATAGCTGTATATATATATTCACTTATAGTCAATTATTTTATTATTAGAAAGAATTGCTTTTCATTTCATTGATATTATTTATTCCATTAAAATTTAAAATAATCTTAAGTATTAATACATTTGAATGTTATATTAATACTACTCCCTCCGTTAATTAATATCTGTCATTTTAGGATGTGATTCTTGTTCAAAAATATCTGTCATTCTAGTTTTTTGACACACTTCTTTCCACTTTTATCCCTACTATTTATATAAAAGTAATTATTATCTAAATGGAAAAGTAAAAAGTAGGGGCACATGCGTCATTGTCCTACTTTTCTTAATAGGGTGCAAGTTTCTAAAATGACAGTTATTGTTAAACAGGGGGAGTATTATTAATCCATAAAATCTTATTTTTATATATAAAATCTAATATATTTTCTCTAAATACAATGGTTTATTTCTTTATTTTTCAAAATATGTAAAAAATTTATTTATAATTAATATGTATATATATTATAAATTAATTGTCACTAAAATATTAATAAAGAATAATAATTATTAAAGGCTATAATTGAATATCTACATATATTTTAACTTTATTAACAAAAAATATTTTAAAATGTAATATAAAATTTTTAATTGTAACAACAAAAACGGTAAACGCACTACACAAAACTAACTTATTCAAAACAGCCAGACGAAATTGCCGCCTGCAAAACATTAGTTTTCAAAATAGCCACAAAACAACCAGCACAAAACAACCAACAAGACTACCACAAAACAATCAATCAAACCAACCGGATCAAAACTACCACAAAACTACCAAAAAAATGATACCCAACACAGCCTTAAGCAAAAAGAATTCTTGGCGCAGACTCCAGAAGAGATTAAGGCGGAGGAGGTTCCCGAGACTGAATCACTGTGGGAGAGAGGCAGTCGCCGAGTAAAAAAAGGAATAAAGAATTGAATTCTGATAACGACTGAACTCCAAATAAACTAGTCACACCTTTGGAGCATTCATAGTAGACAATGAAGGGATAGAGCTATATATCGAATTTCACAATACTCCACCGATAAATCAGTCATGGACTACACAACCAACGGTAAGAAATAAAAAATTAAAATCATCAACCCAGATCTAGATTCAGATAAATGCATCAATATATTAATGCGCAGTTAGATTGTTAAATGTCAAATCCAACCCAAACCAAAGCTAATATTTTTAGCCAAATTCAAGCGCAACTAGGCAACTAAGAGGCATGAGTTGGTGATTATAGGCCCCTAGAGCTTGAGAGGTTCGGGTCCTAATTAGAAGATCCCGATCAAGAGGGATAGGAGAGCTAGAGTTTCGAAATCTAGGAAGGAAGCATGCGTGTTGATGGTTGACTCCAAGACACGGGAAGTAGGATTGCTAAGTCTGATTGTTGTGTGTTTGCCCCATGCGTCCCCAAGGGGAGAAAGGATAGGCGTTGATTGATGACCAATGTAGTAACAAAGATATTCCTTTTATCATGTTGGACACTCTATCATTGTCGTGTTTCTTTAGGTGTGCGTAAAGTTTCACAGGATGTAACAAATGACGTTTGGCTATAAACTAGTTTACCTAGTTGGTTATTTTTCTAACTTGCAGGTTTCTAGGTTTGTATTTGGATACGGTGGTATCCTTTTTTCTTCCTAAGTCTTTTCCCACTGGTTTTATCTAGGGAATCTTTACCCATAAACCTGATCTTCAAGACATTGTATTTTAATGAAACGGCTCTAAACCCGAATTATCTAAAAAAGGTGTTTATATATGCACGATAATGTACAATATTTTTAAATATATATATATATTTAATAATTTCGGCGTATAGTCATAATATTAAAAAAACAAACGGATGAGTTCAGATCGGACTCATTAAAACCCCAAAATAAAACCCACCGGGAAAAAAGCTAAAAGAAGAAAAAGAGTACCCATCACATCCAAATACAACTTACAAACCAACCTACCTTGTAGCGATGGTAGAAGTCTTCGGCAACATCCCCAGTACTATGGTCCTCAATCTTCGCTGTCAATGATGAATGAAATGAAACTCCAAAGTATCATCATCCACCGCATATACTGAGATTGAATACTGAACTAAAACTGATAGTGAGTGAGTGAGTGAGAGTATGCTTAATCAAGGACAAACTCAACAAACCGTACACGATTGGTTCTTGACAAATATATCCCACGTGCTCGGTCCTTTTCCGTCAACTCTTGCGGCTCCTTCATACTGCGTATTGACACCACCATATGAATATCTTAATTACTCAAATCATGCACTTAATTTGTTGGAAATGATATACACAAGACAGCTAATTAACCTGATAAGCAGATGAGCCAGCACCAAATATAAAACCCTCTGGGAAATCTTTTCTGTTCAAGGGACGATGGTTTTACTACCGGAAGCTAACAGGGCCATGCTGATGAATAAAGGAGGAGAGGGAGTTTAGCCATAGCCATTTGCCACAGCCACTTAACTATCCTACTTACTTAGGAGCACCTTTAATTGATTAATTCCACACACTATATGTGAGATATCCTATACTTTCCCTTTTATACGCGCGCGGAGCTAGCTCTTGAGCTGCTATGCTACCTAATTCAGTTAATTGTTAAATAATTTACGCAAATTCTGGGCTACACCTCACTATAGCCGGTGGTGGCTACATCCAAGTACGCCGCTCACTTTTTTTTTTTCTTTTTTTTCTCTCCCTTTTTTCTTTTATTATTTCGGAACTTCCATGATGATTTTTTTTCCTTTTTTTTTCTTTTTTTTCTTTTTTTTATGATTTCGGAACACGGACGTCTATTCCTTTTGTTCTATTTTTTTAAAAAAATTCCTTTTTTAATTTTTAATATATAGGTCTAAAATGAAAAAAATTATATCATGGGAAATTACACTTACCACCCATCAGTTACCACCCATCAGGTTTGGCATATTTACAAAAACCACCCACGAAGTTTGCAAAATTAAATTACCACCCACGTACTTTCCACCGTTTTAAGTCTGTTATCCATTCTGTGATTTCCGTTTGTTGTTGCCACATGTATCATTTTAAGTGGCCATGGATTAAGCTGACATGTCAGTGGTTATGTGGCATCCACATCACCACCTTCAAGTAATCTTCATTCTTCCTGGGTTGCTCCTCGCTGCTACGCTTCATCCTTCTTCCCCCTTCCCCTCTTCGGGGAATCCGACTCCACTGCCTTGATTCGACCCTCTGGTACGCTTCTTTGGTCGACCCATCTGCTACCATTTATTTGTTTGCTTCTGTTCTGTTCTGTCGTTGAACTCCATTGTTGCGAGTCGAACTCCATTGTGCTCCCGACTTCACTGCTAGGGTCTTTAGTCGACCCATCTGGCACCATTTATTTGTTTGCTTCTCTTCTGTTATGTCGAACTCCATTGTTGCGACGACTCCACTGCTAGGGTTCCTCTTCTTCCCCCTCTCTTCTTCTCTTCGAGGAATCGGACTCCACTGTCTGAATTGATTTGTCCCTGATTTCGTCGATCTTGTTAGCGGGTCTCTGCTACGATTGAGGAGTCGACCCATCTGGCACCATTTATTTGTTTGCTTCTCTACTCCCATTGTCGAACTCCATCCTTCGAGCCATCTGTGAATGCTTGACTGTGTTATTTTCTTTCTGTTTCTGTTCTGAAATTATACCCCACTCATTGTTGTTGTTGTTGAAAATTTCGCCTGGAATCTGGTGGTTATTTTCTGTTTGTTTGTTGTTAAATTGTACCCACTCATTGATGTTGCAATTGTTGTCATCTGATGTTCTTTGAAATTACTTGGCGATTCAGCCACGGTGACTAAGTCTGTTAGTCATCTGATGTTCTTTGAAACTACTTGGCGATTCAATCACAGTGTATCTGGTAGTTTATTATATTGAAGTGGTTCCTGATTGTGTGCCCCCTTTTTTTGTTGGTATTGGCATGATCTTTGAACTGAATCCACTGTTTGGTTTTTTGTTGATAACTGTTTTAGCAGAAATGGAAAATGTATTGAAGTTTTATACAAGACTAGACGACTCAAAGTTGATGCGCCATTTGATCCAGACCGATACTCAACGATAGAGCTGGTTAATGATTGTTTAAGCGTAATTACGAGTACCGCAGGATTGCCAGAACCAAGATGTCCTATTTTCTTGTACAAGCACCCTAAAAGCAAGAAAAAAATTGAAATTGGGTCCGACAGGCAGCTGATGACAATGTTATCTTTGTTTGAGGTGAAAAAGGTCATTGAGATTTTAGTGGAAGAGGGGTCGAAGGAGACTGAGCTATACTCGACTTACAAAAACTGGTTGGAAGATGCAACACAAAGAGCTGAAACGGTGAGAGACAACCAGATGATGGTGATTCACCTGATGTCGGTGGTCAGTGGGAAGACTTTGAGATAGATGGCCAAACAGTTATAATCCCTAATTCAAATTCACCGCCACAAACACAACCTCTCAGCCAGCCCCTCCCTCTCAGCCACCTCCCTCCCAGCCACCTCCAATACAGCCACCCCCAACCACAGCCACCACCAAGACAGCCACCTCTAACGCAGCCACCTCCTTCACAATCATCTCTACCTCAAACACAAGCGAAGAAGAAGAAGAGGCCAAGAGGTCTCAATCTCATTCAAGGAGATGCCCCATTGGTTCCTCCTAGTACGGAGCAACCACCACATCAAAATGATGAAGCATTTAGTGGCTCCGTAGCTACTAATAGGACAGGTCCAACTACACAAACCTTGTCCAGTCCTAGAGTTGCATCAAATGACAATGTCATGGCGGGCACAAGGGTTTCTGGAAATTACAGTTTGCAGATTGTCCCAGTTGACAACGAAAAACATCAAACCTGCAAAGTGAAGGAAACAATGACGAATTCACTGAGGAACAAAATCCTCACTTCTCTGTTGACTCTTGGGACATTAATTCTGACGAAGACAGAAATTTGAGCTTAAGTGAAGGGGATGAGTCAGATTCTGTTTTGAATGATGAGGTGTTGACGTTGAAGAGGATGACCTAGACGCTTTACGCGAGGGTGAGTACTTTTCTGGCGATGAGGAAGAAGGTGTCACGGGAGATGAATCATACTTGAGAAATGGGAAGCCTTTTGAGATGCAGCCAGATGGCACCATCAAGTTAGAACCTCACCAAATGTTCCTGAACAAGAAAATGTTTAGAGAAGTAATGCAAGATTACGCTGTCCAAGAAGGTATTGATTTGTACAAAGTGAAACGATCCGTGGAAGTATACTGTCAGATGTAACAACCTAGACACATGTGTGGCGGCTTCATGCTTCTATCTTGGCGGACAATGTCACTTTTATGATAAAAACCATCAAAGGAGAACATTCATGTTCAAGACTCTCAGAAAACCCTGCTGCTACTTCGAGTTGGATTATGAGAAAGGTCTTACCTGAGCTAAGGGCAAATATGACTATGACCCCAAATGCTATTCAGCATTTCATTCTCACAAAGTACGGCGTGCAAGCCAATTACATGAAATGCTTCAGAGCGAAGAAAGATGCGATGAAGTTGTTACAGGGGAATCATGCTGAATCTTATGCCAATCTGCACCAATACACCAAAGTAATCCTTGAGAGGAACCCCGGGTCCATCGTAGACTTGAAGTATCAAGAATACGAGAACGGTCCCCCAACATTCAGCAAGCTATTCATTTGTTACAGAGCGATGAAGGATGGCTTTCTCAATGGTTGTAGGCCATTCATTGGTGTAGACGGTTGCCATTTGAAGGGGCCGTATGGTGGTGTTCTACTAAGCGCTGTTTCGCTTGATGGAAACAACGGCATTTTTCCTATAGCTTTTGCTATAGTGGCTAGTGAGACCACAGAAAGTTGGACCTACTTCTTCTGTAACTTGCGATTGATTGCAAATGAAGATGTGAGGAGGAGTTGGATCATCATTTCCGATCGACAAAAGGTAGTAACTCATATTGCATTATAAAGTTCTCAATCTTTGTTTATAGCGATGGTTTCTGATTTTTTAACAATATATTCATGTCTTGTAATAGGGTGTTGAACCCGCACTGGATACTGTCATGCCCGAGGTTACCCGAAGGATATGTTGTCGACACTTGTATGCTAATTTCAAAAAGGATCATCCTGGTATTTACTTATAGTGTTCAATTTATTTTGTGTTCTTGTTTAGCTTTTGGTAATATTTAGCGCATGTTAACATAATTGGTATTTACTTATCAGGAGCTCTGCTGAGAAATTTGTTTTGGGAGGCGGCGCAATGTTACACTAATGCGGCGCTGAAGGATGTCCTTAAGAGGATTGAGGAGACATCCTTAGGTGCGTTTCGTTACCTAAGAGAAGTTGACTATAGCATGTGGATAAGGCTGCATATGCCGAAGGATGTCAAAGTTATAGAGACAACTTCCAACTTTGTGGAATCTTTCAATAGCAAGTTGACTGGAATAAGGGGCAGTCCCATATTTGCATTTCTTGAGTCCCTTCGGCGTACATTGATGAAGAAGATCAACGAGAGAAGAGAATCGGTTAGAAAGCTGAGTGGGACGATAACACCTTACGCGAAAAAGGTGTTATACAAAAACAAAAAGCTGGTTGTCGATGTGGGCATACGGCAAGTAGTGCATTCGAGTTTGAAGTTACAGATGCTAACAGACATTACATAGTGAATCTTAGAGACAAGCATTGTGACTGCATGGCTTGGGATCTGTCAGGAATACCTTGCAAGCATGCTTGTGCCATACTCAACTGGAAGAGAATGGACAAGGAGCAATTTGTTGATCCTTTCTTCTCCATTTCGAAGTATGCAGCCACCTATGAAGCTGCAATCTCCCCTATCCCGGATCCATCTTTGTGGCCAGAACCAATTGGTTTGAAGATTTTGTCCCCTCCCTTCCTTAAGAAACTACCTGGCAGGCCAAAGAAAAACAGACGAAGAGAAGAAGGTGAACCTGGTCCAGCCACGAAAAGATCTACCCACATCACTTGTGGGAACAAGTGCAAACAACCGTGGCCACAACTCTAGGACATGTTCAGGCCAAACAAACAGAGGGCAAGGTCAAGGTAAGGGTCTTTAAGTGCTGAGGAAGGTGGTGATGGAATGGTGCGACAAGAGATATCCCAAAGCTAGGAAGAGAAGAAGTAATGAAGCTGGCTGTTTCTTCCAGGCCAAATCAAAGAAGGAAAATAGAAGACTTGAGTTCGCAAAGGTAGTTTCTGAGTTTTGATGGTTTTAAAATCTGCTATTTGTCATTTATAGCATAAAATGACCATCTGTTATTCTCTTCAATGTATTTCAGGAGCTATGCGCTTTTGAAGAAGATCAACGATGTTTGGTGTATTAAGATTGACTAGTTTAGACTAGTGACTGAGCTAGAAAGTTGATTATCTTGTATTTTGATGCTCTGCGTCAGCCAGAGGACATCCAAGGTTGTATTGTGACTTAGTTTGAAAGTTTTTTGGGTTGTGTTATGGGTTGGAAGTATGTGTACAATCTGTAATTTCAAATTTCTCTGTTGCTTGAAACATGTGGCATTATGTATGTCTGTATGCTAATTTCAATGCTATAACAGTAGCCCATTTCTTATCAGATGTCCATGTCATACAGAATTATGTTGCTTCTGTTAGATTTGCTTGAGTGATTGCTTCAGATTTTGAAGTGTGCTTTAGATTTCAAGAGAGCTTCAGTTGTTTGTTTGATTGATTGCTTGAGATTTCGAGGTCTGCACAGATTTTAATTGCTTCACTACTTTTTGCTTGATTTACAGGTTCAAGTAATGTGTTTGGTTCAGATTCTAATTGCTATATCAGATTTTAATTGCTACATCAGATTTTATTACTTCAGATTTTAATTGCTTGCTATATCAGATTCTTATTGTATTACCATGTTAACACTGAACAAAAAAGGCATTGACACTTATAAAAAGAGTTATACTGAAGCATTGAGATTCTGAATAAAAACATTTGTACTCATAAATATTGAAATGCGGTAATACATTATCCATGCATATAGCTTACATCAGCTCAACACCATAAACTAGGTGCTACAGGTGTTATCAACAATTCAACCATCATCCGAATACACTACCTTCAAGTACAACATTACAATAAAAACAAGTATTACATATGACAATATAACAAGCTTGGTCTTCTCCGACTTCGAATCAACTATGTCTTTTGAAGAATATGTTTCAGCGCTCGTACTTCGTCACTAAGCTTCGACATTTGCTCTAGTATGACCAACATATCACGATTAGATCCACCAGATGTAACTTCTTCACCGTACAGATCAGGCCTCAGCAAATGGGAATTGAATTCCATTTCATACCACCACTTGAATATCCCATTAGGACAATCACAACGGTAAAACAATTTTGCTGATTGTCACTAGTAAGAGATACATAAAGTCGAGCGTTCTTATTACACTTGCACTTCACATTGTAGAATATGAAGCGGCTTTCACTCTTTCTGTTGCTGGATGAAGACATAGAATATAAAGCTACCTGGTTAAAAGGCATCAGTTACATATCAATTGTGTAATGAACAGTTTGGTAAAAATGACATGTTTGAGCTCAGATTAGGGATTTGCCCCATCATCATAGCTACTTTTTTGGTATTAGCAAATCAATGACTAACAGAATCTGTGGAGCAATTCCAGATTGAGTTCGCAATGGGTAGGAGCAATGATGGTTTTCAAATATGATTGAACACAAATATAGCCCAACACAATTGAAACCATTATCACTTCAACAACCCAAACAGAACAAAATCTGGTACCGCTTCAACACAAATTCAACTCAAAGTAATGACAATACCAAAAAAAGGGGCACACAATCTGGTATAATGAACGGTTTGATAAAAGTGGCCCATCATCAAAGCAACTTTTCATGGTATTAGCAAATCAATGACTAACAGAATCTGTGGAGCAATTCCAGATTGAGTTCACAAGGGTAGGAGCAATGATTGTTTGAAAATATGCATGAACACAAAAATGGCCCAACAAAATTACAAACATTATCGCTTCAACAACCCTTCAGTTCACACAATCTGGTGCCTCTTAAATTCAGTTCAAAGATCATGCCAATACCAACAAAAAAAGGGGCACACAATCAGGAACCACTTCAACACAATAAACCACCAGATACCATGTGATTGAATCGCCAGTGGATTCAAAGAACATCAGATGACTAAAAGATACCACGAGCAACAACAATGAGTGGCTACAATATAACCACCAGATTCCAGGCGACAATTCAGAACATACAAACAGAAAATAACACAGCCAAGCATTCACAGATGGCTCGAACGATGGAGTTCGACAGTGAGAGCAGAGAAGCAGCCAAATAAATGGTGCCATCTGGGTCGACCAAAGAATCGTAGCAGAGACCCGCTAACAGGATCGACGAAATCAGGGACAAATCAATTCCAGACAGTGGAGTCCGATTCCTCGAGAGGAAGAAGGGGGAAGAAGGAGGAACCCTAGCAGTGGAGTCGTCGCAACAATGGGAGTTCGACATAACAGAAGAGAAGCAAACAAATAAATGGTGCCAGATGGGTCGACCAAAGAACCCTAGCAGTGGAGTCGGGAGCACAATGGAGTTCGACTCGCAGAGCAGAGAACAGAGGATTTAAAATGGTAGCAGATGGGTCGACCAAAGAAGCGTACCAGAGGGTCGATTCAAGCCAGTGGAGTCGGATTCCCCGAAGAGGAGGAAGGGGGAAGACGGAGGAAGCGTAGCAGTGGAGTCGAGTTTGAAGAAGAGGAGCAACCAGGGAGAATGAGGATTATTACTAGATTAGTGATGTGGATGCCACAAACCATTGACATGTCAGCTTAATACACGGCCACTTAAAATGCTACATGTGGCAACAACAAACGGAAATCAAAGAATGGGTAACGGACTTAAAACGGTGGAAAGTATGTGGGTGGTAAATTAATTTTGCAAACTTCGTGGGTGTTTTTTGTAAATATGCCAAACCAGATGGGTGGTAAGTGTAATTTTCCTCACATATGGGTGTTTAATTTGGACGTTCAGTTATGTGCCAATTAAACGTAACTTGATCTTCATTAATTATTGAAGGTGGAGGAGTGATCGGAATATAGATAATATCCCATCTAGTAAAACTCCTAGAATATCTGGACCAAATAATAACCATTAGTGAACCAGTAAAATAAATTCTGTTATGCCCCAGTTTTTTTTTTATTCATCTTGCTTCTATTTTGTTTCGGTTTTGCAAAGGGAGACTAATCATGTTTTGAATCTTGAGTTGATTCGTCTATGATTTATTCCGGTCTTTAGTATTCATTTTGAGAAAGGAGATTTACATTGTTCTTTTCTTCCTTTCGTTACTTAATTATTAGTAAGAGAGGATAGTTATTAATAACTCTTTATTCCTTTTTGTTATTTATTCTTTGGTTAGTAAAAGGACTACTAACCTTCCTTTTCCTTCTTTTTACGTTATGCTATTATTCATAAAGGAAGGAAATTCCAAATCTAATTTAATTTCCTCTCTCCTTCTTTCCTGACGACATTTCACGTCAGTTTCTTCTCACCCAAAGAAGAAACTTCCGCTCTGCAAAGTTTTCCTCTTCCTCTTCCAATTTCTCTTCTTCACAATTCTTCCATCCTGCAAATTAATTAGTCTAGTGGCTAAGTTCAGCATCGAGGATTCCAATCCGTAGAGTCGGAGTGTGCGTTGCTGTTCATCAGTCAAGTTCCTTGCTTCTCCTTCGGTGTTGGTCCTTTTCAATTTGTGCGAGGTTTGTGATTTCGTGATGGAATTCGAGTAGAGATTGTTGTCGGGTCCGCAGAGATGGCTTTGCGTCGGATGTGAGGTAGGTGGTGAATGGATTCGGTTGTGTGTGTTCGTCCATGGGGATTTCTGATTTTGTTTGTTCTTCGTATATGATTGTTTTAACTCTTTGATTTGGTGATGTTTTGGTTGATTTTGATGTGCGTTTGATGCGTTAAAACCCCATGGAAATGTTTTCGATTGGTTAATTTGCTACAATAAGTTATGTATGTTTTGTGGGGGATTTGTGGCTTGGTTCTGGCTGATTTCCGTAAGTGATTTTGCAGTTTTCGGTATGTCCTAACATGTGTCCAAACATTGAAGTTCGACATCATACGCCGGAGGATTTTCAGACTCTCGAATTGGTCCGAACATGCAAGGTCGGACGCATGTTCGGACGGCCTTTGTTTTTAGCATAACTTCTCGTTTGAGCTCCGTTTTGAGTGCCGTTTGCGGCGTTGGATTCCTCTTTTCGAGTACTATCTGATCTAATATGTTTTTAGCACATGTATATGTGTACTTTAATTTGAAAGTTCTCAACAAGCCTTGGAACTCTAATTTGCTCTAGAAGAGTGTTCGAGCTTCTACGTTCTGTTTTGTTTTCGGGTTTGATAGTCAGTGTATGACTTTTGTTTTGATAAGGGCTTATGATCTGTATGATGTGCTTCGGCCCTCCGTTCTGTTATGTTAAGGCTTCTGTGTTGTTTTGTAAAGCCTCTGTTTTGGGACCTAGATGTTTAGCTTCTGAGCCTTGGACAGTCGGGTCTGGCTGTCCCGTAGCATGCTGCGCAGGAATGCCTTCTGTTATTCCCTTGGGTTCCCTTCTGTTCTATCTCTCAGGGTCCCTTGGATGTTTAGTGACCGACGGGTCCATAGCTGTCTCTACGGCTTCTGTTGTGGGATCTTCGGATCCATAGGACGTTATGTGAGTCCTTCTGATGTGTCAGCTGGTGTCTAGTGTCCCACCTCTGTTTTGATTGAGCTTCTGTTATGAACTTCTGAGTTTGTGGTTTGCTTTGTTCTGATTTAAGACTTCTGTTCGGTTTACTCAGTTCCTGCTTCTTTGCTCTGATCTGACAAACTTCTATTTCGGTTCTGGCTTGTCACTCCTCTGATTTGAGAAGCTTCATTCTCTATCTGATTTATGTTACAACTTCCAGTCTGATTTGCTAAGCTTATGTATTAGTATATGATTATGTTCAGTATATGTTTTGAGCATGCTCAGCTGATGAAGTTTATCACCTGCTGAGCTATAGTTTGGCTCACCCCTATTTCCGTCTGATTGTAGGTTTAAGTTTCCTTTGAAGACTCCGCTTGCTTTCTGCATCGTCCTTCGCTTTGTATTTGTAGTTGTGGCTTAAGGCCCTTTGTAATTTGATTATGCGACGTAATGTAGTTTGGCTTCTGTATGTAATGTCAGATAGACCTTGTAATCTATTTTCAGTTAATAAAAGTGTACTTTGTTTTGTTTTGGGTATCGTATGTTAGAGCCTTGCGTTATTAGGTAATAGATACGCGGCGTGTAACGTCCCTAACTCCTAGGGTGGTGTTTGGGGTCGTTACAAATTCGACCCCGTCATTAGTGAACAAGCCTCTGTGTGCCTTTGCATTGATAAATCGATGGAACCGTTGGATCTCCTTCACCAAATCGAAGACGAGGCAGAAAACAGTTCATCCCAGAACTGGTAATATGCCCGAACTCATCTTTCTTCTCTCTGGCGATTATAATAATATAAGATTTTGATTTCTTTTGTTTCACCTGGTGACATACATATGCCTTGTACATTCTTGCTTCTGCACCTCTGTAGAGATAAATCGCTAGAACTATCTCATCTCGCACACCAAATTGAAGATGGGTCTAAAAAACAATTCACTCAGCTCCTCGGTTCATTCTTTTCTTGTGTCCGCGCCTCTGTACACGGGGCTCCACAACTCAAGTGACAATGGATTTCAATTTGATGGTGCTTGTCAAGCGCTTTCTATCATCTACTTACGAAGATGAGATGGGTTCTATCCACCTATCTTGCACCAGTCGAATGTAGATGTAAAAATCTTTCGTGTTTTGTCTTTATATATTGATGTAGATGATACGTTGTGGGTGGTACTTCATTATGCATTCGGTTGGTACTTTTTTTATGCTTATGCTTGGTTCTTGTTTATGCATATGGTTGGTATCTCTCTGTACATGTGGCTGGTGTTCCAGTATGCTTTCGGCTGGTAGTTTTTTATGCTTGTGGCTGGTTCGTATTTATGCATATAGCTGGTAAATCATTGTACATGTATGAACAAAGTACCCATAGACAGTCAATATAATCCCAGAACAACATCAAAACAAAGTAGCCATTGACAGTCAATATAATACCAAAACGACATCAATAAAACCTTTCACGTTTGTCTTTTTATGTTGATGTAGATGATACGTTGCAGTGCAAATGGGTGATACTTCATTATGCATTCGTTGTTCTTATTTATGCATATAGTTGGTATCTTTCTGTACATGTGGCTGGTACTTGTTTTCAAAAGGCTGGTTCTTGTTTTAAAACTGTTGGTACTTTCTATGCCTATGACTGGTACTTGTTTTCCAAAAAGCTGGTATTTTCTCTGTATTTTTTTCCAAAAGGCTAATACTTATTTTCCAAAAACGTTGATATTTTCATTGTTTATGAGTGGTAATTGTTTTTCAGAAGCTGGTACTAGTTTTTGAAAGGTTGGTACTAGTATTTGTGTTCCCAAAAGGCTTGTACTTGTTTTCCAAATTGCTGGTATTTTCTCTGCTTATGGCTCGTACTTTCTCTGTCTACTACTGATATTTGTTTTTCAAAAGGTTGTTACTTGCTTTACAAAATTCTGGTACTTTCACCGTCTATGAGTGGTACTTATTTTCCAAAAGGAGTGTACTTGTCTACACATATAGCGTTAGGATACCAAATGTGACTATGATAAATACCATGCTAACGTGAATAACATACCAATGAATAATGAAAAAAGAATCACATATAAAAAGTTTAACACTGTCTGCTAATTACCTTAAAAAATGAACCAACAACCAAAATGTAATACCTTTTACCACAAATCTAGATTTCTAATTGTTTCTAATGTATTACATTTATTTTCGTTAATCTCCCAAAACAAGATTCACACGTATGACGATAATATACGAAATGTGACTATAATAAATACCATGCTAACGTGAGTAAAATACCAATGAATATTAAAAATAGTACCACACATAGAAAGTTTAACACTAAAGAGGTATTACATTTAGCCCTGGTACAATAAATAATAATTGTTTGTATGCGATGCCGCAAAAAAATCTCGTAACTTGATGACTGAAAATTACTCCAGATTAAGAAAACGATGATTAAGAGGAAAATGATGAAGACGTGTTTTGTGTGGTGGGATAAATTTCAAAATTCTAATAGCAAAACTCCCCACAAAATCAGGAACAACAAACTACATTCATAAAAAAGTTTTAATTTAAAAAATAACTTTATTAAAATTTGAAGCCACCTAATCTAATGACTGAAAATTAGTCCATAATTGATTTCTCGAAGGAATAGACTCCAACAAAAAATAAAGAGAACATGCTGATAATTACCCACAAGAAGGATTCAATAATTCAAAAAAACAATTAAAATAATAATTACAAAAACAATAATATATTCCCACAAAATTAGCTTTAACTAACTATCACTAAATCAATTTTGATTTTTAAAAACAAAACTAGATAAAATCTGAACCCTCCATATATACTCCTCCTAATCTAATATCTGTTAGTTAGTCCAGAATGATTCATGGAACTACTTAAGACCCTGAACCAAATCCACTTCCGTACAGGCGTCGGCAAAAATGCAAAAATCTACTCCCACCATTCTCAATCGTTTACTTATTAAATAATTTCACAAAACTAAATTTTATATATATCATGTAAAAAATTATTTATACATCCGCTGAGATAGAGGCGCCGAAATAGCCCTTTTTTGTACCAGTGTCTCACTTGCTCTTTCCTTCTCATTGCTTCTGCCTTTCCCAAAAGCAATCTTCAACTCGACCTTTTGTCAAAATGACAATCTAGGAAACAATTGCCGCCTTCCTGGCTTTCGAGTGGTGCCTTATCGGTAAGCTCTTTGCTCATTACGATCTCGGCCCCTCTTCATTTTACCCAACCTCACAGACCTCTTGAGTGCTTTCGGGGGCTTCGCTTCTACAAAGTTGCACCTCTCTACTTCGTGATAGAATTCGAACAAATCAAAATCATGCATGTTGTCATTATAACAGGACCATGGCTTATTGACAAATCTCTCTTCGTGGTCCAACGTTTAGAGCCAGAAGTGGCTATTGCCAACCAAGAGTTCAGGTGGATCCCTTGTTGGGAACGTATCTATGACGTTCTGAGACATTTCTGTAACGTTGCTTTTGCTAAGTATGTTGCAGATAAACTGGGAGATTTCACTTGAGTACATGGAAGACCCTGTCTCTTCGGGGTTCATATTTGTTCGAATCAAGGTCCTATTGAACATCAACCTCCCTATCCTATGCCACTCTCTCTTGATGGGAAGTACTTTGTCTTCACAGTAACTTATGATAGTACACCAAATGTTTATTGCAAATGTGGAACTTTCCTGCACCGCTATAAGGATTGCTTGAATTCATTGTCGGATGAAGAGGCGGCATACGAGGTGTGGATTTCCACGTCTTTCAAGCTCGCTCTAGGATTGCAATGGATTAGCCCTTACCGGTGGCTTGAGCAATATCTGACCTACAGGGACAAGGATACCTTTATGTCTCCACTAAGCTTGTCCTCTTTGTACGCCGTCTTCAAGTCTACTGAGAACTCACCCTGGGGTGCCCTGACTGGTCGCCTGAGAGCCATGCAACTTGATCGCCTTGCTCAACCAGGTATGTTATGTAAAAAGCCCTTTCATCACCTAATCTCAAAGATGACAAAGGAGGAGCTCTAGGATCTAAGATTGTTGGAAATGTAGCAAAAGAGTAAGAGGGTGACGTCTTCATCCAACTTGCCTCTAATGGTACCAAGAAGAAACAAAATTTAGAAGGAGATAAGTCTAGTTGGTGGAATGGCTGCACTGAGGAAGACCTCATCATGCCTCGGTAAGATGGTTATGTGATGCATGAGTTAGGGTACACTCAAGCAATGGTGTTTTTGCATTTTGTTGGTTTCTGACTATCTTTTGGATGTTTGGAGTGCCCGCTTGACTTAATCTTGAATTATGGACTTCTTAATTGGTTCTCATGGTTAGCTTGGTACTTTAAGTAGATACTTTGACCTTTTGTCCTACCACAGGAATTTCATGCTATGTCTAGCTAGTAGATGATGTGTTGTTATCTAGTGTTTTTAATGATTAGGTTAGATTAGATCTTTTCGGGTTTAGTTGGTTAGGTAATGTTGTTAGGCCTTTAAGCTACTTATGAAATGTCCCGAAGGGATCAAGTTGCAATTGATAGTTGCCTCCTGACTCTTGTAGTGCTTCTGGATAGTGTTAGTGTTCTTGAAGATGGAAAACTCTATGTACCGGTCCTCTAATGCCTCACACCTCGGGCCAAGATAACCCCCACCAACATATATAGTTGTCCAACAACGGCCGAGCTTGTGCCAAGCTTTCTCATTCCCAATAAGTAACGTAGTGATCACCAGTGTTTATTCGAATTGTTCACCAATTCCAATTGTCCGTCACATGCATGAGGCAGCTATTAGTGCCTACACCCAACTGATGCACCACTCAGTATATCTTTGCACAGCAAACAATAAGGGTAGCCTAAATGCCTAAGGCAAAAACTATTAGTGCCCACACCAAACTAAAGTATTTTTGTTTTATAATTGAGGCCATTGGCCAAGAATCACAAAAGTGACAAAAAAACATACATAAAACATCACCACACAAAGAAAACATGTTACTTGATAGATACCTTACTTTCCTACCTAGAGTCCTAATGCCAAGCTTCACTCTTATTTCTTCTTCAAGACTTCTTATTGGCTCTATAAGTTTTTTAATCTACCGTGAATAATTGTTAAACCCTAATATGGGTTTCTCACCTCCCTATCCTTCTTTATCAGGGATTGTGGGTAGCCTTTATTTGCATTTTCCTTCTTCTGTCTTTCTACATTCTGTCACTGCAGATACTCTTTGTTTCCAAGTACTTAAAATTGGGTCATGGAGATCACCCACACACAACCCAGTTACAAAAGTTCCCTTTGAAAAAATTGTCTTAGTACTTATAGGTTAAGCAAGGCAGCTGAAGTGTTATCTCAAGATCAGCCAAAACTGATGTCTCCACCACCTCTTACTTTCAAACGCTTGAAATAGGATCATTGTGTAAAAAATAGCTGTAATTGGAAACTGTGTATTAAGTATTTCATTTGTGTAAAGCGGTGGTGATTACTAGGGTAACTGTACCAGATATTTATACAGAAGTGATAGGCCTAGATATAGACTATTATTAAAGGCCGAACTTTGCTAATGGACTATTTACTGACATAGATACGGCCCAGATACATTATGGGCTACTCAAAACCCGCAAAAAACCTTGATCAAATTAGGTATTTTGTGAACAAATCTGCCACCTATTGTGCTGTCGCAAGGAACTCTGCCATCAACCTTCCATTTTTAGATCGTTCCTACACAAAGAAGTAATCGATCTCGACGTGATTGGCTCGGCTGTGTAGTACAGGATTTGAGGAGAGCTATGCACCTATATTATCGCAATGTAAAGTGGGGGGTGCAAAGAGTAACACCTAATTCAATGAGAAATTTTTGTAGCCATAAACTTTCAGCAGTAGTAGTTGCGAGGGACTTGAATTCCGCTTCAATTGAGGACCTCGTAACTGTTTTTTTATTTACGGGAGTTCCAACTAATTAGGTGAGCACCCAAGAAGATGTAGAATCCACTAGTGGACCGTTGATCCTGCGGGGAACCAGCCAATCGGAGTCTAAATAAATCCGTTGTTCTCTTGTTGCGGTCGTAAAGAAGAAAATCCCCAATTCGATTGTGGATTTCAAGTAACACAACAACCTCTTAATAGATACCAGTGTATCTCCGTAGTCATATGCATAAACTAACTGAGCCTATTTATTGAGAAGCTGATGTCAGGCCTTGTTAGCACCATATATTACAAACTGTCCACAAGGCTACAAAATAAGTGTGTGTCTTTGAACAATGGGGATTTTGTAGAGTCTAGGACTAAGCTTTCAACCATTGGTATAGCAACCGGTTTTGAAACTATTAGGTTGGTGTGCATCATAAGGTCATGAATATAGTGGCTTTGATTGAGAGTAAGGCCTTCTGGAGTTTGTAAGACGGCAACCCCTTAAAGTGAAGTAAATTGCCTAGGTCCTTAGTAGGAGATTCAGTAGAGGTGCACCGAATTAAACTGTTTAACGTACTAGAATTCAAACCTGTTAGTATGATATCGTCAACCTAGACGAGGATGTACACTTTATGGCCAATATTGATGTAGATGAATAAGGATGGGTCAGAGGAGGAGGTTGTAAGCCCAATGTGACATAGATAGTTGCTCAATCTCAAAAACCATGCCTGAGGGGATTGTCGTACCCATAGAGAGCTTTCTGTAATTCACACACATGAGAAGGTTAGTTTGATATGCAAAACCAGTTGGTTGTTTGATGTACACCCGCTCTTTCAAATCGCCATGTAAAAAGGCATTACCGACATCAATTTTTCGAATAGACCATTAATGAGAGACCGCTAAAGAGATGACCAAACGAACTATTACCACCTTAAAAACCAGACTAAAGGTCTCGTGAAAATCAATCTCAGGGGTCTGAATGTAGCCTAAAGCCACCAAACGTGCCTTTCTTTGTTCAATTGAACCATCACCCATCGCTTAGTTTTTAAGACCTACTTAGTGCCCAATATATTCATCATTGGTGTTTAAGGAACTAGCTCCCAAGTCTCATTCCACATCAAGGCATCATACTCTTTCTTGATGGCAGATTTCCATTCAGTGAAGGGAATGATGGGGTTTATGGTAGAGGTGTGGTGAAGGGAAGGGTGTAAGGGCCAAGTTATGGTTCTGTATGTGCGGACCACAAGTTTAAGACTGTTTGTTTAAGTTAGGGTAATCATTGGGTGAGGATGAGTAGGAGGTCATTGCTTTGAGGTTCAGATGAGGGAGGGAGGGAGGATATGGAATTAGAGGATAAGGAAACAGAAAGTGGGGATTGGTGTGGAGATGAGGTCTGGTCATTTTGGGTAGTTGTTACATGAGGAGAGTGTGGTGTAGGGAAGAGAAGGAAATAGGTTGTTGGATAATAAGAATCAGAACATGGGTGATTTTTTCAATGGAATCCAGTGGGTTTGGATTTTTAGAAAGGGTGGAGGTATAACGAAAGACACTCTCTAGGAAGCGTATATATCTAGAGATATAAGTACACTGAGTGGGTAAGTGATAACACACGTAGCCTGTAGAGTGAGAATCATATCCCCAAAATATACAGTCTTTTGAACAAAAGGATAGTTTGTGGGCATTGAATGGGCGGAAATTGGGCCAACAAGAACATCCAAACTCACATAGTTTGGAATAATCTGGATGTTTCAAAAACAACTGAGAGCAAGGGGTAGCATAGGAGAGTACATTTGAAGGTGTTTGATTAATTAGAAGCACTGTTGTGGGAACAATGAAACTTCAAAACTCAAGAGGGAGAGATGCTTGAGTGAGAAGACACCACCCCTTATCAACCACTCTACGAATACGGGTCTCAACTGAGCCATTCTGTTGGTGGCTGTGTGGGCAAGTGACGCGATAAGAGATGCCTTTCAACTAAAATAAACTTTTGAGTGATTAAAACTCCCCACCACCATCAGTCTCAAAAACTTCAATACGGTTGTTAAATTGATTTTCAACCAAATTGGAAAGATATACAAAGACCCGTGTTGCCTCAGATTTCAGCTTAAGAAGAAAAATCCACACATATTTTGAGTAGTCATAAACTATTAACAAAAATTACTGATAAGTATCCACATAAACTTGAAACGCTGGACCCCACAAATCCATAAACAAAAGATCAATACAGCTATCAGACAAGGTCATAGAGGGAAAGTGAGGCATAGCATGAAGTTTTCCTTGACAGCAATGAGTACACAACTTAGTCTTAACAACTGTGGTTAGGGGTGCAAAAAAAAAACCATTACCATGGTGTCGTACCATCTAGTATTTATATCGTACCGTCTCTGGCGGTACCGTTAACCGAACTATTATAATTAGACTATTACGGTTTAGGTAACGGTATGTAATTTCTATACCGCGGTTAACCGCATTTAAGTGGTTATATATATATATATATATTAGTACTACTAAATATATATAACATCATATTTCTCATCTTTTGGTGCTAAGTCATACTGAATTGAATATTTGTGATATATTTGTTTTAGTGATTAAAACAAAGATGTTAGTTTACTTTTTTATAAAGAAGTTGCATTTAATTAACGAAATTTTCACCAGATACCCCTAAGGTTTGACCGAATTTTATCTAATACCCCTATCTTTTCAAAACTACTATGAGATACCCCCGAGATTTATTTTTTTTTTAATATGAGATACCATTCCGTCTATTTTATAAGTAAACATTTGTTAACTTTTATATTTTCTTCGCATTTTACCCTTAATCCATTTTTTTTATGAGATACCCCTGCATGTTCGTAACGACTAGTTTCACCATATACCCCTGTAACAGATACTTTTACCAGATACCCCTGTAATATAAAACTACTAGTTTCATCAGATACCCCTATAAATGATACTTTTACCAAATACTCCTGCAACAGAAAACGACTAGCTTTGGCCTATAAAAATAGAAGAAGCACAACATTTTAACAATTCAGTTTTCATATTAGCACAAATCTTCACATTAACATCACTGGGTGCACCCGTATCCACCACATTAGTGCAACCTTGATCATTTTCACCTGGTGTGCTTATATATTTTACTTGATCCATATCCACAACATGATCATTAGGAACTATTTGATATTCCCCACCAATGTAATCCTTTCTAGCATACGACATCGTAGTACCATCTTCAACTTGAATAACAGGCACCTCCATGCTTGAAGGAAGAGCCACACCCTATGTTGCTTCATTGTCATCTACAACAACATTCGTCATCTACAACAACATATAAGACCACCAAAAATATAGAATGGCAATCTATTATAAATGAAAAAAAAAAAATCAGAATACTCTTACCCAAATAAGCAAACCAAACTCACCCACACACATCCCAAATCACACACAACAATTCAAATAAAATGGCTACCAATCTAGTAAACATCTGGAACAAAAATTATCAGCGTATATATCCAAGAATAATGTAACTAGACTTTGAATCAGAATACGTCTTGAAGAATAGCTTCAAATAACATAGTACTATAAATTCAACCCCTACTTGAGTGGTGAATATTTTTTCAGCCACTGTTGGTCTTGAGTAGTCCAAAACTGAAGCTGTACATATGGAGGATAATCTTCCTGAAGGTAATTAGTTTATATTGATCGAACGAATAATGATCGATGTGCATGACAAGCACCCAATTATTATGTACTTCCCAGCAGGGCAAATAAATTAAAGAGGACAATCGATATTCAACTCATAACTCGTAGAGTAATATTCTACCTGTTTATCTTTTATTTCAGTTTTTGTCTTTATATCTTACATAAAGCAATTAGCATCTGAATAACAAATATTCAAAAGAAATGTTAGTTTTACTAAGAAAATTAAATGTCATGATATTATCTTTTATTTTTGTCATTACAGAGAACAATCTTCTCTTTTTTTTGACCAATAAGTAAATATACACCCAACACCACTAGATTTTGTTTCCAAATCTTTTCGCCATGGGAACATGTCTATGGTTTATCATTAGCTTGATGTCCATCCTAATCCTCTTTGTTATAGATATTTTCTATACTTTTTTAAATGGCGGAAGAAAACAACTAAAGAGCAGATTGTGTGATGCAATTATAAACACACATCCTACTAAATCACCAGCTTAAGAACAAATTATTCTAGAAAAAAGGCACCCACCCAATCATTCAGCTATTCAGATTAAATTCTGGAAAAACCGTAGAGCAATGTGCAGTGCACGATTGAACACTGAAGTGAAGAAGTCCCTTACCGCTGAAGGAGTTCGCTGAAGTGAAGAAGTGCACGGTTGTACAACAACATCAATAAGGAGACACGAGAGAGGTTAGCGAAGGAGACACAACAGGCCAAATCGCGGAAAATGGAAATAGCAAGAATAGTTCGATTGGCGCTTCAGGCCAAGTCGCGCTTCAGGCCAGTTCATTCTTCCATTGCCCTCTGAGGAAAAGAGAAGAACGCATTAAATTTGGTGATTTTTTAGGTTTGTTAGGTTAAACAAGGATAAATATAGAACATGTAATTAGTCAGGGGTATCTCATAAAAAACGGATTAAGGGTAAAATGGGAAGAAAATATAAAAGTTAACAGACGTTTACTTATAAAATAGACGAAAGGGTATCTCATATTAAAAAACAAATTTCGGGTATCTCATAGTAGTTTTGAAAAGATAGGGGTATTTGATAAAATTTGGTCAAACCTCAGGGATATCTGGTGAAAATTCCCTTTAATTAAATAACAAACTGATATTTCAGGTTCTCTTATGTGGAAACTAAACCATGTTAATAGTATGTGATAACATTTGTTTTTAAATTAAAAAGATGTTAGTTTAATTATGCTAAAATTGAACTTAATTAAAATAAATAGTAAACATATTTCTCTAGTTTCTATTATACTAAAGCTAGACTAAATTGAATATTTTGTGATAGTTTTTTATTTGCTCACTAAGCAGAGGATGACACTTTTGGGTAGTCTTCTATTTTGGTTTTGTTATTTTGAAATTATTTTCTAGGTGGTGGTGTTTTGTATATCTTTTGACTTATATTTTGAAAACTTGAATAAAGATAATCTAGAATATAGAAAAAGGACACTGCTTACCTATGACGTAATTATGTGCAGTGAAGAACAAGGTAAACAATATAGTGTATATTGTAATTAAATATTGGTTAATCTTTTAAGATTTATTTTGCTATCACTTAGTTAAGAAAATAGGTTGTAAATTATGTTGTTCGAATCTAAGTGAATTAACTTTTCCTTATATTCTTAGACGATGTAAACAGAATGGTAACGGTTGACCTGAATTACCGTACTGCCTTAGATTGTTAACCTGAATGCGGTTAACCGATGTAAACGGAATGGTAACGGTATCAAATTTTGAAAAACCGTATTATCCGGTTAACCTGTATTCTGTTAACCGTACCGTGAACCCCCCTAACCGTGGTACACGTAAATTGTAACTACTAATAGTAACCTGAGTAATATAAGATGATGGATGGCAAGTCTCTTGTGCCATATGTCGATAGGAGCAGTCACATAGTAGTAAAGTTGTGGTGGTGGTGGTGATGACAAAACTGGGGGAAAAACATAAACCCCGTCTTTGACATTGCCCCTGAGGAGGGGTCTCTTGGTCTCCAAATCCTTCAACACAAAATGGTCAGAATCAAATTCAAAGAATGTACCATTATCTTCATAAAATTTCTAATGAAAATCACTTGGTTTAGAAAATCTGGTGTGTACAGTATATCATTCAAAAAGAAATGCTTATCAAAATAAGAGTGATCCAGTACCCTGATTATGGATATGCAAATTTGTACCATCTCCAAGAGAAATACTGTTTGTCCCAGTGTACTCACTTGCTATTAAATTGAGTTTACCTGTGACAGCCCAGCCTAATCAGCCCACATGTGTGACATTGTCCGCTTTGGCACGCAGGCTGCACAGATTTGTTCATGGGGTTTCCTAGCCCCAGGAAAATCCGTGCGGCCTACGTGCCAAAGCGGACAAATCACACATGTGGGCTGATTAGGCTGGGCTGTCACAGATGGTATCAGAGCCAAACCCAGGTCGGTGTGCCAGTGAGCCCGTGAAGGCATTGGGCTCCCTAAGGGGGGTAGAGTGTAACACCCGGCGTGGTGTTCCTCCCACATCGGTTGAAGAGGAGAACAAAGTGTGCCTTATAGGTGCATGGATACCTCTTCCTTGTGTGACGCGTTTTGGGGCTAGGAACCCCCGAAACAAATCTGTGCGGCCTGCGTGCCAAAGCGGACAATATCACACATGTGGGCTGATTAGGCTGAGCTGTCACAGATGGTATCAGAGCCAGACCAGGTCGGTGTGCCAGTGAGCCGTGAGGGCACTGGGCTCCCTAAGGGGGGTAGAGTGTAACACCCGACGTGGTGTTCCTCCCACATCGGTTGGAGAGGAGAACGAAGTGTGCCTTATAGGTGCATGGATACCTCTTCCTTGTGTGACGCGTTTTGGGGCTAGGAAACCCTAGGATTAAATCCATGCGGCCTGCATGCCAAAGCGGACAATATCACACATGTGGGCTGATTAGGCTGGGCTGTCACAGAAATCACTAGTGAAGTGGTGGCTATAGTAGTGTCTCAAAGCCAATCAGATGAGACATTGCTTGAGGTGGCATTAGCTATCAGAGCACACTCCTTATGTGCTACGATAGCAAGCAACAACCTTGTCGATGAAGTATGTTGTGCTCAAGAGAGAAAACAGGACACCCATACTATCAGGCAGTAGCTGATTGAGGGTAGAAGCTCAAGTATGACTTTCAACTCAGTGGCGACATGTTGTTGATCAGACTGAATGGCAGATTTTGCATTCCCGAGTCCAGCCCGACCTGAAGAAGAAGATCTTGTAGAAAGCTCACTGCTCTTCCTTATCCATCCACTCAGGATCATCCAAGATGTAAAAGGATTTGAAAGTACATTTGAAAGTACATTTTTGGTGGAGTGGGATGAAGAAGGATGAAGCAGAGTTCGTGACTTGATGCTTGACCTGCCAGAAGGTCAACTTCAAGCAAAGGAGACCTGGCGGGTTAGTGCAACCGATGCCCATTTTTTACTAGAAGTTCAAGGATCTATATATGGATTTTGGGGTCGGCCTTCCACCGACTAAGGGAGGTTCGAACATGATTTGGGTCATCGGCGACAGATTGACAAAGGTGGCCAAGTTCATTCCTATCAAGAATACCTGGAAGGTCTCCAAGTTGGCACACCTTTCTAGAAGGAGATCATTAGGTATCATGGCGTGCCTAAGACGATTGTGTCAGATATAGACCCTCGATTCCTCTCGAGATTTTAGGGGCAGGAGGCCTTGGGTATGAAGCTGAAGCTTAGTACAACCTTCCATCCACAGGCAGACGGTCAGAGCGAGAGGACTATACAGACTTTGGACATGCTTCGAGCATGCGCCTTAGATTTCCAGAAGAGTTGGATCGAACAACTGCATCTGATTGAGTTTGCCTACAACAACAATTATCACACTTCGATATAGATGCCACCATTTTAGGCGTTGTATGGCAGACCCTGCAGAACACCACTATGTTGGGACAAAGCCAATGAGAATACCTTCTTAGGGCTAGAGTACCTAGAGCAGGTATAGGAGGATGCTCTGCAGATCCGTAGGAATATGAATACTGCCCATGACATATAGAAGTCATATGCAGAAGTTAGGAGGAGAGACCTCGAGTTTGCGGTCGACAACCGGGTCTTCCTCAGAGTGTCACCTATGATTATGAAGGGCATCTTCAGATTTGGTCAGAAGGGCAAGCTGAGCCCTAAGTATGTTGGGCCTTACATCATCACGGAGCGAGAGGGCCCATTATCCTACATGTTAGACTTACCTGCAGAGCTTGGGAGAGTGCATAATGCCTTCTACACTTCCCAGTTAAAGAAGTATGTACCTCACCCTTCGTGCATCTTAAAGCCCGAGAGGCTAGAGCTAGACCCATCTCTTAGATATGAGGAGACATCACTCTGCATTCTTGATTCAAAGATGAGGGAGACCATGAACAAGAGCATCAAAATGGTCAAAGTCCTTTGGTCTAACCATGAGGTGGAAGAAGCCACATGGTTGTTAGAAGACTCCATGAGAGCCAAGTATCCAACGTTCTTTCCTTAGAGGTTGTTGTATACTTATGGGGTACGAGGGCGTAACCCTTTTGAAGGGGGGGGGGGGGGTAGAGTTACTTGGCGTGCATGTGTGCACTAGGTTTTGTTGGTATGCTGTGACATACTTGGCTTTGTTGTTTGGATTGTATATGAATATATGCACTTGTATATGACGTGTACGTATCCTCTGAGATGATTTGACGTTAATGTATCCTGTACGATACTTATGATATATATATATTGTTGGAGGTGAAAGAATTATATATGAACACCTCTATGAGGTTGCTAAGGTATTAGTATTGAAATAAAACGTGGTGCTGATGGATCACCTATATCTATATTGAGTATAAGATCAATGAGAATGATATCAAAAGAAATAAATGCCACAAATTTTGTCTATGTGCTGTATAATCACACTATGATATTTGTGAATGCTATATCGGATTAATATATGTAGTGTAGGTGCTGTAACACCCCAACCACCACCGTACACTTAACATCAATCTGCAGCGGAAATCTCAACTCATCACATTACTTAATTCAATGGTGTTACACGCCGTTAACCACCCACGTGGCTAACAAGGCTAATACATATACATTTGTATCGGTCTGATGGACTAGATTCCCGAGCAACTACACAATACAATCCTCATTCCATTTTCAACATTTATTATTACATACACTCCCACTGTACCGAGTATTTACAAACTAATGCCGATAACAATTTCGGTCTTACTACGCCTACAATGCTTACGCCATTAAATGGCTACCCATGTATAAACATCTAACCCGTCCTACTCTCGAACGGCTTTCAGCTCCTTGTGCCTGAAACAGAAAAGGAGAGAAAGGGTGGCCCCCAAGGGGCTCGGCACCTTTGCTGGCATGGTAATCCCACAGCCCACATGCTACCGGGCCACGCACAACTAATTGTCGTCTTAGCATGCAGTTGATTATATTTGAATCATGCATACAAACCATAAACACACAACACTTTGCATACACCCAACGATAGGGCTCAACATATATCCAACACATCCACACTTAACAAACCATCCAATGATTCCTTTAACCTTAGAGTGGCTCTCCTCTAAAACGGAGCTACTTCCTTAATGAACGACACGTACCCATTAATCGGGTTATCCCTAAACGCCTCTTGTCACAAACTGGGATTCATTTCCATGATCCACACACTCCATATCATACAACATATCTCATTTCTCACATAATAAAACATAACAACACCTTTCTTGTTTCAACGTACACATGATGACATCGCATTCATTTAAAACATCCAATATATATATATATATACCATAGCATAGCAAGGGAATTTGCATAGCACCATAACATTACATAACACCATAAAATCAGTTCTCACAAGGAACCTTCCCCCATAGTTAGTATACCATGTGAGCCTAGGGATTTTTGCCAATCCCATGTTAAGCTCGTTACCAACCTCGTTACCGTCCAGTTATATAGAACGGTTAACTTATACCCAAGGTGTGTCGGATATAGTAATCCCAAGCACACCGAAATAACATACGTATGCCCCTGTGGCCCGACGTGAGTCAGTAACTAGCTTTGGATAAGCTAAGGGAAGGTAGAGAAACCAAATTGGAATACAACCTATACATACACCAAGAGAGCCGAACCGGATATGACATCGACTCCCGTCCATCACACGCGTGGCCGGAACAACCGGACTCCTCACCCCCCATTAGTACATATACACTTATAAATAAGTAGTTAGAGATCCATTATGGAGCCTACCACATCCACACACCATACGGTATCATAACCGAGTTAAGCACACAAGGAAGGTTCACACACTTGCATATAACAACAATGTCCAACTAACTCACACATAGCCGTGGTTAGCACGTTCCCAAGGTTTGGGCCGTCAACTCCGATACCGATCACTCATGTGTATCTAGATTTGGTTAGCTAAGGTTTAACACATATTTGAGGTTAAACGGTATCGGAGACCAGATGCGCCACATAATGAATTACTATAAACTCATTACATTTTTTAATCTTACCAAGGTGGCAACATCATAAAAAACATTGGCATACAAGCCGTGTAATCCGGTAGGACACAGTTGCAAGAAACCATACCCTGTCAGCCGGAGTCCACTTTACCCACGTCCACTTATGTTCCTCGAGCGATTCTCGAACAACTGTTAACATCACATGTGTTTTATATTAACATCGGGGTTTTGCTTGATTATTTAATGTCTAATGCTTAACTTTCCCCGTTACTTATTACATAACTTTACATTTTTAACTTGTTTTACTTTCACATTTTTGATACAACTTTTCACACCCACTTAATTGCCATTTAAAACCTATAATGTCCTTAACAACCTTATAACCATTACCTATCATCAACCCCATCATTACATATCATTTCATAACCTTAAACCATATGTTTTGGTCCGACCGGACTTGCCGACCAGACTTACCCAAGTCCGGTCGATTCCAAACACATTTCCGTCAAAATTTTTCTACTCCGACCGTACTTGTAAGTCCGGTCCTAATATCCGGTCCATTCCAGAAACTATTTCCCACAGGGTAACTTGGGCCCGACCGAACTTGCAAGTCCGGTCCGCAAGTCCGTCTGCCCAGATCTTTGTTTTCCTTTTACAGTTTCAACTCCACTTCACCCCATATATCCATAATATATCCTAACCTCATTTGGGCACTCACAAAACCACCTTAAGATATCCTTAAACACTCACAAAACTCTTTTTCTAATTCCTTAAACCTTTACTTAGATCTTCACAAATTTCTAACACTTACAATGTTTTCTCCTATTTTTCAAGTGTGTTTCATCCTTAATAACCTTTACCAAGTGTTTCCTCATCACATAACATCATCTCCCAAGCATCTCTCTTACTAACCAAATCTTCTCTTTCACACTCCTTAAAGTTCCTCTCTCAAAACCTTACCTAAACATTTTCTCCTTATTCATCAAATAACCTAAACCTTAAACAAACTTCTTCAAGACTTTAATACACTCTCAAAACACACATTGAATTCCTAGAACTTCCAAGATAACACCTAAATCCTTGCATCACTCTAATCACCTTAATACTTGTTTCTTCTCAGTAACATTTATTCACCTTTAACACTTCCTAGTTCATCAAAACCATTTAAACACTTAAAACTCCTTATACATTTTACAAATTTTGCCATAGGTTCTCTTAGCACCTCGTCATTCCAAAGCTCATAGTTTTCACCACTAAATATTCAAGAACACCTAGATCCATCACAAATTATCACTCACAAAACTTCACCAAATTTACACTACATCACAATATAGTGCATAATTAACTTGCTTGGCACTTAGGCCCTTAAATAACATGGCTCTTAGGCCCTTAAATTGTATAATCCTTAAACACTGAATTTCCCACATAATAATGCCTTTGACCTGCAAATATACACCAATACATATGTTCTTTTACTAGTCTCCTTGAGAACACTTTACTAGGTCATTCACCATTTGCTCTTTAGGTAGTTTTAACAAGCATTATAAGCTTATTTCTCCTAAGGCATCGAACCACATTAAGATAACACATTTACCTCTTTTCCTCACAACTTCTTTCTTGTTTCTTCATAAAACCGGTAAGGCATTTCATTCCTTGTCAACAACTAAACAATATACCAACATTGTAATGAGTATATAAGCTTTAAGCTTCATCTCATTGTAAACCCTAGTTACATATATTGTTTTAACACATCAAGGTAATTGTTTTACCTTTGAATGGAAAGAGAGCTTGAATGAGTATCAAGAGAGGACTCCTCCTAGCCCTTGGAAGATTTAAATGAAGCTAAAACAAGATAAGAGAAGACACCATTACAAGGTGCATTTTCGGTCAACACCAAAAATGAAGGAAATGGAGTTTTCTTTGGTTTTTCCTTACCTTGAAGCAAAGGTGATCAACAAGGCATAAAATATTAGCTCAAGCTCCATCCATGGAAATTCTCCTTGGCCCGAAATGGTGGTTTTGATGATTTGAAAAGACAAGGTTGTAGAGCTTGCTCCAACTAAGAGAACGGTAGTCTCGAAATTTAATTCGGAGCATGTAGTCATAAGTTACAAGTGAAGAAGGATGAAGAATTATATGGTCCTGTTGGAAACCGATGGAGAGAGGAGGAAGAAGAAGGCCACCGTGGGAAATGAAAGGAAAGAAGTGAAAGAGGAGATGAGTTTTCTTTTGTTAGTTTAGATATTTAAGTAAAGCAAATAGTGTTTTACTTTATCAATTTCTATCTTATCAATTTAACAAAGGGGTGACTCATTCCCTTATGAGAAAACCGGCCCCAAATAGTAGCAAGGGTATTTTAGACTTTATTTGCCAATTTAATTACTTATAACATTATATGTTACAAACTAGCTTATTAAGGTTACTATTCACAAAAACAAGGCACATAGAAGTGAAATTTTGATTTCCCATTGATATAGCCACCCAAATGTGATACTATATAGTACACATGTTAATTAAAGAGTAATGATGGACATTTAGCCATTCAAAACTCATTTACAAGACAATTTTTCAAAACGTGCTTTAAGACTCCTTAAAGCACATTTTGTGTTTTAACTTGTTTTCAAGCTTGGTTTTCTTTGGTAATTGATTTAATATGTTCATTAACATATAAATAAGGCATAGGTATGCCCATTATGTCTTATACACATTTATCCCAAGCTTAGAGCACATTTTAGCCCATATTGTCTTTAAGGTATTTATTTGTGTTTTGTTTGGTTTCATTGTCTACCAAAGTTTCCTAAGGACTTAATTAGCCTTATAAAGTCATAATTAAATATTATCAAGTCTTGGTAGGCTCTTTGGGTCCTAACCAAGTTCACTCCAAGCTTAGAGCATATTTTTGCTCAAACCGTGTCTTAGTGTTTTATTGTGTTTTACCATGGTTTAAATGGTTCGTTTATGTTTCTAAGGCACTTTTTAGCCTTTAAATACCATAGTTTAACATTTACACAACGTACCAAGGTTTGGGGTATTTCAGGTGCATAACCTATTAGGATTTGATTTCCTAGGATTGTTAATTGAGGAAGGTGACTTTAGGAAGAAGTCATTTTAAGGGGGGTAGATTTAAATACCCTAAATTAACATAAGTTGATTAAGGATCAATTAAGGCAAGAAAATGTGCCTTAAAACCATTAGAAATCAATTCAAGATCACTTGGGGAAAAATGTGCCTTAAGAACATTAAGAGTTAGTTATTGAACCATTAAGGCTAGATGTGCCTTAAAACCATCAAGGAAGGCTAAAATATGCCTTAGGATCATTAACAATCAATTTAGAACAATTTAAGGCAAAAATGTGCCTTAAGCCCACTTAAGCCCAAAATGTGCTTTAAGACCCCTAAAGGATTATGTGACCTTGAGTGAGGCCCAAAGGGGGTTTCTATACCTCATATGTAAGATGGTAATGAGAGGGAATAACTACATAGAAAAACTCATCGAAACAGTGGGTTAAAACACTGAACATTCCTTAAGACACATTTTTATGAAAAAGTCCAAAAATTGACTTTAGGTGGTTATTATGGCTTGTATAAATTATAGTGAACTATTGAAATATAATTATACATATTATAGAGCCTAATTATGAAGAAAAAAAATCCAAAGCGGCACCAATTTTGGCCAAATGCCAAACAAGGCCTTAATTTCATTCATCTTCGTTAATTACCAAAATGCCATAACAAATATCTAAATCTGGCCGGCTGTCCCTAGGGTGACTTACCTCATCAGATCCTTCTTTTCTTCCTTAGGCAAGGTCACTTTTATGAATTAAAAGTCTTCTTTCATTAATACACCATCACTTCTTCTTACACCCTTATCTCTTTGCCTCCTTGACTGCCGACTCCTCCCACCTCTCTCATCTGATGTTCCTTCCTTCCTTGATTCAATGGATAAACTCAAGATCCAAGACAAAGAATACCATTAAAACACTTGATTTTTCCCCCTTTTGCACTCTTTCTTCATCTACAACAAGGAGGAACACCAAGCCTTCACCTTCTTGAGATAACACTGAGATTATAACACCTTTTCAAGGGCAAAACCATGGAGGAACAAAGGTAGAAGAAACCATCTTGTAATCTAGGGTAAAGGTAGAAAAACATGCTTTAAGCTCCATTTTCCCTCCTCTTATGGTTGCCGAAAATCACCACTTACCTAGCTATTTTTTTTTCTTCATTTCCACAAAAATATCAAGCTTCATAAATCTCCAAGATCTAGCCAAATATCTGGACAGAAAAGTCTCCTTAAGTGACTTTAAGGTAAATCTCATTTCTAGTACTCATTTTGTGCTTTAAGTTTGGTCTTTCCCTTTGACTATGTTTAGGAGCTTAAGATCTGAACTTGTCTCCTTTAATTTTCTTCTTGTTCATGGCCGAAGTGGTGTGGAGTCCATTTGGTGTGTTGGCCGAAGGCAAAGAAGAAAACAAGGTGGAAAAGCTCTACAAATCAACCTTAAGAGGTGAAGTAATTTACAAGTTTTTGTAAGTTTTAGGAGTTAAATGTAAACCCTATAAAACATTAGGGGTCAATTCGTAATTGCTAGAAAATTAAGGTCAAGGAAGAATGTTGGGTCAAACTTGGGAAGACCTTGGGGTTTTGACCAAATTAGAAAGAAAAAGATTGAAATTGGAACTTAGGAAGAATTTAGGAGTTAATTGTAAAGTTTAGAAAATATGGGGAGCAAAGTGTAAATACTGAAAAATATGAGTCAAAACAAAATACTTGGTTAACTTAGGAGGGAAAATTAGGGTTTGACCAAGTAGGAGAAAGAAATGATAGAAAAAATGAATTAAAGGAAAATTAGTGGTGAATTGTAAGAATATAAAGAGATGTGGGGTCACTTTGTAAATTTGAGAAAAATGGGGTGAAAATAAAGAATGACATTTGGGGTTTGTTCGGAAATATTAAGGAATTTGGTTAGAGCCTTGGAATAAATTAAATAAGGAGTTAGAATTATAAAATGTGATTTGGGGTGTAATTGTAAAGATAGAAAACATTTGGTGGACAATGTAGTTGTTGATTAAATATGGGGTATGGCCGTGAGTTATACAAAATTAGTAATGAAGTTTAGTATAAGGTTGAAGAATATTACATGACATAGCATTAAGAGTATAATCATAATGTCAATATATGGAAGTTAGTATTAATCATAGGATTTTATAATTCATATGAAATAATATGAATATATGAAGTGTTATGAATTAGTCAAATAGGGTTGAGAATTGAGTAGATTTAAGGTGAAGTTTAATGTAAAGTGGGGAATTACATTATATAACATTAAGCATAAAGACTTAATGTTAAAGTATAAATATTTAAACAAATAAAGGAATTATATAATTCAAGGATTAAATTATAAATTATATGATAATGTTGAATTGAATTCTTTGACCAAGTCAACCAAATTGACCAAAGAGGGTCAAGTTGACCAACTCATAAATTAAGTGGGAATTTAAATGCCAAAACCTATTAATACTTAAAGGCCAATTACATTAAATATCATATAGTAACAAAGTCTATATGAATATGTATATATATATATAAGTGTATACTTATGGAAAAAAGAGATGAAATATAAGAATTAACTCCTAAGTTGTAGTATAATACAACATGTTAGTTACTAACATAATTAAAGGATTAAATAACTAATCCCGAACTTGTTTAATAACCCGATAAATGACGATTGATTCATCACGGGGTTAAATACCGGGGGGAGTTACTCAGAATACCGAATCAGTTTGAATTATAGTAGACTAACACTTAGCGGCATATTCCAGAGCTGAGTACTTAGAGGACGATGTGTGCTAGGATGTCTTCTTGCCTCTCTGTTGGAGAACGGAATGTTATTATGTGGTCTGATTGCACCTGAGGATTTCTTTGGGTTCGGACATATATGTATGAATGTTTGATAAGAGCGATATGTGTGTATTTATATTGATATTCTTATGTGATTTAATTGCCCAATTATCTCACGTTACTAATTGTGCGCGAACGTCTTTCGGACCGAGGCAATACCGAATACAAACTCGAATCGAGTTATGATTATTGACTAAGGAAATATTGCTCACAAACGATTAACGAGATATATCATATTATCCCTAATTAACCACAGTAATTATCTTAGGTAGAGAATCGGTAATACCGTTCTCAAGAGCAGATGTATTCGAACATGGAAGTAACTTAAAAGAATACTAGATGTATATTAAAGACCTAAAAGGCAGACATATGGAGAATTTATTCACTATAACCTAAGAGTATATCTTAGGTTAGAGGATTAAGAGAACTTAATCACATGGTGAAAAGAAATTGAATATGAGGAGAAATCCAGGGAATCACTGATTGCCTGGTTGCGCATTGTGATCACTAGAAAGGATTACAGAATCGGGTCCACTCACTATGGAAAGCCAGCGAGCCACATTTGATCGTTGGTTGGAGGGCACTACCATTGGTGCATGGCTACGGCCGCTAAAGACGCCTTTACGAAGGCAAAGAAGAAATCCAAAGATCTTCGAATCGTTGGTCGGATGGCACTACTGTTTGTGCATGGGCCACTGCCCAATAAATACAAGGAGTAAGAAGTATATAAGTGGGTTATCCTAACATGACGTTTGTCAAGAGTTAATGAGTTAAAAGTTAAACATACAGGTAAATGAACACTAGTTAAAAGTTAGGACGAGACTTCAATAACGCTCGTAAATATGGATAACGAATAAAAGGGCATAGAAGGCCGAATAAAAGGGAACCATTCAAAGAAAAACAATTCTTGTATCGTTATCATATGCACTCGTTTAATGTTTTGGTTATATGTATAAATTGTGTGTGTATCTTGGATGAACTGTTGGATGTTTAACTACTGCATTTACAGTTTTTACTATATATATGAAAAACGGATCAGCATGTAAATGAACCACATGATAACTCGACTAATTAACTTAAGGGGTTTAGAGGTTCATGACGGTTTTGCAGTAGCATACTCAGCGGTTGTGTCGAGCCTTTATTGCAAAAATATTATAGGTCCGTGATCGAAGACCGAAGCCAGAGTGCAGGATTTGGGGGGGGGGGGGTAGTTAGCGGTTTACTTGTTATCATACTTCTGGACTTTGATTTTGAATTATACCGCTGTTTATATGGTCTTGGAGTGTAACACCCCAACTACAACATCATACTTAACAACAAATTGCAGCGGAAAACACGACTCAACATTTACTTAATTCATTGGTGCTACACGACATTAACAGGGGCGGAGCCAGGATTTGAAGTATATGGGGTCACTACTATTATTGAAAAATTAAAGTCTTGTAAACTAGTTATATTTATTCTAATTATATTAAGAAACAAACACGTTTGAAAAAAATTGGTTAATTTTTTTTATACCCAACTAACCAGAATAAAGGTTTTAAATTTATATAATAAATTTCTAAAACTAATAATATAGAATAAAAGTAAGAGGTGAGATTTGAAAGTGTTACCGTTATTGAGGAAGCATAATTAGCATAACCTACCAATGTGAGCTTTTGATGAGTAATTCTAGAGTGGCCTAAGTATTTATAGAAGAGTAAGAACATAAATAGAAGATAACAAACGAAGGAAAAAATTGAAAAAAAACGGTTGCTTTAATTGGGTACGAAAAAATACATCACTCATATTCGAACTCAAAAAGTCTCTTTTGTTGATTCTATCTCTTGCCACTAGACTAGTACCAACTTTATAATATTTGGGGTCACTTATATTATATATACATATCATACAAATAAGAATCTCTAAATTTTAAAAAAGACGTGGGGTCACATGACCCCACGTGCACCACCGTACATCCGCCCCTGGCCATTAACCACCCACGTGGCTCACAAGGCTAACACTTATACATTGTATCGGTCTGATGGACCAGATTCCTGAGTACCTATACAATACAATCCTGTTACCTTACCAACAATCACTATACATTTACATTCCAACTGTATCGAGTATTTACAAACTAATGCCGATAACAGTTTCAGTCTTACTACTCATACGATTCATAAGTACTTAAATAATTACCCATGTATAAACAACTACCCCGTCCTACTCTCGAACGGCTTCAAGCTCCATTGTACCCGAAAGGAAAAAGGGTGGCCCCCAAAGGGCTCAGCACCTTTGCTGGTATGGTAATCGTGCATCTCACATACTACCGGGCCACACACAACTATTAGTCGTCTAAGCATGCAGTTGATTATATTCGAGTCATGCATGTAGAACCATAAACACACAACACATTGAAAAACATAACAACACCATAAACATAACAATACCAGCACACATAACGTAATAGAAACGAATCCCTTGAGGGAAACGAACCAAACACCAGTTAGTCCAACTTGGTAAGCCTAGAGAGTGATTTCAGTCTCATGTTAAGCTCGTTATACCATAACTTACTTGAATGTGTCGGTCTTAATATAGAGCCGATCACACCATCACACCATAATTCATTTAGAAGTGTCAGTCTTAATATAGAACCGATCACACCATACGCCATAATTTTATTTAGAAGTGTCGGTCTTAATATATGATCGATCACACCATACACCAATCCCCCTAGCCCGAACAAAGTCAGGCAGGAAAGCCATTTATCTTAGGCTTGTGGGTGATTGTGATCCAAGAAGGAAAACAATCAATAACAGAGTGGGAGTTGAAGCGAATATAGACAACAACTCCCAAACAAACCTTACACATAATCCCCCTAGCCCGAACAAAAGTCAGGTAGGTAAGCCTTGGTTAAGCTTGTGAGAGATTGAATTCCAAGAATGAAAAACAATCATACATGGGAGAGAGTTGAATCCATTATGGATATCAACTCCCAAACATACGCGCGTGACCGGAACTACCGGATTCCTCTCCCCCCATAATATATATTAGTTAAAAGTTCCCTTATGGAACCTATCACATCACGACACCATATGGTGTTACAAACTTGGTAAAACACACAAGGGAGGTAAACACACTTACACACAATAACAATACACAACTAACACACGGATAGCCGTAGTTAGAACGTTCCCGTAGGTTGGGTCGTTAAATCCGAATACCGATCTCTTATGTGATCCTAGAGTCGGTTAGCTACGGTTTAACACATATTCGTGGTTAAACGGTATCGGAACTAAATACGCCACATAAATGAATTGTTGTAAACTCATTTTATGCTTATTCTTGCAAGGTGGCAAACACACAGAAAAACAGGTTGGCACACAAGCCGGTGTAATCCGGTAGAACACAGGTTGCAAGAAAACCATACCTGTCACCTTGAGGTTGGCTAGCCAATGTGACAACCTCTTAGTCCCGGTTTCCATTTCGACTAGTTCTTGTTCCTATAATTTATTCAATCAAACGGTTAATTACCGTTTTTACTTTCCGGTTAACTAATTACTTCACATAATTATGTTATATACTTTCATACTTAAACTTATACTTGTTGGCCCTCTTAATGGTCATTATAATTCACCAAACATCTCTTAAACATCCTTATAACATCAATACCCAACAATGGCGTACCACTAACACCACATAACCTTCTTAAAATTTAATTTGTTTTATAAGTGGCCAACCGACCTTGCAAGGTAGGTCCCAAGGTCGGCCGGAACCAGAACACTTTCCCGTCTGAAATTTTTACCCCGACCGACCTTGCCAAGGTCGGTCCTAAGGTCGGTCCATTCCAGAAACATTCCCGTTTGCAAAATTTAAGCCCGACAGACGTTGCTAAGGTTGGTCCTAAGGTTGGTCTAAGTCAGAGAGCTTCTTGGATGGGTAATTTAGGCCCGACCGACCTTGCCAAGGTCGGTCCTAAGGTAGGTCGAAGTCAAAACCTTGTTTCTAGGTGCTTTCTTCATTCCAAACCTTACCCTAAGTGTCCCAGTATGTTCTAACATCATTTTGGCACTTTAACCCACTCTTAAACCAACCACCAAACTCCTTAATTCACCCACCATCAAACTCCTTAACCATTACTCAAATTCTAACTAAATCCTCAACACTTAGAACTTAATTCCTTACACATCCAACTTGTAGTTTTGCCTAAAACTTCGACTAACCAAAGTATTCCTTCACAACATGATAACCACTCTTATAGCATTATTTTGCATCATCATCATCTCCTTTATACACTCTCCTTTAGGTATTTTCCACAAGTTCACATTCAATCCTTCATAAGGCGTTATACTTCTTTTGTTTACCATATTTTGCACAAGTCTTAACAACACTCTTACCATAACTTTGGTGTGTCTTAGATACCCATTTGAACTCTAAATCCACCAAGACAATTCCTAACTCATTTAATCACTCAAGAACACCTCAATTCACTTTCTTTCACCAATATAACCTTTAATGTTTCCTAGTAATCCCTAGGTCATAAAATCACCTTAGAATGCTTAAAACTCTTTGTTTTTCAACTAAACTTTGCCATAGATTATCTAGCACATTCTTACACACAAACACATAATATTTCATCCTTAAACAATCAAAGACATTCAAATCCACTATGAATTTTCTTTACACACAAACTACACCCAAACTACACTACATCACAATATAGTGCATAAACTTAAATTGCTTGGCACTTAGGCCCTTAAATTGCTATAACCTTAAACACTGAATTTCCACATTTAAATACCTTTAACCTGCAAATACACACAATAAATACTCCCATGTCCTTATAGACCACCTTGTGGTTATTTTACTAACTCATTTCCCATTGGCTCTTTAGGTTGTTTATTAAGCAATTAATGCTCAATTTCCTAAGGCACAACATTACATTAGGATAGGTTATTTACCTCTTCCTCTTCAAGATTTCTTTCTTGTTTTCTTTTGATTGAAAATCGGCAAGGACTTGTTCACTTGTCAACCTTCAAACCAATACACAAATAAGGGTATTGAGCATTAAGCATTAACTTAAACTCATGAATAAACCCTAGATTACAAGAAGTGTCTTAAACACTTGCATGGACGTTTACCTTGGAATTTGAAAGAGAGCTTGATTAAGAAGTAAGATAGGACTCCTTCTATTCCCTTGAAGATTGAATCAAGCTAAGGAAATGAGCTAGACAAGGCATCACTAATGGTGATTTTCGGCCATGTATGAAAATGAGAGGAAATGTTAGTTTTCTTTGACTTTCATTACCTTAGAACAAAGAAGAACAACAAGGTGCAAGATGTGGAGCTTTTCCTCCTTCAATGGAGATTCTCCATGGAATCAAACTTGAGCTCTTGAAGCATGAAGTTGGATTTGGCAAGAGTTTGAAGTTGGAGAAGTATACTTGTGTAGCTTGGACGGTTGGAGCAGAAGGAAGAAGAGGAATACGTGGAGGAGGAAGGGAAATGAGAAAGTGAGGTGAGAGAGTGATATGGTAAGATATTTATGTTTATAAAGTAAATAGTCATTCTACTTTATCCTTTCTTCTTTCCCTTAGTTGGCTGGCAAGGTGGGTGAGTCACCACCTCTAAAAACCATCCCCCTCCACTTAGTTAAGATACTTATGGTCTTTGTTGACCATTTAATTAACTTATGTTGACTTAATGCTAATTAAACACCATTTGAGCACTATTAACAAATTAGTGCACATATTAATTTGTGAAATTTTTTGTTTCTCATCGATTTAGGCTTCCTAATGTGATACTAAGTAATACACATGTTGATTAAGAAGTAATCATGGGCATTTAGCCACTCAAAACCCATTTCTAAGACAATTTTTTCAAAAATGTGCTTTAAGACTCCTTAAAGCACAATTTGTGTTTTAACTTGTTTTTGAGCTTGGTTTTCTTTGGGAATTGATTTAACATGTTAATTAGCATGTTAATAAGGTCTAGGAATGACCTTTAGGTCTTATACAAGGTTACACCAAGTCTAGAGCATGTATTTGCTTAAATTGACTTTATGGTGTTTTCTTGTGTTTTCTTTGGTTTAAATTGTCTACCAATGTTTATTAAGGACTTAATTAGCCTTATAAAATAATAATTTCATGTTAATAAAGTCTTGGTAAGCTCTTTGAGTCTTAACCAAGGTTATCCCAAGCTTAGAGCATGTTTTTGCTCAAATTGTTTTTATGGTACTTTATTGTTTGTACTATGGTTTAAATTGTTCACTAATGTTTCTATGACACTTTTTAGCCTTATATACCATATTTTAATATTTAAAAAACATATCAAGGTTTGGGATATTTCAATCTAGCCCCCTTAAAAGAACTTCATCCTCGAAGTTCATAGTTTCCCTCGTATCCTTCAATTAGAACCCTGGGATTACTTGCCAGATAAAACCTCCATACCAAAACGTACTTTTACATAACAAACATAACCACATCCATAACATACCATACCTTACATAACAACCTCGGACTCAAAGGTCCGGGTAATATAACCACATTTGTATCTACATATCAACCCTCAGACTCTCAGGTCTGGGTAACATAACCAAATTCAAAACACAACCACATTAGGACTCAAGGTCAAGATATCATTTATTAAACCTACCACACAACATGTCTTAGCATGGATAGCAATCGAAAATACCTTTTCCATCTCTTCATGGGCTCGGTCCTATGACTACAGGACATTACAGTCCCTGAGTCCCGTGTCAGTACATATACACTGTGATCCCGCAGAACCCGATCGCGATGGACACCTTCTAGTCCCCGTTCCTTTGGGAGATCAAAACAATCACATACTTTTGTCGTATACTCCCCATGTCGGCGGTCCGAAGACTAAGGCACATTCGTCCTCGACTTCATGGGCCGAAAATACAAAAATATTCCTTACGAGGTTAAGTAGGAGAAAATCATTTATTTAAAGTATCAATCGAAAGTTTTGGAAATACCAATTGAAAATCCTTTTTGAAAACGCAGTACAACTCCAAGTCCAATTTATGCTCATTACTCCTTTTCTTAACGTAATTATTTGTGACCACTTATAGGGAGCTTCAAGAGTCATCCAACCCTAATGTGATCAGCATCAGTGTTGAACTATCCTTCCACCCCAATTTGTGTTCGGCTTCCCTTGATCACATGTAAATCAAGTTCCACCTCCCACTTCAATTTCAAATAACAAGTAATTCAAGCATTTACCATTTTCCATCTTTAATCCTTCTAGTCATAATCATTACATCTCCAAGGGTGGAACTCTGTCCATCAACCATTCTTCAATTCACCTTTAGCCAAGTTACCTAGGGAATTTAATTCTCACTAGGTTCTATATTGATTTCTTACCACTTCACACATCACAATACTGTATAGTTATATATATTTTTATCAAAATACAATACCCCATATTATAATTAGTATTATATGAACATATATTGTTGGGACTTTAGTTCCTTGGGAGTTTCTCTACTCCCTTACACTTGTACTCTCACACAAAGGTTACAAGGTAGTTGCACTTATCATAATGGTATTTGCATCTTCTGTGTGCAATTACCACAATTAAACCATGAATGAATGTGTATGTTCATGTAACATACGCACCAATCATCAAAACAAATTATTTTGTGCTATGCACACCATAATTCACGTACACTTGTACGTTAAAACACACTAAGCGGTTTTAGGCTCTACCCCCCTTAAAAGAGATTACGCCCCCGTAATCTATCACTGAACATTGGTTTAAAATGTTCTGCCGTCGTGAAGTATTTTGACTTCCACGCGGTTTGTTATACAATGTGTTCTGGTTAGAGGATCTTAACCATATTGGCGGTTTCGTCCCTGAACCCTGAATTCTCATTGGAGTTTGTTTAACTCATAACCGGTTTCAGTTCTGGCCTGTTAGAAGTTGTCCATTTACTCGTATTTACTATGCATATTCAACATCTGAATCATGGGTTCACTAGCTTCTGCTGCACGACCCTGATAACTTTATAGTTTAGTTTGCCCCATTCTTTATTCGTAATGTATTGTACATCTCCCATTTATCACCTTTAACTTGTGAAGAATGGTTTCTCAACCGACGCGTGGTATTTCTTACCGTGCGCGAATTCGGTGAGTTTTAAACTTTCTATCAGCTCTCTGATAAACTACTATATATACAGCCGTGTATGTTCGTGATTATTCACTTGGTTCCTTCCGACCTACTGTCGGTTGACGTCGAGCTACTACCTAATATGTAGTGCTCCCTCCGTTGTTTCCAACATTTGAGGTATATTCCTTACTGGTATTTGGTATTCAGTGCTACGGTAGTCACTTACTCCTAATCATGCCTCCACATTTGGTTCTGTACTTGTACTCTTTCTTTGTATGACCTTGCATTTTCTATGCATCGGTTCTTATAGTGTTGTCAATCTCTTTCCGCCTTTATTACGGTGAGGTTCAACCACTGTGACGGATGGTATCTACTGGTGCGTTTGCACTACTTCCGTATCCAGTATGGGTTAGCTACTTAGTAATCGGGTATTCTTGTCCCGAGGCTTATTACTTCACTTATCGTGTAAATTACTAGGATTACACTTCCATTCCTTATGCAACTGTGACATGAATCCACATCACGTTCCAATGAGGTCTTTATCGCATAATACCAGCTACTGGCTTACTGCCCAGTTTATTTACTATCACTTACCGTGCATCTCCATTGAGTTTAACTCATAACTCTGCTTATTCAAAATACCATTGTTTAATAATATTCGAGCAACGGTCGCTTACTGCGCACCATGTTCATACTCATTATACAACACTTACTTACATGGCATTCATTGTTATGTTAGGCTTCGCTCATGTATTCCCACCATTACGCTATGTTCCGCCATTTACTTGGCTGATTACTGAATATGCTATCATTCAAATCCTTAAGCTCTTTGAGCATTGCTCACTCGGTGCTTCCCATTATACACATATGCTACTAAACTAACTACTCTCCCGCAATACCAACATGGTCAATCCTTAACATATTTCTTGAACTTATTTCACATAACTACCGCTCCCTCGGTCTCACAATATCGAGAGGTATCCCCACTCTTAAAGCAGTGGTTCGTTCTCCGTTCTATTCACTTGTACAACATAAACTTTCGTAATTAATTAAATTTACATAACACATTTGGTCCGTGGCTTATATGCCCCATTGCCTCGAGCTCTACTCATTATAGGCTGTTCACACCAATTTTACTTCTCCGTACACCATCATCTGGTTTGGAGGTTGTATTGGGCTCCATGACAAGGTCGTTGCATCACGCTTCCTCTCATGGGATGCCCCTTTAAGAATGTCAGATTGCCTCCTGATGACTTATGTTTAAACTGAGTGTTAGTTTCAACTCTTATGTTTCTGTCACGATATTTCGTTCAACAATTGTTAACCCAAGCACCCTTCAAGGATTGCTCCTGGTGTTACTAGGTTATGCCATTACATCTGGCTTGTACTTGTGGGTACGTTTAGTTAACTACGTCGCTTTGCATTCTTGGCTGGGTTTAATATCCTCTTCCGTGAGGATCGATGTCCCTTGATAGCCTAGGTAATTATTTGGGGAATTTCATCCCGTTCGTTGTACACTAACGTATCCATATTAGGCGTCTGCCTTACCATGTATAGGCGGGTTCGTTGTTCCAGCTATCATGTTTATCCCTTGGGATTCTTGAGGCATATGCGATGCCTTTACTTACTTGTCAGTGCATTTCGCACTTCTTAACTCATAAACATTTTCTGGAAATGAATTTACTAATTCCTTTAGTCTCGTTAACTTAACTGAGTCCTTTTACTCTAACCATTCGTGGTAATCAGTTGCTCTTGTTTGACCTTTACTGCTGACCGTAGTACAGAGTTGACTACTTCCCGTGTTCCTGACTCTACTCGTATACATATGTGGGGCACCCTACTGATACATTGCTACTTACCCGACTAACCTATAAGTAGGTTTTTCAGGTCCGCAAGCTCCTATCGGAGGCGGTCGTCCCATATTTCATTTTTGTACACTCGTAGTGTTTGTCACACGCCTAGGTGAAGTATTCTGTTGTCAACTCCTCTTATATCGTCTTGTGATACACGCTTTCAGTGCTTCTCGGACTTAATCAAGGAAAGTCTATCCACTATTGTATTTAGTATGAACTCAATCCATTCCCTCGGGTTGCTACCCTCGGGTTATCCGATTTCCGTCCGGTTGTTCAAAAGTGAACTGGGTGTAAATTACCTACTATGTGGCACTGAGGCCGGTGTAGGTCCTCTGGTTTGGTTTAAAAGAAGGTTAGAAATAAATATGGGTTGGAATGAAAATTTGGTTTAAAGAGTTTGAAATAAATCTGAGTGGAAAGAAAAATTCTCATGGTATTGCAATGTCTTCTTGCCTTAACCGAGTCTAGCTTCTCGCTGACCAGTGTATTCCCAATTACAAAGGTTAGGCTGTTAAGCCCTTCCACGATTACAATTATCTCACTTAACTTCATGGTACTTTACTAAGTACTTTGTAGTTGTTAAAATTTTCCCCGAACAGCCCCGTTATAGCAGCACTTGTCATGGCAAGTGCGCCATGTTAACTGGCTATCGGTTCAACATGTACCGGCCGCGGTTCTGTTTTTACCCGCACCATATGCAGTGGCCTTGTTGGCCCTTACTTTGATCTTACAGTCTTGACAATAAATCCTTTAGGTGACTTCTCATTGTCTTCGCATGATAATCATTAATCAGGGGCGACTCTCCCTCATCAGAGGCCCTTATTTACTTAACTCTATTTTATTCCTTGTTGCTCGTTTCCACGCATTTGTTGTGGTTACCGAGACTAGACCTTTCATTATATGGCAGTCCTGTTGGAACACGTTATGTAAATATTTCCACAGCCGTCTAGGCTTTGTCAACTAAGTACTAGAACCTCTTGTACGCTGTAGGCTTAGAGTTACCCACTCATGACCAGTTCCTTAGTCAGTTGGTATATCATTGGTGGTATTATTTAACAATTGTGGTCTCGTAGACACTCGTCTCGGGTTTTATTACTTCACTTTCTTGCTTCATTGCACGGTTGGTGCGCTTTTCCTGCTGGGCAAGCTGGTTCCTCTCGACTGCTAGGCATGTCGACCCAGGTGCCGGAAATTTCATTCTCCTGTGCGTAGGACTCTTCATTCATCGCTATCAAGTACGGTTGGCATCGTCCAGGCGGAAACCGTCTCCGGGATTCCCAGTTTTCGGAATCTACCGTATGACAGGTTCTTCGTACTTACTGAGATACTTAATAACGGCCAGATCGGGTTTTCCCGAGTAAGAGAGGACTTTCATCTCTCTGGTGTTCTTTCCCAAGTTATAAAACAAGGGTTGTGGAGGGCGGGAAGGATATTGTAGGTATCCAGTACACACTGGTAATTCCCAACTAGCATATCTCACACGCTATCACTCAACCCTTAACCCAAAGTATTAAAATCCTAACTCGGTACTTCCTAAACTCGGTATTTCCAGTCATCAGAGCGAAGTCGCTCTGATACCACTTTTTGTAACACCCCAACTACAATATCATACTTAACAACAAATTGCAGCGGAAAACACGACTCAACATTTACTTAATTCATTGGTGCTACACGCCGTTAACTACCCACGTGGCTCACAAGGCTAACACTTATACATTGTATCGGTCTGATGGACCAGATTCCCGAGTACCTATACAATACAATCCCGTTACCTTACCAACAATCACTATACATTTACATTCCAACTGTACCGAGTATTTACAAACTAATACCGATAACAGTTTCGGTCTTACTACTCATACGATTCATAAGTACTTAAATAATTACCCATGTATAAACAACTACCCTGTCCTACTCTCGAACGGCTTCTAGCTCCATTGTACCTGAAAGGAAAAAGGGTGGCCCCCAAGGGGCTCAGCACCTTTGCTGGTATGGTAATCGTGTAGCCCACATACTACCGGGCCACGCATAACTATTTGTCGTCTAAGCATGCAGTTGATTATATTCGAGTCATGCATGTAGAACCATAAACACATAACACATTGACAAACATAACAACACCATAAACATAACAATACCAACACACATAACGTAATAGGAACGAATCCCTTGAGGGAAACGAACCAAACACCAGTTAATCCAACTTGGTAAGCCTAGAGAGTGATTTCAGTCTCATGTTAAGCTCGTTATACCATAACTTACTTGAATGCGTCGGTCTTAATATAGAACCTGTCACACCATCACACCATAATTCGTTTAAGTGTCGGTCTTAATATAGAACCGATCACACCATACACCATAATCTTATTTAGAAGTGTCGGTCTTAATATATGACCGATCACACCATACACCAATCCCCCTAGCCCAAACAAAGTCAGGTAGGAAAGCCATTTATCTTAGGCTTGTGGGTGATTGTGATCCAAGAAGGAAAACAATCAATAACAGAGTGGGAGTTGAAGCGAATATAGACAACAACTCCCAAACAAACCTTACACATAATCCCCCTAGCCCGAACAAAAGTCAGGTAGGTAAGCCTTGGTTAAGCTTGTGGGAGATTGAATTCCAAGAAGGAAAAATAATCATACATGGGAGAGAGTTGAATCCATTATGGATGTCAACTCCCTTACATACGCGCGCGACCGGAATTACCGGATTCCTCTCCCCCCATAATATATATTAGTTAGAAGTTCCCTTATGGAACCTATCACATCATGACACCATATGGTGTTACAAACATGGTAAAACACACAAGGGAGGTAAACACACTTACACATAATAACAATACACAACTAACACACGGATAGCCGTAGTTAGAACGTTCCCGTAGGTTGGGTCGTTAAATCTGAATACCGATCTCTTATGTGATCCTAGAGTCGGTTAGCTACGGTTTAACACATATTCGTGGTTAAACGGTATTGGAACTAAATACGCCACATAAATGAATTACTGTAAACTCATTTCATGCTTATTCTTGCAAGGTGGCAAACACACAGAAAAACAGGTTGGCACACAAGCCGGTGTAATCCGATAGAACACAAGTTGCAAGAAAACCATACCTGTCACCTTGAGGTTGGCTAGCCTAATGTGACACCCTCTTAGTCTCGGCTTCCATTTCGACTAGTTATCGTTCCTATAATTCATTCAATCAAACGGTTAATTACCGTTCTTACTTTCCGGTTAACTAATTACTTCACATAATTATGTTGTATAATTTCATACTTAAACTTATACTTGTTTGCCCTCTTAATGGTCATTATAATTCACCAAACATCTCTTAAACATCCTTATAACATCAATACCCAACAATCTCCTTCATTACATGTCATTTTATAACCCTAAACATTTAAATCATCTTACTTAACTTACCCTCTTAAGTCCTTATATACTTATCTTTCTAATCATCATTACCCTATTAATGGCATACCACTAACACCACTTAACATTCTTAAAATTTAAATTATTTTTATTTTTATTTTATAAGTGGCCGACCGACCTTGAAAGGTAGGTCCCAAGGTCGGTCGGAACCAGAACACTTTCCCGTCAGAAATTTTTACCCCAACCGACCTTGCCAAGGTCGGTCCTAAGGTCGGTCCATTCCCAAAACATTCCCGTTTGCAAAATTTAGGCCCGACCAACCTTGCTAAGGTCGGTCCTAAGGTTGGTCTAAGTCAGAGAGCTTCCTGGATGGGTAATTTAGGCCCGACCGACCTTGTCAAGGTCGGTCCTAAGGTAGGTCGAAGTCAGAACCTTGTTTCTAGGTGCTTATTTCACTCCAAACCTTACCCTAAGTTTCCCAGTATGTTTTAACATCATTTTGGCACTTTAGCCCACTCTTAAACCAATCACCAAACTCCTTAATTCACCCACCATCAAACTCCTTAACCATTACTCAAATTCTTACTAAATCCTCAACACTTAGAACTTAATTCCTTACACATCCAACTTGTAGTTTTGCCTAAAACTTCAACTAACCAAAGTATTCCTCCACAACATGATAACCACTCTTATAGCATTATTTTGCATCATCATCATCTCCTTTATACACTCTCCTTAAGGTCTTTTCCACAAGTTCACATTCAATCCTTCACAAGGCGTTATACTTCTTTTGTTTACCAAATTTTGCACAAGTCTTAACAACACTTTTACCATAACTTTGGTGTGATCTTAGACACCCATTTGAACTCTAAATCCACCAAGACAATTGATAAGTCATTTAATCACTCAAGAACACCACAATTCACTTTCTTTCACCAATATAACCTTTAATGTTTCCTAGTACTCCCTAGGTCATAAAATCACCTTAGAATGCTTAAAACTCTTTGTTTTTCAACTAAACTTTGCCATAGCTTCACTAGCACATTCTTATACACAAACACATAGTTTTTCATCCTTAAACAATCAAAGACATTCAAATCCACTATGAATGCTCTTTACACACAAACTACACCCAAACTACACTACATCACAATATAGTGCATAAACTTAAAATTGCTTGGCACTTAGGCCCTTAAATTGCAATAACCTTAAACACTGAAGTTCCACATTTAAATGCCTTCAACACGCAAATACACACAACAAATGCTCCCATGTCCATATAGTACACCTTGTGGTTATTTTACTAACTCATTTCCCATTGGCTCTTTAGGTTGTTTATTAAGCAATTAATGCTCAATTTCCCAAGGCACAACATTACATTAGGATAGGTTATTTACCTCTTCCTCTTCAAGATTTCTTTCTTGTTTTCTTTTGATTGAAAATCGGCAAGGACTTGTTCACTTGTCAACTTTCTAACCAATACACAAATAAGGGCAATGAGCATTAAGCATAACTTAAACTCATGAATAAACCCTAGATTACAAGAAGTGTCTTAAACACTTGCATGGATGTTTACCTTGGAATTTGAAAGAGAGCTTGATTAAGAAGTAAGATAGGACTCCTCCTAGTCCCTTGAGGATTGAATCAAGCTATGGAAATAAGCTAGAAAAGGAATCACTAATGGTGATTTTTGGCCATGTATGAAAATGAGAGGAAATGTTAGTTTTCTTTGACTTTCATTACCTTAGAACAAAGAAGAACAACAAGGTGCAAGATGTGGAGCTTTTCCTCCTTCAATGGAGATTCTCTATGGAATCAAACTTGAGCTCTTGAAGATTTGAAAAGAGGGAAATGAAGAGCTTGGTCTAACCAGCACAAATATACCCTTAGAATTTGATTTGGAGCATGGAGTTAGATTTGGCAAGAGTTTGAAGTTGGAGAAGTATACTTGTTGTAGCTTGGACGGTTTGGAGCAGAAGGAATAAGAGGAATACGGTGGAGGAGGAAGGGAAATGAGAAAGTGAGGTGAGAGAGTGAAATGGTAAGATATTTATGTTTATAAAGTAAATAGTCATTCTACTTTATCCTTTCTTCTTTCCTTTAGTTGGCTGGCAAGGTGGGTGAGTCACAACCTCTAAAAACTGGACCCCTCCACTTAGTTAAGATACTTATGGTCTTTGTTTACCATTTAATTAACTTATGTTGACTTAATGCTAATTAAGCACCATTTGAGCACTATTCACAAATTAGTGCACATATTTGTGAAATTTTTGGTTTCTCATCGATTTAGGCTTCCTAATGTGATACTAAGTAGTACACATGTTAATTAAGGAGTAATCATGGGCATTTAGCCACTCAAAACCCATTTCTAAGACAATTTTTCAAAAATGTGCTTTAAGACTCCTCAAAGCACAATTTGTGTTTTAACTTGTTTTTGAGCTTGGTTTTCTTTGGGAATTGATTTAACATGTTCATTAGCATGTTAGTAATGTCTAGTAATGACCTTTAGGTCTTGTACAAGGTTACACCAAGTCTAGAGCATGTATTTGCTTAAATTGACTTTATGATGCTTTCTTGTGTTTTCTTTGGTTTAAATTGTCTACCAATGTTTCTTAAGGACTTAATTAGCCTTAGAAAATCATAATTGCATGTTAATAAAGTCTTGGTAAGCTCTTTGAGTCTTAACCAAGGTTATCCCAAGCTTAGAGCATGTTTTTGCTCAAATTATTTTTATGGTACTTTATTTTTTTTACTATGGTTTAAATTGTTCACTAATGTTTCTAAGGCACTTTTTAGCCTTATATTCCATAGTTTAATATTTAAACAAAATATCAAGGTTGGGGGTATTTCATGGAGAATTAAATTGCTCACTGGTTATTGGAAATAGCGTTGTATACTTTATGGTTATCTATCTCTCGTCATCATAGCGTGTTGAATTATGTTTGTGTTTGGACGCTTCATTGCTGACATGGGTGAGTAATGGCGGTAACACCCGGTGTTAATGTGATCGTATTTTATTTCCGATGTGAAATGCTTATTTAATTATGGTGCGAGCGATAGTAATACGGATTTACGAGTAGGGGTGTTACAGCGATAGCGGTGGAAGTTTAGGAAAATCTCCGCTCCATATTTGATGAACCAGTCGGAGCAAGATTATATGCCCTTGGACAAGAATCTTTGCAAATTAAACAAGGAAACGACACAATCAACAAATACTATATGTGATGGGTAAAGATTTGGAATGAGCAGCGCCAATTAAAGAGCGTTAACCCTTGTTTATACGGATCTACATCCCATAATCAAAAGGAGCAAGAGAATGAGTGTGTCTTTGATTTTCTTATGGGAATGAACAGTTCGTACAAGACATTGAGGAGCAATGTCTTGATGATGGTCCCACTGCCTTCAGTTGATCGGGTTTACGCCATGGCACGTTAAGAAGAGAAGCACAAGGAGACTCAACACGCCAGAAAGAATGATAATTCAGAGGGTTTGGCTTTTGCGAGTTCCCGCAACAAACAAGCTTCATAATACAACTATAAATCCAAGAATAAAACTGGAATGCTCGATAATTTAAAAGGGGATAGCCAGAGAGTCAAATGCACTCATTGCAGAAAACCTGGACTTTCATACGACGAGTGCTACTAAGTAAAAGGCGTTTTTCCTAGTCATTGGAAGAATATAGCCAACAAGAATAAGAAGGCTTTGATTGTTATGGTTTCAGAAGACAACAATACATCATCGGTTCCTAGATTTAGCGAGGAACAACTTCAAGCCCTTACGAGCCATTTCCAAGATGGAAAAGGAATTGTCCTTGGAGTCTCACGGAAACAGCTCTCCACACTTAGCACATATCTAGAACGGAAGGTATCACCCTCAAGTCATGAACAAACTGATTTTTACACACAGTTTGCAGGTACAAATTCCTCCTCACTTACTACAAACTTGCTGATAATTTCCTGCAACTATTGATAGTGGATATCGCTGCAACAAACCACATATGTGGTGACTTGAATATGTTTGTTGATGATGAATTTATTGCTTGTAACCATGTTGTTTGAATGCCTGATGGCCATGCTGGAACATAAAAGGTCTAGGAAATGTGAAACTTACTGAAATGATCAATCTGAAAATGTTTTATACGTTCCTAGTTCCAAGTTTCACTTACTATCTGCTAGAAAATTCCTGCTGCAAATTGATGCCAAGATGATAACATATGTTGACAAGCGTGAATTGCAGGACCATAACAACAAGGTTCTAGTGAATTTTGCTTTTCCGTGGTAAGGATTGTATGTTTTAGATAAACCCTTCTATAGATAGTTTCTTGTGTAAAAGAAGCAAAGATGCTGATACTTCTCTATTCCATAAGAATCCCTCTGTACATATCACTTTAGATTCGGATGGAATGATCAATAAAAATGTTGTTTCTTCTGCTGTAAACATAAAAAACAAATCTTTGGCACACGATATTAGGGCATGCCCCTTTATGTAAACTACAACTGATTTCCAAAAAGGAGATTGACAACAATTTCTTCTGTGATAGCTACCAAACAGCAAAAAATCATAGATTACCATTTCCTCGATTTGTATATGTCAGTGCACAAAACTTTGATTTAATACACATTGACATATGTGGCCCCTTTAGATAAACAACTTATGACAACAACAAAATTTTCATAAGCATTGTGGACGATAAGTAAAGCCTTATGGATCAAATCGCTTCAATAAAAATTTCAACCTTTTTCCTTTTTAAAAAACACTTTATAACACATGTGGAGAGACAATTTGATAAGAAAATAAAATGCATTAGAGCTGATCATGCATTGGAGCTTGGTTGTTCAAATGAAGGAAAACAATTTTTCTTGTCTCTCAGTATAACACATCAAATTTCATGCATTTATTCTCCCCAACAGAATGAGATAGTAGAAAGAAAACACATATACCTTATGGAAACAACAAGGACTCTATATTTTCAATCTAATGTCCCTCTTACCTTTTGGGGATAATGCATTCTAACTGCAACACAAATAATAAATAGATTACCTAGTGCTGCCATTGGCTTTACAACTCCCTATGAAGACCTTTACAATAAACCACCAGATTATGAAGAGCTTAGGCCTTTTGGATGCCTTGCTTATGCATTGATATTAGGATCTAAACAAGGAAAGTTTGCACCAAAATCTGTAGCTTTGTTCATACAGGATTGGCAGAAAAACAAAAGGGATACAAACTCCTTCATATTCATGATCACAAAGTTATAGTTTCTAAAGATGTAAATTTTCAGGAGACTATATTTCCTTTTAGGGACTCCATTCCGAACCTCAACTATTCCTCTTGCTGATAACACTCCTTTGGATCCTATTGAACCTTTACCGTCTATTTCTGATAATGATGAAGAAGAACAGCTACAAAACAATTTTGAAAAACCAGCTGAAATGATAAACACCCAAAGGATATCCATTGAGGAAGAACATATAGATCCATCTAATACTAAAAATGCCAATATAAACAATCCACAACAAACTGTACGGAAACACAAGAAACTGAACACACTGATCATTTGAGGCGATCTGTCAAAACTAGAAAAACTCTCATCTACCTTCAGGATTACCACACATGAACTGTTCATCTTTTTGTATATTCTTTTACGAAAATCATAAAAGAAAGAATAAACAGAACCAATGAAACCAACAGTGAACATCTCCTCCCCTTCAATAGTGTCACTGACATTACACCTATTCTATCCATTTCAGCCACTGATATATATAGAATAGAAACGCCATTGAAAAAGTCTTTACTCTACAGGATCCTAAACACTATGAGGAAGCCACTCAATATGGCCATTTGGCTGAAGCTGTACAAAAGGAATTAGAAGCTTTAATCCAAAATGGCACTTGGGAATCAACTAAATTGCCAAAATAAGAAGGCTATTGGTTGCAAATGAGTTTTTAAAACTAAACTCAAAGTAGATTGCACAATAGAAAGGTATAAATCTAGACTAGGTGTAACACCCCAACTACAAATACGATACTTAACAAACGGTTGCAGCAGAATGAAAACTCAACACATAGCTTAATCTTTGGGTGCTACACGCCGTTAGCCACCCACGTGGCTAACAAGGCTAATACATAGACAACATACCGGTCTGATGGACAAGATTACCGAGCACTACACTTTACATTACAATCTGTTTCTAACTGAAAACAAATACAATTACAATCCAACTGTACCGAGTCTATTACAATCCCTTACCGAAAACATGTTCGGTCTCACTTTACTATCAAATATACCTAACACAACATACACTACCCATGCTCCGCCATTCCCGTCCTACTCTCGAACGAAGGGCAGCTTCTTGTACCTGAAAAGTATTAGGGGGCCCCCAAAGGGGCTCAGCACCTTTTCTAGTATGGTAATCGTGCAGCCCACATACTACCGGGCCACACACAACTAATTGTCGTCTAAGCATGCGGTTGATTATTTTTAAATCACACATAGAAACTATATACACATATCATGCTTATAATTACCACACATCCAATAAGAAGGATACAACATAAGATTAACACATCACATTGGTTATATCACCTTATTGTGTTCCTTGACCCTTGAGGGTTCTACCTTAATGGAACTATTCCTTGTTAGATGACACTTACCCATTTAATCGGGTTATACTTAATTACCTCTTTTATTAACACAGGGTTGATTTCGGTAATCACGTACACAAGCACATCAACACCCATCACATAATAACATTTACACAACGTAACATCATTCTTCTTAGAGAATGTAACTTTTCTTCAGGTGTGTGGGATAAAATATAGGTCCGCACACCGTACACATTTACTTTTCTTAGATGTGTCGGCCCTACTATAGGCCCGATCACACCATACACAATAACATTACTTAGATGTGTCGGTCTTAGTATAGACCCGATCACACCATACACAAATCCCCCTAGCCCCGAATAATAATGAGGTAGGTAAGCCTAGGTTAAGCTTGCGGGTGATTGTAATCCAAGAAGGAAAAACAACCATAACATAACAGAGAGGGAGTTAAAATCAATTATTGATACCAACTCCCAAACAACACGTGCGACCGGAACGACCGGATTCCTCACCCCCCATAATATATATATATATATTAGTTAGAAGTTCCCTTATGGAACTTATCACATTAGGACACCATTTGGTGTTACAACTTGGTTAAACACATAAGGGAGGTAACATCCCATTCGACAAACATGGATAACGACATTTGTTAAATAACAACATACCAACAAGGGCAACACACAACACACACGATCACAATATACAACTAACACACGGATAGCCGTAGTTAGAACGTTCCCATAGGTTGGGACATTTAATCCAAATACCGATCTCTTATGTGATCCTAGAGTCGGTTAGCTACGGTTTAACACATATTTGAGGTTAAACGGAACCGGAACTAATTACGCCACATAAATGAATTACTGTAAACTCATTACATGCTTTATCTTGCAAGGTGTCAAATACACAGAAAAACAAGTTGGCATACAAGCCGGTGTAACCCGGTAGGACACAGGTTGCAAGAAAACCATACTTGTCACCGAGGATTACTCTAATGTGCCATCTCACGTTCCTTGGTCAATTCTCGGTTCAACTATTATCATTTCAAATGTTCTTATTAACATTAAGACTCTATGGAGTATAATTACTATCGCTCCCGTATTAACCCCGTTATCCCATTATTTCGGTTTAACTTAGTGTACTTAAACTCACAACTTTCTCAACCACTTCTCAAACTTGTTTACACTTCTTAGGACCTTTAAAGGTCACCAAAAAACTCCTAAACATCATTTCAAACCAATACCATTCAATCCCCCATGTTTAGAACCCTTAAAAACACTTTCTAGGCAATTTTGGGGGTGGTCCGGGACTTGGTCCGCACCCAAGGTCCCGGACCAATACAGAAAATGACTTTCGGCTATTTTTTTACCTTGGTCCTGGACCTAGGTCCCGGACCACCACTGGTTCTCACTCTCGGCTTGTTTTCTGATGCGGTCCAAGACTTGGTTCTTATCCAAAGTCCTGGACCCTGCTAAAAACTGCTATTAAGGTACTTTTTAAGCCCCAAATCCACCCTTAATCCACACTCAAACTTTCCCTAATCTTTCCACAAGTTTTCTACATAATTAAAAACCTTAAAAACATGTTCTAAACCACTCCAAATCTTTGGTTTAATCCACCACCCAATTCTTGCTCAAATTCAACAAATCCAAATTCTCACATTTTGCATTTTGCACTCTTATGCATTTCTTACTTCTTCTTGCTTGTTTCTACCTCCTTCCAACCTCACCAAATCTCTTATTGACCATTCCAATTCATTCCTAGCTAGTTGCACTAACTATGCCCAAGTTCACTCTCAATTTCCATGACTATAAGCACTAACTCATTTTCTAGAATCTCTAAGTCACCACACCTCTTGTGCTACAGATTTTTATACTCCTCTCCCTAGTCCTCCAAATACCATTTCAAGACTATTAAACCACTCTACTCAACACTACAAACACCTAGGTTCTCCCATGCACCAAGCCATCATCAAAACACTCATTTTCTACCAAAATTTCGCCATAACCTCCCCGTAAACCTAACACATCCATTTTCACTAATTCTCATCATTTTCAATCCTAATCTAGCCACACCCTTACAAGGGTCCTACCAGCACATGAGCTCAACCAAATTCATCACATCGACAATATAGCTCCAAAATCGCAATAAACCACAATACAAGCACAAACTCAATTCCCTTGGCTTCAAAGTCCTCAATTGAAATAACAATCCACAAATTTCCTCAACTTCAACCAATTACTTTATTTCACATAATTTGGGTTCATTATTAAATTTAACCCATCCCAAATCCTAAACAATTAAAACAAGGTTCAAGGTAGATTTCTTACCTTAATTTCACAAGTTCTCTTTTAATTCTCCTCTTGCTCCTCCTCTCCTCCAATTTCGGTCAAGTGGGAATGAAGTTGCCAAACTCCATCCCAACATCCAAGCAACACAAAAATGCATTCAATTAATTCTCTAAACCCTTAGGAAACTCTAAATCAATTTAAGGGCTTAAAACACAAAGTTAGGGTTTACCTTTTGTAGCCTTTTAAGAGGGGTTCTCACCCTTGAATCAAAAGGGAAATTCCACCACCATTGGAGGGTTGAATTGAAGCTCAAAAACAAGGAGAAAACAAGGTATCAACATGGGAAAAATCGGCTACAACAAGAGATGGAGGGAAGGTGAGTTTTTCTTAGAGATTTTTACCTTAGGAGAGAGAGGAGACTCCAAGCTTTACTTTGATGCCATTTTCTCCTCAAATGGGAAAAACCCATGGAGATGAACTTCTCCATTTTGTAATTTTGAAAAGAGAGGATGATAGAGAATGATGAGGAGATGAAGAATATGTAATTATTTTTGTGATTGGAGCTTTAGTAAAGCTTGGGCATGAGGCTGAAGTTGGAGTAGCCATGGAATCCCTTCAAAAACGTCCAAACCAGTAGAGAGGAAGGGGGAATCGGCTGGAGGAAGGAGAAAGGAGGAAAGAGAGGGGAAAAAGAGAAATGAGATGAGAGAGAAGAGAGGGGGTACTTTTCTACTTTTTTCTTTCTTTCCTTTTCTTTCTTTATTTCTACTTTATTAATCGGCCCCACACAGTATACAATCTGGGAGCGTTTTTTGTTTTCTACAGAAAACACTCGTTTATTTACCCGGTTTTAGCACTATTCACTAACCGGGTCCGTTTTCCGGAATTTTCTCGTTTCTTTAATTTTAATGGCTATTAAGCTTCCATTAATGTTTGATTTTAGTTATTTGATGAACTATAATTTTTATGGGTTCGTTTGACCACTCAAAGTCACGTTTTCGGGTTTTCTCGAAAAACGTGCGCTAAAGCTTTATTAGCGTTTTAACTCATTACTTGGATCCGTTTTCTTTGGGAATTGTTCCCATATATTATTTAGGCCTTATTAAGCCTTTAAAATCCATCCAATACCATTTCCAAGGTTGTATTCTTCCTAGGGTAATTAAATACGCGTTTTTACATTTTGTGACTTTTACGCGTTTTCCTTTTTCTTTTGGTTTTACTTTCTTCACCGATATTCCTAAGGACTTAATTAGCCTTATAAATTCATAATTACACAATTAATTAACACATAAAGGTTTGGGGTATTTCACTTTTGGTTTCTCTTACTTCACAAACATTCTTAAGGACTTAATTAGCCTTAGAAAATAATAATTACTTAATTAATTAACACATTAAGGTTTGGGGTATTTCAATATACCCCCCTTAAATGAACTTTGTCCTCAAAGTTCCACAATTCCCATGCATCACGTTACTTAGAATACAGGGATTACTTTTACAACATAAACCTCCAATTATCACAAACACTTGATATAACCTTCAGACTTTAAGGTTTGGATAACATATCACTCTCAGGCTCATAGGCCTGGATAACATCTACCACACATATCCCACAACATGTCTTAGCATGTATAACTATCAGAAATGTCTTTTCCATCTCTTCATGGGCTCGAGTCCTATGTCGAGTACATATACACTGTGATCCCGCAGAACCTAGTCGCGATGGACACCTTCTGGTCCCCGTTCCTTTGGGAGATCAAAACAATAACTTACTTTTTAACATATATACTTCTCATGTCACCGGTCCGAAGACAAAGGCTCATACGTCCTCAACTCGTGAGCAAGTAATACAAAAATATTCTTTGTGAGGTTAAGTAGAAGAAATTTCTTTATTTAAAGTATCAATCGAAAGTTTTGAAAATACCTATTTAAAATTCTTTTTGAAAACGCAATACAACTCCAAGTCCAATTTGTGCTAACTGCATCTTATTCTTAACGTGATTATTTGTGACCACTTATAGGGAGCTTCCAGAGTCATCCAACCCTGATGTGATCAGCATCAATGTTGAAATATCCTTCCACCCCAATTTGTGTTCGGCTTCCCTTGATCACATACAAATCAAGTTCCACCTCCCACGTCAATTTCAAATAACAACTAATTCAAGCATTTACCATTTTCTATCTTCTAATTCTTCTAGTCATAATCATTACATCTCCAAGGGATAGAACTCCGTCCATCAATTATCTCTATTCACTTTTAATCAAGTTACCTAGGGAATTTAATTCTCACTAGGTTCTATGTCGGTTTCATACCTCTTCATAAATCACAATACTATGTATATGTATATATATATATATTTTTTATATCCCATCACAATACACCATACTATATATATATATATATATATATATATACATATACATTTTTTTTATCAAAATCACAATACACATCATTATACTTGTCCCAAATAAAAATATACTATCGGGGTTTTAGTTCCCCAGGAGTTTCTCTACTTCCATACACTCATATCCACACACCACTTATAACAATGGTATTCGCATCTTCTGTGCACAATTACCACAATTTAAACCTAGAATGAATACGTATGTTTATGTACCTTACGCACCAATCATCCGAACAAAGTATTTTGTGTTATACACCACATCATAACAAATTATTTTGTGCTATGCACAACATTGTTCACGTACACTTGTACGTAAACATTCACTAAGCGTTTTTGCGCTCTACCCCCCTTAAAAGGGATTACGCCCGCGTAATCTACCATATGTTATTACTTAACATTGGTTTAAAGTGTTCTACCGTCGTGAAGTGTTTTAACTTCCACGCGGTTTATTTTACAATGCGTTTTGGTTCGAGGATCTTAACCATATTGATGGTTTAGTCCGCAAACCAAGAATTCTCATTGGAGTTTATTTAACTCATAACCGGTTTCGGTTCTGGCCTGTGAGGCTTCTAGGCGTTAATAATTAGCCTTTACTCATATTCACTATGCACATTCAATAGCTGAATCATTGGTTCACTAGCTTCTGCTGCGCGACTCTGATAACTTTGGAGGTTAGTTTGCCCTATTCATTTTTCATAATGTATTGTACATTTCCCATCTATCACCTTCATCTTGTGAAGATTGGTTTCTCAACCGACGCGTGGTATCTCTTACTGTGAGCGAATTCGGTGAGTTACAAACTTTCTATCCACTTCTATGATAGTTTCTGTGTATACCACTATGTAATTCACGATGATTAACTTGATTTCTTCCGACTTACTGTCGGTTGAGGTTGAGCTACTACCCAATGTGTAATGCTCTCTCGGTTATTTCCCACACTTGAGGTATATTCCATACCGATACTTGGGTATTTCGTGTTACTGCAGTCATTTATTGCTAATCATGCCTCCATAATTGGTTCTGTACAAGTATTCTTTCATTGGTACGACCTTGCATTTCCTATGCCTCGGTGCTTATAGCGTTATAAGCCTCTTTCTACTTCTACCACAATTAACATTTTCCCAAATTCCTAACTATCTCACTCGATCATTACTACGCAAGTGCAATTCCAAAACACTCAGTCATATAGAGTGCAGAGACGTAAACTCTTGGCAGTAAATCTCTTATGCGATTGCAATAGGAATGAACATTGTTTCCTTGTTGCCCGATCTGTCTACCATCGTTATTCATCAACTCCATGTTATTGTGTGATTTATTCACATGTATTGGTCGCTTGCTGCGCACCATGTTCTTACTTCTTGTACAACACTAACTTACATGGCATCCACTTTCATTAGCTTCCGCACATGTACTTTCATCATTTGTATTATGGTTCTTCATTCATTTGGATGACTACTGAATACGCTATTCTTCGAGTCTTTATGCTCCTTGAGCGTTGTTCACTCTACACTTAGCATCACACACCTATGGTGGTTGCTATTAAACTTACTACTCTTCCGGTCTCCACAATTGGTACAAACGCTTCTATTTGTATTATTCTTATTCAAATCATTCTTGGGTAATAACAATATGGTCGATAGAAAATTCAAGAAGGTCGTATCACAGTTCAGCATATCTTCAGCATATCTTCAATCAAAATCAGATCGCAGACTTTCTCACCAAACCGCTACCAAGGAAGAGTTACACCAGTCTACTCCAAGACATTGGCATATACTTGTTACAATAAGGCCCTGTATTCTATAGTCTATGTACACTTAGGCCCATCTTTCTATAATACAATAAGCCCCGTTTTTTTCTTTACTTTTTTGCCAGGCCTAGATGACATGATGGTGATGCTTCAGCTTGTTTGACATGGTGAGGTCTTTTGTTGAAGAGATAAAGACATGGAAGATTATGCTTAAAGGGGAGATTGCTCTAAAATGATGCATCAATTTCCATAAGTTACAAGAACTAGTTCATCATGTTTTGTTTCACTGATGATGCAATGGAGAGAGTTTTAGGATTTGTGGGTGCATTCTGCACTAGGTTTGGAATTTGGACAAGGTTAAACCAGATTTAAAAGGTGTAAGTGTCTCTATCCCGACTCAGATATTTGTTGTTCAAATATAGAAGGTGAAGACGTTTTTCTTTTCAAAAATACACCAAACCTTGATGAGACTAGGACCAAGTTCGAACAATATTCATATGATTTTTCATCTTGTATGTCATCTCTTCTTAAGGTCGACTGTGAAGTAAATTTATGGGTTTCTTTAAGCTTTCCTAGAGAAGTCTTACTACCTTTGTAAAAGGAATTATGTAAATTTGAAGAAAATGAGACCTTTAGTGTGCTCATATTTATGTGTATCTTTTTTTTTTGAGGTATTTACTTGTGGGTGGTGGGAGAGATTTACTATATAAAGTTTTCTTTTCAATCTAGGTTTAAGCGTCATTGAAGGATCAATCGTTATGATCATCTCTTTTTCGTCTCAATTTAGTGAAACTTCGGTTGTTCACGCCATTAGATGTAAGCCATTTTAAACCGACCCATTAATTTTTTTTCAATTATCTACTTTTTAAGTTTTCCCTTTGCATAAACTGTCCATAACCCCCTGTTGCATGATTTCCTCCTTTGTGGGGCCATCACAAAGAAAAAAGAAGGAAGGCATGCTGCAGCCTACCAACTACTCAGCAAGAAAATGAGGCACTACCAACTACCAGCAATGAAAAATGAGGACATCATTTTCACACAAGGGAACATGCCACTCCATCTCATTTCACTGCCTATAAATAGCAGAAGTAACAAGGCCATTTAAATTCAATCGGATGATAAGAGAGCATCCAAGAGAAACCATAGAAGAGAGCCACAATTATAGATTGTGAAGAATATAGCTAATGAGAGATTAGAGAGTTAGAGTTCCTCTGTTTTCTTATCTTCGTATTTCCATAATTATTTGTGAGAGCAAGAGCCTTCGATATTAATTCGAAGAGATCACTGTTGTAATCCCATTATTATTATAGTGGAAGGTTTAGATCGGTGTTTTCGATCCCGAGGTTTTTACCCTTTACATTAAGGGGTTTTCCTCGTTAAAATATCGTGTGTCATCTCCATCAATTTTTCGGGTCTCTTTTGTTCATCTTTCTTGTCTCCATCTCGCACCGTATTTTTCCCAACAGACTGGTATCAGAGCCCAGACTCTCTTAGTATGCTCTGTGGTCGCAGTTAAGCTGATCTTCCATATCAGAAAAGAAAGCTTTGGTTGAGATTCCGCAAAACGAGATGGAGAAAGAAAACGTTGTTGCCCATGATGGAGATATGTTCAAACTAACGGTAGACAACTTCTCCTATTGGAAGCCCATGATGGAGGACCACTTGTACTGCAAAGATCTACATGAGCCGATCTTGAAGAAATAGAAGACCGGAGCCAAAACTGATGAGGAGTGGAAACTAATAAACCGGAAGGCGGTGGCTCTCATCAGAAAATTCATCGACAAAAGTTTGTTCGAGCATGTTTCTTCCTACACTAATGCTTATGAGTTATGGGAGAAACTTGAGACGATGATACAAAAGAAAACGCCACGCAATAAGGCTTTTCTGGTCAGACAACTAGTAAAGCTTGAATACAAAGATGGCCAAAGCATGATCGAGCACTTGAACAAATTCAAAGGGCTCGTCAACAAGTTAGCGAAGGTGTCAATGACGATCGATGAAGAGCTGCAAGCATTGTTACTTCTCAGTTCTCTTCCAGAGAGTTGGGATACCTTGGTGGTCACTCTCAGCAATTCAGCCCCTGAAGGTAAAATTACCTTGGACACGGTCACTGATAGCCTTCTTAATGAAGAGGCTAGGAGAAAAGAACGTGGTTTCTCCACAATACAGACTGAGGCGAACGTTGCTGAAAATCATGGAAGAAACGAGCAACGGAATAAAGGTCGCGGACATAAGGGCGATCGATTCAGGGGGAGATTGAAGTCAAGAAGCCGATTCACATGTTATTATTGTGGCAAACCGGGCCACAAGAAATCCGAATGTCGTAAGTTCATTCGAGACCAGAAAGTAGGCAGTACCAATCAAGATCAAGCCGAACAAAGATCAACAATAGTTGTGGCTTCAAAGGATGATGGAGAGGTTTTCATCACTAAAATTGACGAGTCACTAAATTTAGCTCTTGGTGATTGTTCATGGGTCATTGACTCTGGAGCATCCTTTCATGTTTCCCCAAATCGAGATCTATTCTCAAACTACCAAAGTAGTGACTTTGGAATTGTGAAGATGGGAAATGAAGGAAGAAGCAAGATCATTGGCAAAGGAGATGTCGAGATGATGACAAACACAGGCTGCAAATTGATATTAAAGGATGTTAGACATGTCCCTGACATGCGTCTAAATCTCATGTCAGTTGGTAAACTTGACGATGCCAATATGACCAGCAACTTCGGAGGTGGAAAATGGAAGCTTGCTATGGGCAATTTAATATTGGCCCGTGCGCAAAAGCAAGGCTCACTTTATGTCATGACGGAAGGTTGAGCAAGGGGGAGACTAATGTAGCTCGCAGTGGTGCAGATATGGAGTTGTGGCATAGGCGACTCGGACACATGGGTGAGAAGGGATTACAAATCCTCGCCCAAGCAGCTACTCCCTGATGTTAAAGGTGAAACTTTGAAGCCATGCACGATTGTTTGGCTGGTAAACACAGAGTTGCCTTCCGCACTTCCAGCAGCCGAATAGGAGAAAAGATATACTTGACTTTGTGCACACTGATGTATGCTCTATGATAGAGAAATCGCTGGGTGGTGCATTATATTTTGTCACTTTCATTGACGAGCACTCAAGAAAGGTATGGTTATACCTATTGAAATCGAAGGATCAGGTACTTGATGCCTTTAAGGAATTCCACGCCAAGGTGGAGCGTGAGACGAGTAAAAAGCTGAAGTGTGTTCATGCCGACAATGGAGGAGAATATCGTGGCCCCTTTGATACTTTCTGTAGGAGTCTAGGTATTAGGCTTGAGAAGACACCACCAAAGACTTCACAATTGAATGGTTTAGCAGAGCGTATGAACCAAACTATTGTTGAAAGGGTTCGATGTATGTTGTCACATGCCAAACTGCCCAAGTACTTCTGGGGTGAAGCAGTAAAGATGGCAGTAGACATCATCAACTGCTCACCATCAGTTCCATTGTCCGGAGAGATTCCAGAGGAGATATGGTCTGGGAAGAAGGTCAACTACAACACTTTCAAGGTGTTTGGGTGTCGAGCATTCGTCCCCATTCCAAGAGATGAACGCTCAAAGTTGGATGCTAAGACCAAGGAATGTATACATCTTGGTTCACCAAAAGATGAGATGGGATACCGGTTATGGGATCCAAAGGAAAAGAAGATTATCAGAAGTAGAGATGTTGTCTTCTTTGAAGACCAGACAATCAAGGATCAAGAGCAAGCAGATAAAACCACAAGTTGCATCGGACACCCCAGTGTGGATCCTCTCCAAATCATTCATAGGCATGATCAAAGTCCAGAAGGAGAAGCTGATCATGAGACTCCACCGGTAGAACATGGTGGCGAGGAGACTGATCTAACCCAAACCCATGATGAACCTGCCGAGCATGTATCTCCTGAGGAGCCTCAGTTGAGACGATCCACCAGAGAGAGACGGTCTACCTCAAGATATCCATCTGATGAGTATGTGACATTTACAGATGAAGGCGAGCCAGAATCTTTTGAGGAAGCAATTGCTGATGAGCAAAATGCTGATTGGATGAAAGCCATGCAAGAGGAGATGCAATCCTTGCAAGAGAATCAGACATATGAGCTGGTGGAGTTACCCAAAGGTAGACGAGCACTAAAGAATAGATGGGTATATCGCCTGAAGACTGAAGACAATGTTTCAAAACCAAGATATAAAGCCAGGTTAGTGGTGAAGGGATTCAGCCAAAAGAAAGGGATAGACTTTGAGGAGATATTCTCGCCAGTGGTAAAACATTCATCCATTCGAGTAGTACTCGGTTTAGCTACTTGCTTAGACCTAGAGATTGAGCAAATGGATGTGAAGACGGAGTTCCTTCATGGTGATCTAGAGGAAGAGATATACATGGATCAGCCAGAAGGGTTTAAAGTCCCTGGGAAAGAACATTTGGTATGCAAGCTTAACAAGAGCCTTTATGGCTTGAAACAAGCACCGAGACAGTGGTATAAAAAGTTTGAGTCTTTCATGATCAAGCACAATTTCAAGAAGACAGTCACCGACCACTGTGTGTTTATGAAGAAATACTCAACTGGTGATTTCATCATTCTACTTCTTTATGTAGATGATATGCTTGTGATTGGCCAAGATGCAACCAAAATTGCAGCCCTGAAGAAGGCTCTCAGTGGATCCTTTGCTATGAAAGATCTCGGACCAGCAAAGAAGATCCTAGGCATGACAATCACTCGAGAACGGTCAAAGAAGTTACTGTGGTTATCTCAAGAACAATATGTAGAGAAGGTTCTTGAAAGATTCAACATGGAGAAATCAAAACCAGCTTGCACACCATTGGCTCCTCACTTCAAGTTAAGTTCAAGTCAGAGATCATCAGTAGGAGATGATGATATGGAGAAGGTGCCCTATTCATCAGCTGTGGGAAGTCTCATGTATGCCATGGTGTGCACACATCCTGATCTAGCTCATGCAGTCGGAGTTGTTAGTCGATTTCTATCTAATCCCGTCAAAGAGCATTGGAATGCAGTCAAGTGGATTTTTAGATATCTTCGAGGCACTACCAAGAGGTGTTTGTGCTTTGGAAGAGGAGAACCTATGCTAGAAGGATACACAGATGCAGATCTTGCCGGAGATGTTCCAGGTTACCTGATTACCTTTGCAGGGGGAGCTGTTTCGTGGCAGTCGAGACTTTAGAAATGTGTTGCTTTGTCAACCACCGAAGCAGAGTATATTGCCGCTACAGAAGCGTGCAAAGAGATGTTATGGATGCAGGGTTTCATGCAAGAACTTGGGCATGAGCAAGAACGCTATGAGCTTCGATGTGATAACCAAAGTGCTATTCACCTAGCTAAGAATCCAAGTTATCATTCTCGGACAAAGCATATTGATGTTCGATGTCATTGGATCCGGGATGTGATCGAGAAAAAAGTAGTCTATCTAGAGAAGGTTCACACCGATGATAACTGGTCAGATATGATGACCAAAGTTGTTCCCGTTGCTAAGTTTGAGAGGTGTTGCCAAGGCGCTGGAGTAATGGCCCCACACTCGTCGAAGGGGGAGATCTGTTGCGTGATTTCCTCCTTTGTGGGGCCATCACAAAGAAAAAAGAAGGAAGGCATGCTGCAGCCTACCAACTACGCAGCAAATGCAGAAAATGAGGGCAGCCTACCAACTACACAGCAAATGAAGAAAATGAGGACATCATTTTCACACAAGGGAACATGCCACTCCATCTCATTTCACTGCCTATAAATAGCAGAAGTAACAAGGCCATTTAAATTCAATCGGATGATAAGAGAGCATCCAAGAGAAACCATAGAAAAGAGCCACAATTATAGATTGTGAAGAATATAGCTAATGAGAGATTAGAGAGTTAGAGTTCCTCTGTTTTCTTATCTTCGTATTTCCACAATTATTTGTGAGAGCAAGAGCCTTCGATATTAATTCGAAGAGATCACTGTTGTAATCCCATTATTATTATAGTGGAAGGTTTGGATCGGTGTTTTCGATCCCGAGGTTTTTACCCTTTACATTAATGGGTTTTCCTCGTTAAAATATCGTGTGTCATCTCCATCAATTTTTCGGGTCTTTTTTGTTCATCTTTCTTGTCTCCATCTCGCACCGTATTTTTCCCAACACCCCCTTGATAATTTTTTTGTCAGAATCTGAACAAGGCCATAAATTTGGACAATTTTGTGTATGTTTAACAGTTGGTACATAACTACTAACTAACAGTGGATCAAAACAAAAGTATGTTGTATTTTATTTTGGTTACACTATATACTTCAAGTACAATGCTCTCTATCTGCTTGAAGGAGAAATGAACAAAAAATGGAACTAAGGAAAAGAGTAAGGAGAATAATTCACAAACGAAATTCGATTTCCCTTTCCATTTCCTCTAGCGGTGTGTTGACTTGGTTTTACTATGTTGGTTGTTTTTCGCCATCTCTAGCACTGTATGGTATGTTTGGCGTTCTAACCTTAACTACAAAAAAACTAATGACGGATCAAATTCCCATTTATATTCAATACTACCTCCATCCTATTTTGACCTTCTTGTTTACTTTTTAGCACGTTTTTCCTTTAATATTTAACATATAAGATAAATTAATTTTATGAAATTAAGTTTTGCATTATATAATTTATCACATAATGAATCAATTACAAAACTTAGATTTATGAAATTATATTATCTTATATGTTAAACATTAAAATCAAACGACATGCCCAAATAGTAAACAAGATAGTCAAGAAGGAACTAGGAGAGTACAATATGATGTCAATTATCGATTGTCAACTTTCTCTGATGGACATGAAAATAGGCCACATTCCTTAATCCCGACCTTTTCCTCTTCTTCAAGGCCTGGAGGGGGATTGATGGTACGTGGTCATATGAAACTGGCATGCATCCTGACTCCAAGACCGCATAAAAGAAAGTTGGTGAGCCGTGTGATGGGAAACCTTCCCCTTCTTCTTTTCGGGTCTGGATTTTTTACGTCGTTTCAGTCGTTGAGGTCGACTAGGGTTGTAATTAAAAAAATCAAGAGTTGAAAGACATTGAAGAGAGAAACTAATGTGTACACTAGTCTATTTTAGACATGGTAACAAGCGTAAATTGGGTTTTCTTATCACGTAGTACCTCGTAGACTACTCTGTGTTTAGCACAAAAACAGGAGCACAGTGTCGTCACAAGTAAATGTTATAAAACTATTATGTTGTATAAGAAGTTTTTTTATATAATTTGGGCATATAGCCATTTTATTAAATGAAAAGATCCTATAAAACAGGCGAACCGGTATAACGGGCCGCATTAAAACCTCCTCAAGTAAAACCCAATGGGAAAAAACTTAAGGAGGAAAAAGAGTACCCACCATGTCCAATTACAAGCCTAATCTTCCAACTAGGAGAAGTCAAACATAATCAACCAAGGTTCCAAGGTATCCAAAACATAACACATAATGCAAGCCTTATACCATACGGTTTAAATATACTCCTTCAAGACACCATATCTAGAAAAGCATTACACGACATGGGGAAATCCTTCCACCACATTTTTGTCCATCTCCATACACCTAGCTTGATTTGGATTCCTAGCCGATTTACATTAAGGGATGCATCTTGAAATTCCACATCGTTAAGGTGCATCCAAATGTTATACACCCCGTAACAAAAGGTAGACCGCCACATTCTTTTCGCCTTACCTGAAAATGGCTGGGAGAACCAATCATTGTAAATATCAACCACCGATTCTTTGAAGTCAATCCGCACATTCGACCAATTCAATAGCTGCTCCCACACACCACGAATGCTTGGGCATAGAAACAACACATGTTCCAAGGTTTCCTTATACTGCCTGCATCAGGGGCATAGACTTTGGCCAAGAGGAACTAGGCTTCTTTTAAAAAGATAATCTCTAGTAATAAGCCTCCGCAGCAAAGTAAACCACAAGGTTATATCCACTCTAGGCTCACAAAGTCCCTTCCAGATGAGTGGAAGGTTCGGTGCCACGTGATGCTTGTCGAAGTCCTCGACTAGGTGTGAACGGTTTTGTAGGAGACCCATTAACTAAGAGTGATATCCTTGGCGTCATAACACATTCTTTCATCCATCCTCTCCAAATTTCTCCAAACCCCATGTGGACTAGCATCTTGTCTAAGAATTCCCAAGAGGCACAGTCATAAGCCTTTTTCAAATCGATTTTCAGAAGGAGCCCTTTCTTCTTGTTCTTCCTTAGCCACGAGATGACTTCATTTTCAACAAAAGGACCCTCAAGGATGTTTATGCCTTTGATAAAACCCGTCTGACATTCACCAATGAGTTTGGGTAGGAGGGGCTTAAGCCGATTTCTAAGTAACTTAGTTACCACTTTGTATAGGCATCCCACCATACTTATTGGTCGGCAATCCCCTATATGTGTAGCATCCGGTTTCTTGGGCACTAGGGCTATCCAAGTGGTATTCGCCACTCTTTCAAGCCTCGAATCAGTGAAGAACTTTCTTACATCATTCCCAAATTGGCTCCCGATTACTTGCCACATTACCTTGATGAATCTCATGTTATAACCATCAAAGCCCAGAGTTTTCGAGCCATCGCATTGGAGCACTATTTGTCTGATTTGTGTCATGGTTGGTATGTTCTCTAGTGACGCTGCATCTTCAACCGAGAGGATAGGGTGGTTGACCACCGGAGGACCAAGACGTGATGGTGTAGGGGCTCGGTATAATTCTTTGTAGAAATCAACAATGTGTGCTTTAATTTCACCCGGGGAGTCGATCACTCCACTATCTGTAATCAAGCAAGTAATAAGCTTCTTACGGCGGTTGAGGGTTGCTCTTCTGTGAAAATATTTTGTATTTCCATCAGCCTCTTTGATCCACCTGTCTCGTGATAATTGGTGCCAATAAATAACATTATCCCTTTCAAGCTTCTCTAATTTGCTCATGATTTGAATCCGATCACTCTCATTACCAGGGCCGACTCCATCTTCTTCGATTTTCTGTTCCACCTTATTCAATTCACTCTTGAGGCTACTGATTCTTTGGCTTACTTCCCCAAACACTTCTCTATTCCATCTCCTTATCCTTCCCGTTAGTTGCTTTAATTTCTGCAATGTGGTACCGAACTCCATGCTATTCCACTGCTCTCGAATGAAGCACTCAAACTTAGGGTGCTCCAGTCATGCATCCATGGACCTAAAGAGCTTGGGCCCCCAGTTGATCTGCCCTGTTTGTAACACCATAAATTTGTGGTCCGAGATTGACCACTCGTTCAATTTAAGCCTCACATCCATATATTGCGCCAACCATTCGTTTTTTGCAAATACCCTATCAATCTTACTCAATGAGTTACCTCCCTTCCATGTGAACAACGCGTCCTGGAGGCGCACTTCTATTAGCTGCATGTTGTTGATCCATTCATTAAAGTCTTTCATACCTCAAGTTGGCCGCACGATATTTACCGGCTTCCTTTCAACTGGAGTCAACACTTCATTAAAATCTCCAAGTATCAATAGCTCAGGTAACCAGTTACTACTCACCTGCAGTATCTCATCAAACATACCCTTCCTGCCGTTAGCATCACAAGGAGCATATACCATAAGGATGGCGCTAACCAGCCCTTCCTCAAGAGCCTTCGCGTCGGTCATCATCCAGCGGTCTCCCTTCTCAACTTTCCTAACTTCTATTGCTTCTTCATCCCACGGGACTATAATCCCTCCAGATCTTCCTTGGCTTGGGACTTCATCCCAAGCTAAACAGATCTTCTTTTTGCCCCAGAACAATGGAATTTTTTGAGCTGCCGAGCCTCTATGCTGCGTCTCAACAAGGCCTAACATTGACAATTTTAGGCACCTCACTTCCTCCCTCATCTTTCGTTGCTTATCTTTGGACCCCAAACCTCTTATGTTTTGGAAACCTACAGTGACCATCTTACCTCTTATCGGCTTGCGTGGGAATGGATCTTTTTGAGGAGATTTACCTTGGTTTGATCAGGGTCTGGGACATGGCATCCCAGCTGGGTAAGCAGATTCATACATTTTCTGACTTCCTCTTTAGCATCTATAATTTCTCCCTTCTCGTTTCTTGCGCGTGGACCTACTTTTGCTCGATCTGTAGGCAGGGTGTCATGAAACAGGTCGACAAATAAGTTGATACCCACCTTACCTGCTAAATCTTCTGCCACTGTGGAGTTTACTTTTTTATGGGCTGAAACAGGGGTCAAGACCTTTGGAGAAGGATTTTCTCGTTCTGTCTCCAGGTTTACAATGTTGTTGTTATGCATGCCACTGTTCTCGGGACTGTCTACCTCGGTGTCGTGACTCATCACTGGTGATTTCTCTGCCTCTATAGCGACCGTGTGCAGATTCTCTCTCTTCCCATCATCAAAGTTTTTTATTCCCCCCCCCCCCCTGTTCCACTATCTCGGAACTAACAGTGGTTTTGGCGTTATCTTGTGTCTCCGCAACTACCATACTTTCCTCTTCCTTTTCTTTTAATAACTCTCCAATAATTATGTCATGAATGCCTATCTCAAAGTTGGACTCACTGTCCCGACATATAGCCTTCGTTACTTTTTCTTGGGCTCCACCACTCGGTATCTGAGCCGTACCTCCCAGAGTAATCTCCCGACGAGATGATTGCTCTTTCTGCTCATTTAATGGCCTATTTTCCCCACCGGTTGTGTTGCCTTGGGATTGAGCCAACTTTCCATTCTCTACGGCGCTCCCCTGGGATTCTGACTGGGTATCTGACTTATTCTCTACATTCCCCGGTCCCTTAGGATTACGGTTTGCACTATTCCTCTGTTGACTTTGACCTCGATTCCCTTCACTGAATTGGATTATGCTTTCGCCGCCTTCCTCTAAGCAAATTCTGGGAGCTTTCCTGTTAACTTCGACTATGCTAACAGGAAACTTATATCCCTCAACCTTGACCAAAATTTTCAAATTGATCATTTGTAATGTAGATGTCTCAATCTGGATCCTAATTTCTGCATTTTCAACAAAATGGCTTTCATCCTCTTCAATTTTTATTGCATCACCAACGGTCTGGGCAATCTTGTGCACATTCTTCTTATTCCATGCATGCAATGGAACTCCCCTTATGACTACCCATGTTTTACGTTTTTCCACCTGGTCTTCTGTTTGCCACCGACGCACTTACTAGCCTTCATACTTACTAGCCTCTTCCTTAACGATCTGTAACATCTCGTCAGCATCCTGAATGGTGTTGAACACCAATAAATACTTCTTTCTGGAGAAGGCTAAGAGGCCAGTCATTTTCGGCCACTGGCTATGGAGGAAATCCATGGCCTCTTTTGCGAATTTTTCTTCACGGAGCGTAACTACCGTGCACTTACTCAAGCATCAGCATCATCCCTTTGTCAGGTTTTACATCGAGGGATAGTCTGGTCGTGGCATGACCCTTCTCGTTAGGGATCCAGGCCTTCCTCTTGACCTCTTTTATTTGCGAATTATGATATTCCTTATCCTGCTTTTTCAATCGACTCATCCTTCTCACCATCTTGCCTTGATACTCCATTCTGGCCCATAGTTTTTTACTGTTGATATTCCACCCTGTTATGCCTTATATGACATTTCTTGCATCATCTACGCAGTCCACGTCAACAAATACGTAGGCGTTAGGGTTCCTCCTTCTTGCCTTTCTACTGATCTAGATCCTTCTCCACCAGGCAAATCTTTGTATCAATCTCCGAAGTTGGTACTCTAAGACTTCTTCACTGATGTTGTCTATAAAAATGGTGGTCGGGTGCCTTCTTTCCATTTTCCCCAGGCTACTCTCCTGCTTGTCTCCACGCTGCGTACCATTCTTAGACTCATAGTCTTGCTCCTTCCTTTTCTCGTTCTATAGTAATCCTTGATTTCTTGCCGCTCCAATTGCCTTCCCTTTGGTTGGCATAGTAGGAGTTCCTCCTCCGATGTTGTCTACCTTCCCTCCTCGACATGGGGATAACAGGAGGCTATCTTTGGGGTGGTTTAGGAAAGGGGTGGATTAGGTAGAGGTTAGGCGTTTTGGGTGGAGGTTTAGCGGTTTAGGTGGAGGGAGTTTAGGTGGGGTAGGGTTGTTTAGGGGGATTGGATTCACTTCTGGACGTATAACTACTCCCAGAACCATTCTGGACTTAATGACAACCATCAGATTAGATGGTGTTTGTATGAAGGGTCCAGATTTTATTCTATTTAAAAAAAAAATTGATTTAGAAGTAGTTAGCTGATACTAATTTTATGGAGAATATATTGGTGTTAATTATTTATTGCGAACGATTCTACGCAAAAATATGTCACCATCTTCAACCTAGTCATCGTCTTCATTTGCAAACCCGCCATTGTTGACGTTGCAAGATTCTGTTCGTCAGATATTGCAGTTTTCAATGATTCAGTCACACCATCTTAATTCTTCGAATTGGTTCGTCTATGTTTAATGGTTTTTCCTTTGCAGTGTAGCAGTTCAATTTCCTTCCAGTGATTCAATTTCCTTCGCAGTAGTGTAGCAGTTCAGCTGGTGAGCCTCTGTGTTTTGTTTTATCCTTCGCAGCTGTAATACCCCCATCCCACATCGAGATATGAGTAGTATTGTGAGTTCCTTATATGCAAACACATGGGTTGACTATAACAACATGCCTTCCACTTTTAAGCCCAAGCTAGGATTGAGGGCCTAAAGTGGCTAGTTTTCAAGCCTGGATGGTTTGAGAGCTAGGTTGTTGGACAGTTACTCATATGGGGTGTTACAAATGGTATCAGAGCGGACTCGGGACCGTGTCGGGATGGGCAACCCGACACCTACCGAGGAGGTCCATGGGACTTGGATATTAGGCTTGCGATGAGGACGTCGCGTTCTTTGAGTGTGGGAGTATGTAATACCCCCATCCCACATCGAGATATGAGTAGTATTGTGAGTTCCTTATATGCAAACACATGGGTTGACAACAACAACAACAGGCCTTCCACTTTTAAGCCCAAGCTAGGATTGAGGGCCTAAAGTGGCTAGTTTTCAAGCCTGGATGGTTTGAGAGCTAGGTTGTTGGACAGTTACCCATATGAGGTGTTACAGCAGCAAGTGATTCCAAGTGCTTGACTACCATTGGTTAAGTGATGCATGACTTCTAATGGGAAATCCTCAAGATCATCCTAATAATCACTGATGAGAGCAGGGTTTAGATCAACTTCATTCTTTAGATACACCGCCAATTCATAAACTTAAGAATTGAGTACGAACTGTAACATTTTATCAGACTATCAACATTACTATCCAAGTGCAGCGTGACTATTTTGAATGAACTTCCATATTGTTCATAATCCCTTTAATTGTTCACTTGTCTAATCCATGAGCAACATTACTAATTTGGTTGATATGCCTCGCAATTGGGTAAATAATCCCTTTTATTGTTCACTGGTCTAAACCCGGCACTACCAACCATAAAAATTCATTCAACGTTTTTTAGCTTTCCTATTGTGTTTTTATGGTGTGCGGTGTGGGATAATCTTTTTATATATTTTACACAACTTAATGTCTACACTGACTCGGGATATTTCTGAGTATCATTTTTAATCTGTTGTGAAATACCCCTAACCTTTAAATTATAATTAAATGATCTATTAATGATCTAAGATGGTTAATAAACATCTAAATATTACTGGGGAACAATCTAAAGATCTCAACAAGGCAAAACATGCCTTAAGATCGGTAAAGCCAAAAAGGTGCTTTAAGACACCATAAAGATTGTATGACCTCAGATAGGATCCAAAGTGGATTCCTAAGTATTATAATGAAGTAAGAAACACTACAAAACAGTTCTCAAAGAAAACTAAGCTCAGAAGCACCTTGCAACACAAAATGTGCACTAAAACTCCTTAAAGCACATTTTTGTGAAATTGCCTTCTAAATTGGTTTTAAATGGGCTTAAAGGTTATAATTACCTTTAAATATGATATTATATCACATTATATCATATTAGGAATTTAATTCCAAATTTTACAAATTTTTACAAATTTAATATTAAAATATTAATAAAACCCTAAAAGGGGGCCCACATGAGTCAACATTGACTAAGATTGGTCAAGAGGTCAAAGTTGACCCCTTAGACCATGTGAGATCGGCATTTACAAGCAAGAGAGGCTCCAAATCGCCACTTACTTAGACAATAAACAAGACTCCAACATGTCTCCATAAATTAAGGGTACCTTTTGCCTTTTATTAGTTTATACACCACTTTTACTCCATTATTGTCCCAATTGACTCCAAAAAACCGTGTGAGCATCATTATTCCCTCCATTAGCCGACTTCTTGTCCCTCTTATCCCCTTGGTGAGTCATCTTACATTAACAAAACATAAACTAATCAAAATTGCTTTTCTAATCAAATAATACCCATTCCAATCATTCTCTCTCTCCTAGCTGCATTCCAATCGGTGAAGCAGCTCCTCCAAGCTCTCCCAAGCTCTCCCAACCGTGGCTCTTGAGCTAAGAAGGTAGATCCAACTTCTAAGCTCCTAAGTAATGGTTTAAGGCTTGTTTTTGGCTCTTTTTCTTCATCTCTTCACCATCTATGCTTAGATCTCGTGACTAATCAATTCCTATGGCTTATTCTCAGTGTTATAAGGTTAGAACATCCATCAAATTTGGTTGAAGCAAGTTAAGAGACCAAAGTTTCTCAAAATCTCATTTTAAGGTAAAAACATACCTTAAGCTTCTCTACAATTCATCCGATTTTCTTCCTCTGGTTTTTATGAGTTTATACACTCATAATCTTCATATTTACATGTTCAATCAGTTGGTTAGCCATTTGCAGCAAGGGTGGCCGAGATCCAAAGGAAATACCCTCTTTTAAGGCATTTTTCCAAGGTAAAACCTAATAACAAGGCAGCTTGATGTTGTCTAGCTATTCCCCTTGTCAATATGATGAATCTAACACCTTGTGGTGTGTCTAAAACAGGCCGAACCTCTCTTGAACTCCTCTTGCATTTTAAGGTGATGTTTGCCTTAAATCTTACATTAATTATTCCTTATGGTTAAGCTCAAGCTTGGAGTGTAACCATATCTTTTTTTTGTGTATTAAATATGTCTAAATCATGTGGTGAATTTTCCTACAAGAGGCCGAGTACATACAAGGGCAAATCAAGGTATAAACACCTTAAACTTATGATTTTTATAATTTCTAAGCTTATATATAATTATTGCCGAGAGTGAATTTATAAATATGGGTCATATTGACCTAAAAATTGAAAAAAATGACTAAGATAAATTAAGCTAGTCATTTAAGAGATTTAATTAACATAAGGGTCAAATTATGACATTATGTGGAAAAATAATTAAATCAAAGTGAGGCCGAGAATATATGCTATATTTTGAGACATTTATTGTGTAATTTATTTTGCAAGTTCAAGGTTGTAATAAGGCCATGTCATTAGGCCATTTTAATTTAAGTTTATAAGCTTATTTAGTTTATTTATGCTTATAATTAAAATTGGGGTCAATTGGTAATTACTAACTAAATATTAGGCCGAGAGCTTAATATAGAGGAATTTAGGGTTTTTAAATGAATCTAATAAAAATTATAACATTTTATAAAGTTTTGGGTCAAAATTGTAAAAATAGAAAAGTATGGGTAAAGCTTTGTAATTACCGAAAGGTTTGGGTCCAATTTGGTATTAGAAGTCAAAGTTGACTATATAGGAGACTTTGACCAAGTTGGAGAATTTTAGAAATTTGAATGCAGCCTTATATTAGGATAAGTATTTAATTGTAAAAGATTTATAAGAGATGGGGCTAAAGTGTGATTTCCGAAAACTAGGGGTACTAAATGGAGTTTAGTACAAACCTTAGGTTATTAGGAATTTTTAGAAGTTGATTTGGTTAAATTTGGAGTTTAAATGAATTATATAAGTATAGTATAAGATATTTTATGATATTGTTACAAATGGGTAACGTATGTGGTAAAACCGAGATTTGGAGAAAATATAAGGTTAGGAATAATGTTTATAACCTTTTGGTATAGTTTGGTGATTTTTGGAATTATATATAAGGTTTTATAAAGATATATGTATAATATATAGTTTTGATGATATTAGTAAACCATATGTTATAAAGAGGGGAATTTGGTGAATATAGAAAGTTAAGTGGTGGAAAAATAATTAGAATAGACCTAGGGGGTCTGTTCGGTTATTTAAAAAAAATAAAACTATAGGTTATAATTATTTTAAGGCTTAAAGGGTATAATATAAGGTATATGATATAAGTGTAACAATGAAATATAATTTGGGATTGATTTGTGATTTATAGAAGTTTAGTGGTTGTTTTGAAAACCGAAAATATAAGGGGTTGTTTGGTATTTTACAACAATTTACAACTATATGTTATAATTGTTTTAATGACTTAAATGTCATAATATATGTTATATAACTATAATGTAACATTACATTAATTATGTGGTGATTTTGTAAATATTTAAGAACATAAGTGCTGTTCGAAAATGTTGACATTTTAAAATGGAATTTATAATATGGTTTTTATGTTATAAGAGTTATAACATTTATAATATAAGAGGTATTCATTAAAAGAAATGAATATATATTATAAGACTTACCATATAAGAAATAGTTCCATAAATACATGATTATAAGTAAATATATGTTATGGTGGAAAATATAACATGGTTTAATGACCATGTATTTTCATAATTAAAATGACATGGGATAAAAGGAAAAGGAATTACAAACATTGGATATGGGATTCTAATGTTAAGATGGTACATGTGATAATAAGGATTCATGTAATTAAAAGTATTGTTTACATATGAATTATACCACCTTGAAACTTAAAAAAAAAAAAGAGACAACCCTAGAAAAATAAATACTAAGGTGAGATGCATAGTGCATGACAAAGGATCACACATGCAATAATGAAATAAACTATACGACATACAAGGGTGTGTTAAGTCACATGCGATAACAAGTTCAACAATAAGTATATTAATATACAAGACAAGACTACGCATGTAATATAACACTTTTCCAATCTCGAGTTAAACCGAAAGCCCGACAAACATTGACAGTTAATAACGGGGGGTTAACCGGGAGTTAATAGTGACGGTACGGGGTACCGTGGAATTGTGTTGTTATACAATATGCTAATCAGTAGCATTATGTATTGTTTAGACTGTTAGAGACGACACACGGAGCATAGGATCTTGCTGATTCATACTCCACCGTAATACATCAGGGTGAACGGTATGTTGTTATGTGTCTCTGATTGTCTCTGAGGGCTTCCTCAATTCAGACTTCTGTGTGATTTGTGATAAGATTGTTTGTCTGAATGTGTTAATTAATATGCATGAATTGTATATTTATAGCTACTTATTATTTACTGTCGTTGAGTTAACAGTATCGGTTCGTATATATGAACCTATATATATAAAACGAACTAGCGGCTGTGGTGCTATCTTATATGAAATATAAGGAATGTAAGTAAAACGTTGTAGCGCTAGGATAATAACTTATACATATTATCCAAGACTTTTATACGGAGCATTGGCCTTTCTATACGCCGCTCTCGTATCTAACACTGGATCCCGAGTTTACAGACTCCGGATTGGACTAATGACCTTAGTCTGATGTGTTAGAAAAAAATGGTAATGTGATGCGATGGTATAATTAATTAATGGAAAGATAGTAAAGCCAAGAGGATGTGGCTCTTGGTGCGCGCTGAGATCACAAAAACGATACCAGGATGTCCGCGTACGGGTCCTCAAGTATCAAGAAAATTTCCCGTGAGCTAGAATGGCTCGTTGGTCGGAGACTCTACCGTTGGAGTGGCTACTGCCGTGGGTGACCCGCCATAATATATGGGTAACTAGAGACATGTCGTTTTAACGAGACATTGTCACTAGGTATGACTGAACAATTAATACAATTGAGACTTATACAGTGGCGAACAATATTGGTTTCTATACCATGGACGAGACTTATTACTTGTTTATTATTCTCGTTGTTTCGCTTTGTTGTTCATTGGTTATACTTATGATTTTATTATTGTGTGTTGATGGTTGTGTCATTGTATGGATATTACTATTAATTGTTTTACAGTTTTAAATATTTAAAACGGTATTGCATGTAACGAACCTCATGCTCTCGACCAAATAATTGAGGGGTCTTTGGGAGCATGACGGGGCATGTGATGACATACTCAGCAGGGGCTGATTCCATACCACAAACCATTTTTATTTCAGGGGAGTAGCTGGTGGTCGACGCGAGGCGCGACGATTGTAAAATTTCTGTTGTTTCAGACTTGGTATGGTTTGGTACTGATGACGTTTTGGACTCGGGTTGTGTAAACCGAGGTGGATTTGTTTTAGATGCTCACGAGTACGGTCTGTAATAATTGGTTACTGTTGGTTTGTTTTAAATTGTTTAAAGTTCTACTATCTATCTCTTGTGGTCACTGCAGGAATACGTTTTGCATGTTGATTATCAGGTAACTCGTTATCACCCGTATGGGCGAGTGATAACAGTGACACCATAGGAATGACAGTCTGTTATTTACCGTTGCGATATATTTATTATGTGCGACGTTTATAGGATTATTAGGAGCCGAATTAGTAGGGGTGTTACATGTTGTACTTCGTTGATATTGCACAAGTATTATTCTGAGGTTAATTTGGCACTTTTACCATACGCATATGGTATGTCATCATCTTTTGTCGCCAATTATAAACATTTGTATTGGTGTTTTTAAAAATTGGTTTGTACCAAATGTGAATTAACAAAGTACCCGGTTACCGTCAATTCGGTTACCGTCAATATAATACCAATACAATATCAACATAGTACTCGGTTACCACTGATGTAAATCAGTATCATTCTAAAATTGCGGTACTTAGTACATATTATGCTGGTATTACACTGATGGTAACCTGGTACTTTAATTATACACAGTTGGTATTTAACATGTATTCATTCTATTGGTTTGTGCAATAGATTTTTTTTATAATTTAGTGTTTGCAGATTTATTATTAATTGTGGTACCATGTTAGTGTTTGCAGATTCATTTTTAATTGTGGTATCATGTTAATGTTGTTTTGGTATTATATTGATGGCGACCGGGTACACTGTTTGTTCACATTTGGTATAACGTCAACATATGGCACCAGTTACTATCAATTGTCAATGGTGTTTTTCAAAATCTGTTAAGGTATTTTTAGTGGAAGGTGTAGGTATTCCGCTTGGGGTTAAGATGCGATACATTATGTGGTACTTTCTTGATTTTGTAGTGGTGTTACATTGACAATAATAAGGTACAAAAAAGAACTACAAGTTACAAAGACAGCCACATGTACAAGTTTGTAATTCAATAAACAATACTAGAGAAAAGAAGACACTGAGATCATCTGCATACGCATGTCACCTGCAATAATGCCATACACAATCCATCTAGAAATATAAGACTCATTGCCAATGTCTTTATTCCACTAGAAGAGTGTTTATACAAGTTACTTCTGTTTGAGATCAAAGACATAAAGAGTGAAACATCAATAACTTATAAGAAAACACCAAGCTCAACGGTATGGATTAGAATCCATAATTTCTGACATAAAAAATGTTTAAAACAATCAACAACATAGCCTAACACCCCGAAATTCTTTACAAAATACTATATTTATTATCTGGGTAAAGTATCTCTTTCTTTTGTCGTTGTGTCCGTTAACCCTTTCGTGCATGTGTTGGTGCTTTCAAACCTTCTAACTCAGCTCTCCATGTAATGCAACTGCGTTACTCAGAAACAATATATCCTTAAATTTGGAAACAAACTATGTAAGAAAAAGGTGCATTTTCAAGCAAAGTAAATAGGGCACCACAACAAGCAAACAATATATATACCAATAAAGTTGCCTTCATCAGAAATATCTAACCAAATGCAGACAGTAGTGTACCATCTACATGCAAAAAGAAGTATCAGCCACATGCAGAAATAAGTATCAGTGACTTCTATAAAGATGTACTAGCCGCATGCAGAAAAAATTACCAGCCACAAGTAGAAAGATGTATCAGACATATCATAAATAAGTACGAGTCATGTGCATAAATAAGTACCATCCACGTGAATAAATAGGTACCAGCCATGAACATACATAAATACCAGTCACATGCATAAATAAGTACCACCAATTGCACTAAATAGTACTATGAAGTATGAACATCAACATAAAGAAGCAAAATGTAGGTGGTTTTAACATTGTAATGCATGTGCTTTACTCAGAATTAATAAATCCTTGAATTTGAAAACAAAATATGTAAGAAAAAGTGCATTTTCAAGCAAAGTGAGTAGGGCAACACAATATAGAAACAATAAATATATGTATAGAACAAGATCATCAATAAAGTGTTGAAAACAAGCATCTTATTTAATAATTTATGAGATTTACAAATACTCACTGTTTTCTTCTTTCTAGATTTTGTGTTTATACAGGATGTTGATGATGCATTCTGGATGAAGACATATTTCTGAAAGCTTAAAAGGATATCGACATAAAATACAAAAGAATGTAAATAAAAACTACCAAGATTCAATTATGACTAACCAAAAATTTTTACTTATGTATACTGAAGCTGATATTTACCAAAGTAGCAAAACTTAAAAACCAACTACCGAGAGGGTATAAGCAATTTTTAGGTTCAGCTAAGAGAAACACTCTCGTCATAGGCTTCGATCAGTTTTCCATTAGCTCACAACTTGCTAATTTTGTAAAAGGAGCGACTTTTGGAGTTGAATACACGATGCGACGGAAGAAAACAACTCAATTGTTATTACCTCAACAAAGAGTAGAAGATGAGTATGATACTTAAACAGAAGATACCAAACAGAATCTCAAGGAAACTTAGTTTCCTGTTTGTCTCGGCAGTAATCGGTGGCTACACAAGGTGTGACATTAGATAGCAAAATCAGTTTTTGAAGCTTGCATAACCTCGTAAGCCCTTATAATGTCACAGATTAATTATACATAAGCATTGACTAGTAGAATCGACAATTAGAAGTGAAGAATCAATAATTAAAATGTAAAAAGACACATACACAATCAGGATATCAACAGAGGTGCAACAATTGTATTGTCCTCGTTCGCCCGTAATGACAATGGAGATAGGTGCAGTCAGAATGTTCGCCGGTGAGAGTCTTTGTCGAGGTCGCTGGAAGAAAAACCGATGCAAGCAGAGAACGAAGCACAAGCGCGGCAATTGTCTATTCCTCGTTCTTTGGTTAGGGTTTATCGACAATGGAGTGAGGCGCAAGCGGAAAATGTACTCTTGTGAGTTTGGTCACCAGTGAAGAGTTTGCTCGCCGGTCAAGAGTTTGCTCATCCAGGTCGCCGATGGAGGATTTGTTCGTCGAGGTCAGCGGTGATGAGTGTGTCGCGAGAGAGAAATTGATGTGAGGGGGTTGGTATTTACTTTAAACTTGAATAATAGATATGCATGGAATCCCACAAAATATGGTACTAAATCAAACTTTATTTAATTATTTAGCGCAAGTACCGATGACCGGAGGGTGAGGGCATCGGGCGAATACCAACACACTTATCTCCACCCAAAGCCAACTCATCCCTGCGTGAGCCACAAAGGCTCTAACGATGTGCCCGCCCGCACATCGGGGTAAGCATAACCAGGGACATAATGAGTTGATGCCGCCAGCTCTCGGCATCGGGGTAATAGGAGCTTGCACCGTAGTTCCAAAGCTCCATCCCCAAGGGGCCCCTCAGCTACCTGCATCCCTGCAAGTTAGCATAAAGGGCGTAGAACAGAGAGAGACCGAGTCATCGCAACGCAGGTACGAAAGGGCTACTTCTTTTATTGATTGAGATACAAGGCCCGAAGGCTTACATTACATCGTTGAGTACAAGTACAATTTGGTATCAGAGCCTAACCCTTTGGCAAACTCTGTTTGCAGATTGTTAAAGTGTTGAACTCGGAGTGAGGCCCCATTCCGGATTTGTGTTAAGGTTGCAATCGAAAACTAAGTCTTGCAAACGGATTGCCGATCATGGGGGGAAAAGGTTCTAATTCTACAACACTTATGGCTTACGTGGAACAACTAAGAGATGTTGTGGGTCTATCAAGTCGGGAAGCTGATGCGGTGGACCCAGAGTTGGATTTGATTAGTGCTGTTCAAGGACTTGTGAATGACAACAAGTTCCTTAAAGATGTAGTCAATGCGCTGGCTAGTGATGTTGCACAACTCAAAGCAAGATTTGAGAGTCAAGAGCAAGAACAAGACTCTGAGACTCGAGCTAATGATAATGCCACGCTGGCTAGGCAAAATGCGGATCTTTCCGAGAAATTGAGCAAGGCACTAGATGCCTTAGCGAGTCGGGGAGTTCCACTCGATGATTCAAAGGTTAAACCAAGGGATCCAAACCCCTTCGATGGAACCCGTGATGCCGAAGTCGTTGAGAATTTTCTCTACGATATGGAAAGTTTCTTCGATGCCTCTAGAGTTAGAGAAGACCTGAAGGTCTCGGTTGCTAAAACTTATCTTGTTGGGCATGCCAAAAAGTGGTGGCGGTTGACGGAAGAGACGGACCGTATTAATGGCAAATCAGTTCCAAGAACTTGGGTTGATTTCAAGGGAGCCTTAAGGGCACATTTTCTCCCCTTGGATACTGCTCATAGAGCGAGGACTCGTCTCCGAGTTCTTAATCAGTCCGGTTCTATTCGTGAATATGTTGAGGAGTTTGTCTCCATTATCTCTGACCTCCCAACGATGGACGAAGGTGACAAAGTCCATGCTTTTATTGAAGGTTTGAAACCTTGGGCTCAAAATGAGTTAAGGAGAAGTAGGGTGACAACTGTTCCCCAAGTTATTGGGGTCGCTGAGGGTCTGGTGGATTTTCGACATGAGTCTTCACCTGCAAAGGCTGGTTCTTCCAATCCAGGGAAGGAGGGTGATTCCTCCCAGCGGAAGCGGAAGTGGCCAGCAACCCCGCCTGAGTGCGACTCAAGTCACTCAGAATCGACGCAGGTAGATGTGTTGGTTAAGGGAATGATTGCATGAGGCGTCTTGATCTGTTGCCGTTGGGTGATACGGATCATGCGTGATTGCATCGCTACAAGGTTGTTACCTGGTTGATCCTGCCAGTAGTCATATGCTTGTCTCAAAGATTAAGCCATGCATGTGTAAGTATGAACTAATTCAGACTGTGAAACTGCGAATGGCTCATTAAATCAGTTATAGTTTGTTTGATGGTATCTTCTACTCGGATAACCGTAGTAATTCTAGAGCTAATACGTGCAACAAACCCCAACTTTTGGACGGGATGCATTTATTAGATAAAAGGCCAACGCGGGCTTGCCCCGTTGCTCTGATGATTCATGATAACTCGACGGATCGCACGGCCATTGTGCCGGTGACGCATCATTCAAATTTCTGCCCTATCAACTTTCGATGGTAGGATATTTGCCTACTGTTACGTCCAAAATTTGTAAGGACAAAGGCAAGCAGCTTGACACCGGAATGTACTTGTACTCAACGATGTAATGTAAGCCTTCGGGCCTTGTATCTCAATCAATAAAAGAAGTAGCCCTTTCGTACCTGCGTTGCGATGACTCGGTCTCTCTCTGTTCTACGCCCTTTATGCTAACTTGCAGGGATGCAGGTAGCTGAGGGGCCCCTTGGGGATGGAGCTTTGGAACTACGGTGCAAGCTCCTATTACCCCGATGCCGAGAGCTGGCGGCATCAACTCATTATGTCCCTGGTTATGCTTACCCCGATGTGCGGGCGGGCACATCGTTAGAGCCTTTGTGGCTCACGCAGGGATGGTTGGCTTTGGGTGGAGATAAGTGTGTTGGTATTCGCCCGATGCCCTCACCCTCCGGTCATCGGTACTTGCGCTGGCTGTGTGGGCTGACCTCGCGGTTTCCCGAGCACCGGCCTTACTTGTACTTGGGCTGCGCACTTGGGCAGGAGTTGCAAGTGGTGCGCAGATCCCCTTTGACCTTGACGCTTGAAGTTAAGGGAATTGGGATGGCCAGGAGAACTTATCTAATAAGGGTGGTATAAGTCCACTCTCATCCTTGTGGTTATGAGTGGCGCATTCCGGCATGCTAGTATAGCGCAGCATCGCCGGAGCCCTGGGGTAAATTCCTTAGGGCATGTCAAGCTAAGTGCTTGGTGTCGTTTGTATGCGAATGCTTGTTTGCCTTAACACATGTGTTCAATGTTTCTGTGCGCATGTGTGTTTACTTGGTGCCCAAATGTTGCTTGGATGTTTCTAAGTGTTTTCCGCTGCGTGTCTTCCTGAGTTTTTTTTTCAGGAAAATATACGTCACAATCGCGAGGTCAGCCCACACAGCCAGCGCAAGTACCGATGACCGGAGGGTGAGGGCATCGGGCGAATACCAACACACTTATCTCCACCCAAATCCAACTCATCCCTGCGTGAGCCACAAAGGCTCTAACGATGTGCCCGCCCGCACATCGGGGTAAGAATAACCAGGGACATAATGAGTTGATGCCGCCAGCTCTCGGCATCGGGGTAATAGGAGCTTGCACCGTAGTTCCAAAGCTCTATCCCCAAGGGGCCCCTCAGCTACCTGCACACCTGCAAGTTAGCATAAAGGGCGTATAATAGAGAGAGACCGAGTCATCGCAACGCAGGTACGAAAGGGCTACTTCTTTTATTGATTGAGATACAAGGCCCGAAGGCTTACATTACATCGTTGAGTACAAGTACATTCTCGTGTCAAGCTGCTTGTCTTTGTCCTTACAAATTTTGGACGTAACAAACCTCCCCCACCTAAGTCTTTGCCGTCCCGGCAAAGATTCTAAGTACCTTTGTATCTCATCTCATAAATGTAGTAAGTTACCCTATCGCCCACGCTGCAACTCCTTCCTCTCTATTTCGATACAAAATTTCCCAGCATGAACAATAGCTCGGCGTTGCTATCCAACAGCTAGGTCAATAAGTGGGGGTTGTAACGGCGAGTCTTCGCCAACATAGACTTTCTCTCGAATTTGTTTGTAAGTTGAGTCGGATTTCGATGCTTCCCGGACTCTGACCACCAGGTCAAATTCCCACGTGAGAGATATTGTTGTCTAGCCCAAAGCAATGCCGACTCAGAGCATCAGGACATCTTATGCTGACCCGAAACTCGTCCCATCTCGCTTGCTTAGGGAACAACTTCTCCTGCGTGGTAAAAACAGGGGTTAGTCACATCACCAGTGACAACAACCCAAAAGAAAGAAAACTTAGTTCCGGGAAGGTAACGCCTCAAATATAAGACAGAGGATTACCGCAAGCATCTCTTGCACATGAGCCGACAACGTGTTCAGCTCGTTATAACCTCCGACTTAAGGGACTTATCAAATCAGGCAACTTAAGCAACGGTTCCGAGGAAATAGGTCACTTCAGCCACTCGAATGCCTTCAGGGCGCGCACCCGTCCCGTCCCATTTTTGCTCACTTCGAGCAAGTCGGT
>CM041779.1:61478756-61695367 GCA_023374045.1 Limonium bicolor | reverse complement strand
AGCTATCATCATTAAACGAATACAGCCCAGTCACACTTTCCCTATCACACAAGTATTCTTAGAATCATTTTCTACACTAAGCAAAGCAATTCATGGAGCACAATGGGAAGTTTGTTTGTTGAATCAACTTCTTAACAGATATCAAATTAAATCTTAAACTTTCAACACACCAGATTTATGCAAAACAAAGTTCTCTCTCAATTTAATTCTTCCAATTGCTTTACTTTCTGAACATGGACATCCGACTTACTGAACCGTATTCTTTAGATTGTTCAGATGAGTAATAGCTTGTTGCCACACATATGCTCAAACGCCTTGAGTCTATAATCCAATGAGGGGTTTGGGGCTGAGCCTAGTTTACTAGTTAAACAGACAGAGTAAAAGAAGTTGATTCATTTTACCTACAAAGTTGCAATTCTCTTCCTTGTATTAGTTTTCGGTCTGATTCTTTTGCAGAGACTTCTTAGTTGTTATCATTTATAGTCATATTAACATTATGAGATTGAGTTTTGACTGGTGTTTCCCTTTCATCGATGTATGATCAAGTAGAGTAGTCCCTGGAATGAATTTGCTTCTCTTTTTCCACTAGTCCGGTAACCACCCTCAAAGCCAGGTCTCCTTTGTGTGGCCTCCTTTCTGGCATTTTGAACACCGTTTTGCTCAGTCTCTTGAACCAGACAGTTGAGTTTCTTGTGGTTGTTGTCCAAACCCTAACTTGTTCTTGTTCGCTGAGAGAGCAAGAATATCACCATCAGGATCACAATATATTGTGGAGAAATTTCTTAGTCTTTTTCTCTTGACTCATAATTGGCGTAGGCTTCTTCCCCGTTGCCTCGCACAAACTCATCCCATAATTCTTATTATTTGGTGTAGAAATCTGAATAGATTCTCCGTTTGTTCCATCTTTCAAGTGCCTCTTCAGGGAATAAATCTGGGCAATATTCGCTAGCACAACTCTCTTACATAGATTGTTCCAAGCATCGGCCGCTGTTGAAATACCCCTAACCTTTAATAATTAAATAAAGGGAAATATATATTTGGTGGGGGTTATTAACCCTGAGAAAAGGTTATAAACAGTTAGGCGTTAAAAACGCACCTAAACTCCTTAAGGTCATAAACAGGCGTTAAGCCGGACCTTAGCTAAACAAGTTATATAATCTATAAATTCATATGAAGTTAACTAAGGATCATTATGACCTTTAAAAACACAAGTCCTCAGTTAGAACTGAGTAAAAACAAAATGCCCGGGAGTTCCCTTAAGGGCCCGAAAGACCCGAAAGTCCCGGAAATACTTTATAAAATGAAATAAAGCATTACACTTCATTATAAATGCACCATAACACTTTATTAAACATAAGATGAAGTTCTCAAGCTAAATTCACAGTTAACGCAAAGTGCTTGGAAGTTCCCGATGGGGGCCCCATAAAGGCCGGGAATGCCCCGAAGGGTGCCGAGGTGGCACGAACTCCTATATAATTCATTCTTAGAGTTCCTATCATCAATATTCACCATTATAAAGAGAATGACGAGCTAATTTTTCAAAAATATAAAGTGCTCGGGGGAATTTCTTAACGCTCCTATTTTACTCGGGAGTGTCCCGGTAGCCCGAAACTGAGTTATGAGTTGATATAACCCCATATAACTCAATGTAACACCTTAACATATTATTATTGACTATAAAAATGTTTTAAACACTTGGAACTCATAGCGACTACTATATTCCAGAATATCCTTAAAGCACAAAAACGCACCTTTGGGTGTCACAAAAATGCGTTCTACGCAATTGCCTTGAAGTTTTTGAGGAGCCACGATTGATAATCTTAAAAGGGATAAATTTACCATCTAAAATCAATTAATGCCAGTGCTAAACTCATAGCACAAGTAGGCGCGATTTTTGGGTCAAAAGGTACCTAAATGAGCATTTTACCTTAGAAATTTCATCTTTTACCTTAGTATAAATTACCAATTAAATGCTGGAACTATTACATGTTATAATAGGGTCTTAATAAATATAGTGTGACAGGAATCAAATTAAAAATCAGTCCCATTTACTCCCTATTGTGTGCGCCATTTTGGGTATATTTTGGACTAGTTTAGCTTAAAAGTTTTGTCTTATGGATGGTGACTCATCCCTACCTATACTATGATAATGAAGTAATTGCAGTAAAATGAAGCTCCATTACCATATGACCTGCAAGAAAACAGCAAAGAGAATAGGTTAGGAAAGAAATGAAAAACAATGCAATCAAATAAGGAAAAAGCTATATCTACTTTTGTACAAGACTATAAACAAATGACCTACCCATTCCTAGCATGTGGCTGCCGATTTTGTACAAGAGAAGGGGGATTGATTGCTGTTTGATTAGTCAAATAAACAACTACCTAACTAAGCAAATTCATTGTCAAATATAGACAAAAATCAAGTGCATACAAACAGCACATGGTGCCGATTTCAACAAGGAAACGAAGGCTTTGATTGCCTTATTAAAATCACTAGAACACTACCTACCTAGGCATGTTCTCATGTCTTCAATTGGCAAAAATCAATTGCCTATCTATACTCACATACCGTATAAACAAGGAGAAAGAAGACAACAATTGACATGGCATTCTACTTAGAAAATCAAAGAAAACACCTACCTACATTTGTCCTTGTCTTCTCTTTCAAATTGTCAAACAAAGACTTCTTATTCCCTGTCAATCAGCCGAAACCTAGCCTCAATTATGGCATTTTCTTGAGCCAAACAATCAAACAATAAACAAAGAAAATTAGTTAATTTGTCATTATTGTGTCAAAATAATTCCATCCTTGCCAAGCCTTATTTCCCTACGTAAGTTGTCATTCTCATTTGTCCCTTCACTCAGCCGATTGGTAAGCTCATCACTCTCTCTTTTCTTTCTTCATTTGCTAAGTTTATTCCTTAGAGCTTCACAACTTCATTAATGGTGTTCTAAGCTCTAACACCATTTCTATGTAAATTTCCTAGTTAAATCTCCTAAGTCTTGAAGCAAGAATCATCCTAGCATCTCTACAAGTATTCACCAAGCTTAAGTTCACCAAGGAGTTGTCTTGGTTCAACAACAACACAAGGAACAACAGGAACAAGTTAAGGTATATTTCATGCTTGAAAATCCTAACTAAATACCTAAGCTATTACCGAAAATTACAAGCTTCTAAATCTATATTATCTTCATCATTTCATGAAGGAAACTTAGATCTACAATCACCCCAAGGTGTACCGAAAATTCCTTGGAAAATACCTAAGGTAAACTCTGAAAAACTACTCCAAATCTACTTATAAATCCTTGTTAGAAGTCTAACAAATGGATCTCCTAAATATATACAAGGAGGCCGAAAGTTCTTCATCAATAGCATTTGGAGAGCTTGGAATTCAAGGAGAAATCAAGTACAAGAAGTATCTTGATTTAAGGAGTAAGTTTCTATAATTAAGATTTATTAAGTTTAAGTTTGATTTAAGCTTCAAACTTTAGTATAAAAATTAGTAGCCTTAGTAATATTAAGGCCAAAAATTATGGGTTATAATGTCAAGAAATAATTTATAACATATAAGGTAAGATTATTACCTTAAGGTATAAATATGTGTCACAAAAATTAATTACGATACAATATAGTTAAACCGAATTGTCTAAGAATAAAATGTTCTATTTTGAGTTTAAAATCATTCTAAGTCATTAGCATAATTTAGAGGTGTTATATGACTTATATACATTTTATATACATATTATAAAGTTTAAATCATCTTTTTAAAACTATTGGTAAAGATTTTGAAAGCCAAAAATAAAAGGGGTTATTTGGTGATTTCAAAACATATAATATATTAACTTATTTATGAATTTTGGGATTATTAAAATAGCTACAAGTATTTAATGGTTAGTTTAATAAGTTATGTGGCTAAATGTAAATTTTGTAAAGTTTAGTGTACAAATAATAAAAGCCGAGAGCTTAAGGGTCTATTTGGTATATTTATGATATAATATAAGGTAGGAAATATATGAATTTTGGTGAATTTAGACAAGTGTTTAAGTGTTAAAATAACAATTTATAAAGTTTTGGGGCTATTTTGTAATTATTGGAAAGTTTGGGAATATAACCGAGAGTACATATGAATTTATGGGTATATTAAAGTATTAATTATGAAATTATCTTGGTCAAAGTGTTGACCAAAAACTTTGGGTTAAAATGATTTATGACATAAAATTAAGTTTATGAAAGTTTTGGGGTGAATATGTAATTTATGGAAGTTATGTATAAAACAGAATTGGTAAAGGGGCGATTCATGATTTATAAAAATATATGGGTCACTTCGGTTATTTAAGAAAATTAATATTAAAATTATAGTTTATAAGTTAATATGTACGTATATAAGTTTTGGGGTTAAATTATGAATATAAGAGAATTATATGTTAAGACCGAAATAATTGTGGTCATTTGGTAATTTATAAAATTAATATATGGTTTTGCAATTTCCGAAAGTTAATATGGATAATTAGTAAATTATAAAAGTTATGTGTTTCAAATATAATTACCGAATTTATAAGGTTGTTTTTGTAATTTAATAAAGAAAGGAATTAAAACCATGTATTATGGTATATTATGGAGTGTATAATGTAAAGTTTATAAAATAAAGGTGGTTATAATAAAAATAACCAAATTGTATAATATAAAGAATAAGTGGAAACAATTATGAGTATATAATTAAAGAAATAGAAATATACGACAAGGTAGAAATTTCATTATCACATGTGGTATTGCATAAAATAATGAACTGATGAACTACCTAGCCACTGTAAAATAACAGGGGAAAATAAAGAACATACGGGTTAGTATACTACGAGTATTAGTTCTACAGTGACAGTACTGTAATACTTAGTGAATAGTTGTATTAACGTTACCCGGTATTGCATGTAAATATAACAGCGTACGGGGAAAACTGTTAAAGCGTGAACTGTCAAGCTAGCAAGTTCACGGTGAACGGTATGTTAATTGTGTGGTCTGAATGTCCTAAGGATTTTCCTAAGGTCCAGACGTGTGTGTTTAATTGTTAAGAGCGATATCTGTGATTTATGTATATGATATTGTATACTGTATTGCTCAACACTATTGCATTTTATTTTACGCGAACGCCGTATGACTGGAAGTTTATACATCTAAACTGGAACAAGACTAACTGACCTTTAGGTATTATTGAACCTAACTGATGGTCAACTGTTATAGTCTTAACTCAAGGATTGGATATTGTATCACTGACTAAAGGGATAACTTATAAAGAGAGAATCCAGACTGTTTCGACTTTCTGGTTACGCATCGTGATCACTACGAGGGACTTCAATGGGGAGTCACTCAGGAATCCATTGTTGAAATACCCGAAACCCTGATATGTGGTGTAAATATTAAACTATGGTATGTAAAGGCTAAAGGTGCCTTAGAAACGTCAGTGTACAACTTAAACCAAAGTAAAACACAGTAAAGCACTAAGACACATCTTGAGCAAAAACATGCTCTAAGCTTGGAGTGAACTTGGTTGGGACCCAAAGAGCCTACCAAGACTTATGATATTCAATTATGATTTAATAAGGCTAATTAAGTCCTTAGGAAACTTTGGTAGACAATTAAACCAAACAAACACAAGAAAATACCTTAAAGTCAATAAGAGCAAAAATGTGCTCTAAGCTTGGGATGAATTTGTATAAGACCTAATGGTCATACCTATACCTTATAAGTATGTTAATGAACATATTAAATCAATTACCAAAGAAAACCAAGCTTGAAAACAAGTTAAAACACAAAATGTGCTTTAAGGAGTCTTAAAGCACGTTTTTGAAAATTGTCTTGTAAATGAGTTTTGAATGGCTAAATGTCCATCATTACTCTTTAATTAACATGTGTACTATATAGTATCACATTTGGAAGTCTATATCAATGGGAAATCAAAAATTTCACTTCTATGTGCCTTAATTAGTGAATAGTGCTCAAATAGTGCTAGTTTTGACTTAAGTCAACTTTAATTAGTTAAATGGTCAACAAAGACCATAAATATCCTTATGATGGAAGGGGGCACGGTTTTAGAGTGTGAGTCATCACACTTTGCTAGCAACTAAAGAAAAGAAAAAGAAAAGTAAGTAAAGTTACTATTTACCTTGTATAACATAAATATCTTAACTAAAGACTTACCTCTCACCTCCTCTCTTTATTTCCTTCACTCACCACCATATTCATCTTCATCCTCCCTTCTCAATCTCGTTTTGCTACAGCAAGTAGCCATTCTCCATCTTTGAATGCTTGTAACTTATGACTCCATGCTCCAAAATCAATTTCAAGACTACCTTTGTCTAGTTAGAGTGAGCTCTTCATTTCCCTCTTTTCAAATCTTCAAGAACTCTATTTCGGTGCCATGAAGGTTCACCATTGTTGGAGCTTGAGCTCACCTTTCATGCCTTGTCATTCTCCTTTACTTCAAGGTAAGGAAAATCAAAGAAAACAACATTCCCTCTTGTTTTGTGTGTAACCGAGAATCACCTTTGATGGTGTCTTCTCTTGTTCTTTCATAGCACCATTTCAATCTTCAAGGGACAAGAGGAGTCCTCTCTTGTTACATATTCAAGTTCTCTTTCAAATTCAAAGGTAAATATCATTTTAGTGTATTAAACACTTATGTTAAACTAGGGTTTGTATATAGTTTAAGTGTGAATTCTTAAGCTCATTACCCTTATATGTATATTATTAGAAAGTTGACAAGTGATCAAACTCCTTGCTGATTTTCGGTTCAAGGAAACAAGAAAGAAGTTGAGAGGAAAAGGGTAAACAAACTATCTCAATGTAGTTTAAATGCCTTAGGAAAAATGAGCTTGATTTGCTTAATAAAATACCTAAGGAGCCAATGGTGAATGACCTAGTAAATGCTCTCAAGGAAACTATTAAGGGGCATATGTGATGTTGAGTGTATTTGCAGGTTAAAGGCAATATATTATGTGGAATTCAGTGTTTAAGGTTTATGCTATTTAAGGGCCTAAGAGCCATGTTATTTAAGGGCCTAAGTGCCAAGCAATTTAAGCTTATGCACTATATTGTGATGTAGTGCTAATGTGTGAAGTTTGTGTATAAAATGTGTTTGATGGATTTTAGGTGTTCTGGAATGAAATAAGGTAAAAACCTAAGTGTTTGGATGTGAGTATATACAAGGAAGAAGTGGTGTTTAGGTAAGATGTGAAAAAGGAGATTTAGTTAGTAAGAAAAGAAGTTTGAGAGATGATGTTAAGGTGTAGAGGAAACACCATGGTATAGTGGTCATTATAAGTGAAATACCACTTAGAAATCTTAAGGAGAAACATTCCAAGTGCTAAGAATTTTGTAAGGAATTTTGAATGATAAATGGTTTTGGTGTGTGATTTAAGAGTTTAGTACATGGCTAAAGGTGTGTTTGAAGTGTCAAATGATGTTAGAACACATTATGAGGCTTGAGGAAAATTTGGAGAAAGTTTGACAATGTATGGGAAGTTTCTGCAGCCGACCTACCCAGGGGACCGACCCCAGTCTGGGTCGGTCGGGCTGAAACTGTGAAGTTGGGTGTTCTCTGCAGCCGACCTACCCAGGGGTGGTCGGTCGGTGGGTCGGTCGGACCTTAAAAAAAAATTAATTTTAAAGAATGTTAAGTGGTATTAGTGGTATGCCATTAAGAGTATTGATGGTTAGAAAGATATAATATATGGATTTGAGAGATTAGTTAATAAGATGATTTAAATGTTAAGGTTATAAAATGATATGTAAGAGGGATTGTTAAGTATGTTATAAGATTTTAAGGACATGTTAAGTGAGTTATAATGACAATTTAGTGGAGGAAAATTGTATTAAAATGTAACAGTACACAAGTTAAAATGTGAAGTTATATAACTAAAATTAACGGGGATAAGTTTTAAGCATTAGACTTTAAACAATCATGTTACCCCGATGTTAATAAAAGTCATGTAATGTATCAGTTGTTCGAGAATTGCTCGAGGAACATAAGTGGACGTGGTAAGGTGGACTCCTGACAGGTATGGTTTTCTTGCAACCTGTGTCCTACCGGATTACACCGCTTGTATGCCATGTGTTTTTCTGTATGTTTGCCATGTTTAAGATAAAACATGTAATGAGTTTACAGCAATTCATATATGTGACGTCTAGTTCCGATACCATTTAACCTCGGAAGTGTTAACCTTAGTTAACTGAGTCTAGGATCACATGAGAGTTTGGTATTCGGATTAAACGACCCGAACCATGGACGTTCTAACCACGGCTATGCGTGTGTTAATTGTGTGATGTGTAGTGAATGTAGGGATCTCCCTTGTGTGTTTAACCCAGTTGTAATACTGTATGGTGTAGATGTGATAGACTCCATAGTGGGGGTTCTAACTAATATCTAAAAGTAAGTAGTACTAACAGTGGTGAGGAATCCGGTTTGGCCGGTCGCGCGTTGTTTGGGAGTGGTATCCTTCTAGCCTTACCCTTCTCTCTATTATGGTTTCCCTCACGGGTTATGATCTCCCATTAGCTTACTCCAAAGCTTAGATTTCTGACTTATGATCGGTTTAGGGGGAACATGTGTTGTGTGGTGTTGTTTCGGGCCTCCAAACCCGAACCATCTTAACTTAAGTTACTCCGTCCGACTATTAGGACGGTAATGAGTGTTGTTGTTATTGTATAACGACTTACCATGAGAGTGACACCATTCTCTAGGCTCACCAGTGAATTAACTATATTTGGGTCGGTTCCTAAGAGGACCGTTCCCGTTATGTTATGTGATGTTGTTGTATGCAATTCCTATTGCAATGTTTTCATGTGCACGTCGAAACGTGAAAAGTGTTGTTATGTTTGGTATGTGAGGAATGTTATATGGTGTAAGATATGGAGTGTGTGCATCATGGGAATGAATCCCAGTTTGTGATAAGAGGCGTTCAAGGATAACCCGACTTAAGGGTAAGTGTCGTCTATTAAGGAAGTAGCTCCGTTAGAGGAGGAACACTCTAGGGATAATGAATACCATGAGTGACTTATCAAGTAAGGATGTATTATCCGTTTTTTGAGCCCATTGAGGCGAAATGTTATGTGTTGTGTGTTTACAGTTGCATGCATGATTTAAATATAATCATCGCATGCTAAGACGACAATTAGTTGTGCGTGGCCCGGTAGCATGTGGGCTGCGGGATTACCATACCAGCAAAGGTGCTGAGCCCCTTGGGGGCCACCCTTTCTCTTCTTTTCTATTTCAGGTACAAGGAGCTGGAAGCCGTTCGAGAGTAGGACGGGGTAGTCGTTTTGGACATGGGTAATCGTTTATGTTGTATATATACAGTAGGTGTAGTAAGACCGAAATTGTTATCGGCATTAGTTTGTGAATACTCGGAACAGTTGGAAGGTGTATGTTGTTTCTATGTTAATGGAAGGGTCAGTAATGTGTAGTCGCTCGGGAATCTAGTCCATCAGACCGGTACAACGTATATGTAATAGCCTTGTTAGCCACGTGGGTGGTTAACGGCGTGTAACACCAACGAGTTAAGTAATGTGATGAAGTCTGTTTTCCTTCCGCTGCAGTTATTGTAAGTGTGTAATGTGGATGGGGTGTTACAATTGTCCACATTCGACGATGGCGGAGGGCACTACCATTGGTGCACAGGTTTGACCGGATCGGTCAAAATAATTATCCAGGGCCATAAGGTCAGCTGGTACGGTTCCATTGGAATCCAGGGGGCTACTGTCCATTAAAAGTTATTAAGGGTTGTCTTAACATGACGCTGAGGTGGAATTTAATTGGAAAGGTTTATGTGGTTGGTTTAAAGGATAAGGGTCAGGTGGCCAACTAACAAGTACAGTTAATTAATACGCTTATCTTGTTTGGTTATTGTTATGGATTATTGGTGTTTAATTATCTGGTTGTTTGTTACTATTATGTGATGTGATTTGCAGTGAACTGTTTGTTTGTTTAGCATTTACAGTTATTATTGTAAACCGGTATTTCATGTAAAGAACCTAATATCAAGATGGCTAAAACGACTTAAGGAATCTAGATGACTTAGGACTACATTTAGCATACCACATTTCGATTGCTGAGCCCTTCATGGGCAAAACATTTCAGGTTATTGATTGAAGACACAAGTCGGAGTGCGGGGAAACAGGGTAGCTGTGTTGTTTTAATAAACACTTTGTAGTTTTATTATGTACTATATTTTGGAGTTTGTTGTATCAGTTAGTTGCTCATTTAGTTTGGATTTGGTTTGTAATATTAAGGAGCTCAGTATCTTGTTCATCACAGCGTGAGGAGTTGAAGTTGTTGGAAGGAGTAAGGATGCCTTGTTACTCACAAGGGTGAGTAACGGCGTGTAACACCAAGGATAGATAGTTTTACTTTCCGCTGCGAACGTTATTTATTATGCTACGCTTGCGATGTAATTACAGGTTTAGGACTAAGGGTGTTTACAGCTGTCGAGTAATATAGAATGGCTTCCCCAATTTTTCTCTCAAGACACTGACTGAGGCCACGCTACATATTGTTACAGTGAACCCAGGCTTGATACTTAGGATCCTCTTTACTTGGAACAGTGATTGTACGATTGAGGAAGCCAAATTTTCATGGCTTTAAGCGCCACCGTCATCTTCCTTTTCCAGAGCGTAAATCCTTCTCCGCCATTGAAGACATATCCAAGAATCATTCCTGGATGGTCACAGGGTGCAGATAGAAGGGGTCGTCTGTCTCACTGGAATTCTTCTTCCCTTCCGCCATTGATTCAGTTTTCTTTTCTGAATCACTCATGGAGATCGATTTCTTCGCCCTAATACCATTTCGAGAAAGGAGATAAGAATTAGTTTATGTGTTGTATTGATTTAGTTGAATAAGTATTACAATAGCTATTACAGGAGCATAGTTTCTGTATAAGTACTTGACCGGTACTCGACCGGTATTCTACTATATATTATCGTACCCTATACATGTATATTATATAATATGTAATATGTAATATGTAAGTTGCATATTATACTCCAATATGAAGACAAAAGAGTTGTACATACTATAACTTACCTTGAGAGGGGAGACAATTCCTTGACAAACAGAAAACCACTAGTTTTGTTTTCCAGTCAGATGTAGTCAACTGGTTAATTCCCTGCTACTGGTGTCTTTTTCAACTAGTCTACACAAAGACGATACAGAGAAAATCGCCTATCAAACAGTGATTCCCTTAGCATCATATGTTGTGCAAGGAAAATATAGCCACTACAATCCTTTGTAGAGAAGGTAGTTCTAAGGAAATTGGCGTAGGCGATCTCCTCATAATCAATCACCTTATGCACATTTGGTGTCAATAGCTATCCAATGCTCTGTATAAGGCTTGTGGAAGCAAGATTTTTTTCCATGTCTATTTCACTTCCCTTAAGTCTTCCTTGTACTATACGGGTAGACGATTTATAGAGCTGATTAACACTGACCCCGCCCGGCAGCCCAATCCGGCCCAGCTCGGAAATAAAACCCAAAAAGCCCGTTTGAAAAAACATCCAAGTGAACTTGGACAACAAACCAGGCCAGAATTTGGCAAAAATTTTTGGCCCGTAAAAAAGCCTAACCCGTCTGGTTTATTATTATATATATTATTTGTATACATATAATATTTATTTTATTTTATTTTATATAATACCTTTTACTATTTATTTAAAGGGAAAAGTCACAATATGTCACTACAATGTTTCATAATTCGTGACATACCCTTTTTTGAAACTTGTCTCTAATATGCCACAAAAATATTTTGAAATTCACAAAATGCCACAACTAGGTAATGTCCGTTAAATCTACTGTTAACATGCCCTGGAAATGACCATTTTGAATCTTTGTAAAAAAACTCACAAAATGCCCCGATTTTTACAAACAGTTCATAATATGCTCCTATTTTTACAAAAAAATTCACAATATGCCCCCCCCCCTTTTTTTAAATTGTTGTAACGGCAAGATTTTTGTTCCAACGGCTTGTTTGACTCCAAAAGCTCTTGTTTTCCTATACAAACAAATCAAACACTTCATACTAAAGCCATGCCTATGTTTACAACCACAATCGATGAAAAATTTCAAACAATCCATTGCAAATGTGGAGTTCCAGCCAATCTCACTCTCTTACGCAAGAGCACTTTAGTCGGAAGGGCATACTACAACAAATAGACTTGTGGTTTCTTTCAATGGTGGGAACCAGTGATGCAGGATCGATACAACCCAAATCCAAAGGTAAGGCAAGTGTTTCAAGCAGCTTACACTCAACCATGAGAGCATCTACCTCTCAAAGCAACCACATTTTGTATTTTATTTCCGTAGTTCTAGTATGGGGATTGCACAATCATGGGTACAGTTGGGTGGCCCTATTGCGGATAAAATTCCAATTGCAACTACAACTACAACTGCAACTTACAAAAACCACATCTTCATGCTCTATTTCATCTCTTCTTTGAGTTCATTCTTTATTTCTCCCTCATTTTGTTAATAAGATATGCATCAACTGTTATTCTTTCTGGATGTGGAGCTTCAGAAAGAGCAGAGGCAACACTAGAGGTACATGCTTTCATGGTTGAGTATGAGCTGCTTGAAGCAGCTTGATTTACCTTCAGATGAAGTTTGTTATCGATCTTGCATCACTTGTGTCCACCATTGAAAGAAACCACAATTTCAGCTGTTGTAGTATGCCCTTCCTACTGAAGTGCTCTTGCGTGATATAGCGAATTGGCTGGACCTCCACATTCGCAATGTATTGTTTGAAAATTTTCATCAATTGTGGTTGTAAACACGGTCATGGCTTTAGTATGAAATTTATGTTATGTTTGTATAACAAGAGGGTGCTTGCTTATATAGGTAAAAAAGAGATGTTGGAGTCACACTAGCCGTTTGAATAAAATCTAGCCGTTACAGCAGCTTAAAAGAAAAAGACGGGCATATTGTGAGCTTTTTATAAAAACAAGGGCATATTGTGAACTTTTTTGTAACAAAAAAATAGGGGCATAATGTGAACATTTTGTAAAAACTAGGGCATTTTGTGAACTTTTTTAAAATATTTAAACAAATTGAAACTGAAAAAAGAAACCGTCAGGGGTAAAATGGTCATTTTACAGGACATGTTAACAACAAATTTAACGGGTTACCCATGGTGCCATTTTGTGAATTTCAAAATATTTTCGTGGCATATGGGGGACAAGTTTAAAAAGGTATATCGCGAATTATGAAATATTTTAGTAGAAAGTTGGTATAAATTATGTCTCTAAAACGTTATATTCTTTTTTATGGTACTAAATAATTTAAAAAATCTAAGAAAAATTTACTTTTTTCAATGTGTAATGATATTTTGATATTTTTTTAAGTTCAATATTTTTAATAGTTATCTATATTTTTAAAGTATTTTTTGAATTTTTTTCTAAATTTTAGTGTATTTTTTTAGTATTTAGGGGTATATCGTGAACTTTAAAAGTACTTTGTTAACTAGTAGGGATATTTCTGTCTTTTTTCTTCAGGTCAATGACATAGTGACATTTCATGGACTTTTACAAAAATGTAGTGGCATTTTGTGACTTTCTTTTTATATTGAGGCATTTCATGAATTAGCAAAAAATATAGTGGTATTCCATGAAATTTTTTAAAAAAATAATATATAAAAAAACTATAAAACCACACCGGGTAATGGTAAAAATTAAAATACATCCGGGCCTAGTCTGGCCAAGCCCGAAAGAAAAAATTAAAAACAGACTTGGCCAAAAATATATGTTTGTTCGAACCTAAAATTCAATATCAGCCCGCCGTTGCGAGCTCTAACAATTTCCTCATAATCACCTTAGGTGCAAAAGATGTCAACTGCTAGTTTCTGCCAAATTCTCTATATAAGACGGAAGGAAGGAAGATTAAGAATAGACAACACGAGATGAGAGGTTGTAAGAATGAAGAGTATGTTCCAACTTAAAAGATGACTCATTTTTTTAGGCGCAATGATGTATTCTGAAGTTGTTCCCTAGCAGAAAAAATTATATAACACACACTTTATAACACGGTTTTATAGAATAGTGTTATAAAACATTTTACAACACGATTTTGTAACCTAGCCGTGTTATAATATGTGAAGGAAATAATGTAACGCTGTAATATAAGGTTTATAACACGGTTGTTTATTATCTGTGTAACCGTGTTATAAGAGATAATAATATAACACGATTAGTGGAAACCGTGTTATAAACTGACTTTCAAAAAAAGATTATTTAACACAGTTAGTGAGAAACCGTGTTATATTCCCTTTAGTTTTCCGCCAAATATACTTTCTTTCTCCCGCAAACCCACCAAAACCTTCACTTTGTATTTTTGTTTCCAAACCCGACTTCTTCAAATCCGTCACCACAATCGCACCGATTTTGCTGCATCGCCGCCACCCATATTCTCCTCCGATGTCGCTGCGACCATCGCCACCAACATCGTCGTTCGGTTTCTCGTCCAGCATCGTGGTTGATCAGACCCTCAAATCGCGTTGAAAACTAGTTCAGGTGTGAGCAGTGGCGGAGCCACACTTGCTATTAGGGGGGCTTGGCCCCCCCAACCTTTTGAGAAATTTTTGAAAGTATATATGTTAGATTACTCATGTGAATGACAATAAATAGTGACATTTTAGATAATAAAATATAATTATCATGCAAAATAAATGTATTAGGTTGTTATTAACAATAACTACTCAATCATATTTTATGTTGTTTCTAATCTAATCACTGTCAATCAAATGCCAACTTACTAAGTGTAAATCCTTAATTTTTGGTTTCTTCTAATTACCTTCACTACTAGAAAACAGCATTTTAGCTACGGATTTAGCGACGGAACTATTTCCGTCGCTAATTAGCGTCGGAATAGCGAGGGATTAGCGACGGAATAGCTACGGAATGGCGACGGAAATTGGGCGGGTCCGGTGGCTCAAAAAATTCCGGTCTTGGCGCCTGTTTTGGCGACGGAATAGAGACGGAATGTCCGTCGCTATTTTGTGACGGACTTTCCTTCCGTCGCTATTCGTTTTTTTTAAATAATAATAAAAGAAACATTAGCGACGGAATACGTCCGTCGCTATTCGAACAACGTCGTTTTGTCCCATAGTTTTATCTCCCACGGTTAAGTTTACTAACTAAAACGACGCCGTTTTAATTTGTGTTAGCGACGGACTAGCGACGGACATGTCCGTCGCTAATAATTAGGTAAATTAACAACGCGACGCGCGCCGGACTTTCTTCCTCATTCTTCTATTCTCTTCTACTCACCATTGTCGAACTCCCTCCGAGCAGAGCTACGAACCAGCACACGCAGGAGAGCAAAGTGCCGATTTCTGACTCGTTTTTCCGGCCAGCCACCACTCCCATCGTCCCCGGCAAGTTTCTGGCGTCTACTGTACACTATTTCTGCTCTCAGGTAACTTGACGAAACCCTAACTCTTTAAATCCGAAAAATAGTTTAGGAAATCTGTAAATTTGTTAGTTTTGACTTAGATTGTGTGGTTTTCGTTGCAAATTTGTGCTAATTATTAACCAGTGGCTGCTGGTAGTTGCTTTATTAGTCATCAATTTGACAAATCATTATCAGTCAACATACTAATTAAGTTTGTAGCTTTCAGAATTTTTTGTTCAGAGGATACATTTAAAATTATGAAACATATATAATTATGAAATGATATTAGAATTAAAATGTGGTATGAAATTTCTAGGCAGCTAGCTTGCTTCGTTATCAGTCAACATACTAAGTTTATAGCTTTTAAGTTAAAATATATATATTACGACGCTTCTACGTACATATGTAAATAAATAGTACAAAGTAAAAATCTACAGTTGTATATGTAAATAGAATTATCAAATCATATGTGAGTTTTAGAAGGCTATATTCTAAGTTGTATTTCGGTTTCCTCTTTGTCATCAAATGTACAATTTGTTTTAGCCTTTGTAAATTAATTGTACATAGTTCATTATTATCCTTATTGATGAGTGACATTCATTCCGCTTTTAGCGTTTTAGATCTTACCACTGATTTTTTCTATTTTTTCTATTTTTGATAATTTGTGGTCAAGACAGCAAACAACAAAATATAAATATATCTTACTAATCATAGCAAACCTGCTACCTTACTATTTTTCATATATTGTCATCCATCCTTGCGAAATTATAATCACGACACCTATCCATTGTAAATTATTATAGGTATCAATGTCAAAGATGATATGAAGTGGTTTAAATTGATTAACAAAAAAAAATAGTGAAACTATAATGTTTAAAAAAGATTTTAAAAGTTCTAAACTAACTTGACAAATATGAAAACCAGTATATAGTACTAAGATAAGAGTATTCTTGACTTTTCACCGCTCAATGCAACATTTTGTTATTTAGCAAAAAGTTTGTAGATAAGAGCACCCACTAACATGGTCAATTAGAAAATAGTTGTATTTGAGTGACATTTTAATAATAGACCCTCTCTTTATTGTATTACTTATTTTTTTCAGAAAATTTTAAACTTGAATTACAAATCGATTTTGTATTTGAGATAACAAAACAACCCACATTATCTTGTGCCCAAATCCACTTAAAAAGAGAAACTGTTTTCAAAAATAACATAATTGATTATATCGTCGAGAAGTGTATTCAAATTATAAACGTAATACATAATAAGGGTCTGGAACCGATACTCTTACATATTGATGGTTGTTCTTGTTTCAATAGTTTTTTTCCGACAACATATTACTAAACTAAAGCACCATATTTTCTTTCTTTAAAGAAACACAATATTCAAAATGGGTCAAGGTGTAACTAGTTATTTATTGAAAATTTTGAACTTAAATTACATATTGATGGTTGTTCTTTACAGATCCAACAACTGAAGTTTATTACTATTAGTGGGGATGGATTGGGAAGATGTTGTGGTAAATAGTCCTTTTTTTTATTTTCTTGTCATTTTTTGATTATTTTCCCCCTTTTTGATATCTTTTGGTGGTGATAACAACTTGAGTTTTTAATTACTAACATCCAAATGACACCTTAGAGAATACCATTAGTCGATAGTACCATATGAGTTTAATCATACCTTTATATTTTTAATATATACTTTTTGTGTGTGTTTTGTTAGTTACTTAATTTGCGTCGATGAATCAAGTGGCTGGATCTGTATGCTGCTATAGATATTGTGTGGACAATCTGTGGGGTTCTGTTGATAACTTCTGGTATTTGTGAATTGTCCTTGTGGGATGCTTAGAAATAAGCGGAAAAGTTTAAAAATAGGGGAGACTATGCCGAATTTTTTTAAAATTTTATTTGTTTTAACTAAAGTAGTGTTTGATTAGTATAGGTATGAGACCCGATAGATTGTGGATGTACGATAAGAGAACCTTTGAGAGAGGTAGAATCTCTGCCGAATGGCTGAGGAAGATGGAAGAGTTTGTCGCTTTTGCACTACAACACCCTGAATGTATGGAAGATGGTAAAATTAAGTGCCCTTGCGACATGACAAGGTGTAGAAACAGACAGTATTTCAAGCCTGATGTCGTTAAGGTTCATTTAGCACAGAAAGGTTTTATGTACGGTTACTTTGATTGGATATTCCATGGAGAAGATAACACACCCGTACAAGCTACCTCGAGCAGCACTACGTCTAATGAGGTTCCACATGTTGAAATGTTAGAGCAAATGATTGCACATGTGTTGGTGAGGTTCCAGAAGAATTCGAGGATACATTTAATTTTATGGAGGAGGTTGAAGAGGATACAGAGGATACTCCAAATTCTGAGGCTAAAATTTTTTTGAGTTGATGGAACATGCTAAAAGAAAGTTATTCAGTGGCACGCATCATAGTGTACTATCTATCGCCACTGAATTAATGTCCATTAAGAATGACTACCAAGCACCTCAGGCATTGATTGATCGAGTTTGCAAAACCTACTACGAGCTCCGTCTAGAAAACACTGACATTCCAAAAAACTTCTACGAAGCAAAGAAAATCATACGTGGTCTTGGGTTACCTTATGAAGAAATCGATTATTGTTCCGAACTATGTATGATTTTCTGGGGAGAAAATCATACGTGGTCTGGGTTACCTTATGCAAGTTTTGCATGGAAACAGTGACGCATTCACATTGCGTTGTAGTAAGAAGCAGTCGTGGTTTGACAACTTCAGAAAGTTTCTTCCTCTAGACCACAAGTTTCGTAATGATAAAAAGTCTTTCCGTAAAGGGCACAGAGAGACCAAGGTTGCCCCACATTTCAAAACTGGTGACGAAATACTTGCAGAGTTGAATCGGATGGGTTTAATGAAGGTCATTGAGATTGGTTCGGCTGAAGTAAATGTTCAAATTGCTAAAACTTTTGGATGGACCATCGTACCCATACAAGCTTGGTAGAAACGAGACAATTGTAGATGTTGATGACAACCCAGAAAGATTATCTGTTTTTAAAACAATGGGTAAACCGATTGGCAAAGGAACAAGAAGAATGTTGACAGCTCGTGAGTTAGATGCCTCAATCGTACATTCTACGAAATTGTGCAGAAATGGAGCCTTATTTTGAGTAAGATATATACAAATATTAGTTATATTCATCGTTCATACGTATAATTCAATAGTGTGTTCACAATTCAGTTTAAATCTTTTGTTGTAGAATGTACGAGCGACCATTACGACAAGTAGAACCAACATTAATGGATGAGACAATCAACCTTAAGATGGAAATAGATTTTTCCTTATGGTTCCGATCATATGTGAGTGACTATATACACAAATAATTATATATATATATATATATATATATACTAAAGGTCAATACAAAATATGGTATTAAGATACTTTTGGTAATTTACAGTCAAACATGTAACCACGCCAAACGAATTCGTTCGTAGCTTGGCCCAAGGCCTGTTGAACGTGGCAACCTCCTACTCTGGTTTCTATGTGAATGGGTACAAATTCCACACGAGTCTTACTCAGAAGACCGTACAACGTACAACTGTGGTGTTTGCATATCCGGGACAAACTATGGTGACTCAGAGTATGATTATTACGGGGTGCTGAAAGAGATCATCGAATTAGAGTATCCCGCATTACCTGTGAAGAAGATTGTAATGTTTAATTGTCATTGGTTTGACCCAAAAAAGAGAGGAGTACAAGTACATCCTCGATATAAGCTGGTTGACATTAATCACACAAGAAAATTTGACAAGTACGAGCCGTTTGTGCTAGCTGATCAAGCCATTCAAGTGTATTATTGCTCATACCCATCAAAGAAGAGGGATAGGAAAGATTGGTGGGTTGTCTCTAAAGTGAAAGCGAGAAGCACTTTGAACATGCCCGACTCATCAGCAGTTGATGAGGAGGTTCGGCCACTGCAAGATGAAACCGTAGATCATGTGGTTTTATCACCTTTGGTCGATGATGAAGAAACATTTGATTTAGTAGACATAACAGATACAGAAATTTAAAAAGTAAACTTACATACAATTACTATGCAACAACAATATATTATTGATTTCATTTGTTTTTTAATTAGTGTATAAAAATATTTATTCTACTAAGTGTTTAATGTGATGTTTGTCATGCATGGGTTTTCATAGTGATGGCAGGTGGTAGAAGGTTTTTTAAATCTGGGTGGTCATTTGGTCGAAGCAGAAACAGGGCCAGCACTTCTACTCCCCCAGGTTTCTCAGCAGGCTGCAGCTGATCATGTGGATGGTTCCGGTCATGAATCCCGTTGGGTTCTACACATCCGCCCCCTTCGCACTCCTTGTCAGGACGAGCACCCATAGGGACCCCTTATTTCGAGTCTCACCCCACACCATTCTTCGATTGTCCCAGATTCACAGCGTCTGTTGAGACATCGATCTATATCGCTACCTCTACGCCGACAGTCTACTCCTCCACCTCCACGGCAGCCTACTCCTCCACATCAGCCTACTCCTCCATATCAGTCTACTCCTTCACATCAGTCTACTCCTCCACTACATGATGATTCACCACCATCTGACGAAGCACCGCATAGCTCAGAGGCTTCACACGCTTCACATGGGGTGGTGTTGATCCCGCGTGGTCATTACTATCTCTAACAGGTAAGTACTATGTAAGTAAAAACAAAAAAACAATTCTCAATAACTTTGTTTTAAATATATATGCTAATTGTCAATTTGTGACGCATTATATAATTATAGGGAGCTACTACCTGCAAACAAGGGCTCGTTCTTTTCTTCCTTGCTTTGAGACCAGGTGGTTTCCAGAGGGTTATAATTGGGAGGGTTTGGGCCAGGAGGGCATAGATTATATTTCAATGAATTCAAGGTATTTAACCTTTCTTGATATTTAACTTCTTTTTTGTATATGTTATGCTTATACTTACTAATTTATGTAGAAGCGCTTCCGTTGGGATCCTGACCTTGAGAGTGTTGTCTATGAGATATTCTGCGCCTTGGGCAGAAAACGATATTTAGACACACTCTACAAGATGAAGGCTAAGAGAATGAGGAGAAAAGTCAGTGATGAAATCTGGCAGGCTTGGGAGCACGAATGGGCGAATGAGAAGTGTAAGAAGATCAGCGAGATTAACTCTCGCAACCGGAGGACTGAGCATACACCTGGCGGTGGTCTATCTACTCATGCATGCGGTTCTCGCTCGATAAAGGAGCATCAGAGGGTTCTGGTGAGTTTTTTTGTTTTGTAAGTGTATATGAAACTGATGCAAGCACATGTGAATGTGAATGTGAATATGATAATGCAACTTTGAATGCATTATGTGAGTTGTGATTGTTATCAGATTCTGATATGTGCAATATTGGATTGTATATGTGTGGGCAAATGCATAAAAACAGGGGAGGTTATGTCAGATTTTTTTAAGCCTTGATTGATTAATCATATCTTCTGACTGAACAATCCTGGTTTTATGTGTGGGAAATGTAAAAAAAAAGGGGAGGTTCTGTCAAATTTTTTAAAGGCTTGCTTCTAATTTAATCAAGTGTTTTTTTTTTGTAGACTAAGAAATACGGTACAGAACTGGATGCTTACACATTGTTCATACACACTCATTCGAGCAAGGATGAGCATGGAAACAGTGTGCCTGTATGCTCCAAGGTCGGGGACACTGCTGTAAGTGTTTTAATTTAACTTATTTAAGTTGATTCATTATTGAAATTTATTCATTAGCGATGAGTACTAATTATATATATATATATATATATATATATATATATATATATCATTGTGTTATGATTATGAAGCTAATACGAAGAGCTGTTAGATGCTGCCACTCAGGAGTCAACCACTCCTGATGATCCATCTCTGCAAGCCTGATAAGTGTGAAATTTATATAGTTTTATAGGTGCTAGATAATTATTTTATGTAATTTTTACGCACCTTCTTACACTTATCCTATGCTTTTTGTAACTCTTACTTTGGGTAGGAACTAATTCCAATTTATATGATAAAATCAGGAAATAATGACAGAAATGCATAGTTCTCCTCACGAGCTTTCCAACGCAACAAACGGCGAGTAAAACGGACTTATAACGAAGAATCTGGAGCCGATTGAAGATTAGAGTACACTCGTATATTATACACTTGTCGCTGTGAGACATCCTGTTGCAACCGCCTCTTTTGGTGAGTTCACCAGGCGGACAGGGGTATTACAACCGCCTGTTTTGGCGAGTTCTTGGAGGCGGACAGGGGTATTACAACCGCCTGTTTTGGCGAGTTCTTGGAGGCGGACAGGCAAAGCAACCGCCTGTTATTAGGCGGTAGTACAGGCGGTACTACAGGCGGACAAAGCTCGCGAAGCAGTTTTTCTTCGTTCTTCGCGGGTCTTCTTCTTCCTTCTTCGCGGCGCCGCACTCCAACTGCTACTTCATTTATTACAGACGATCGCCCACCTTAATTTGTGCGAGAGTGATGCCGGCTCTCCAATCAATGGCTGCTGCGGGTCATCAATTAAATCTGTCTGAAATCAATTGCACTGCCCGATGAAATCTCTGACTGCAATCCACCGCCACTCACCTACTGCACCGTTCTCTTCCTTGTCTGTTTCCCATGTCCTCCGCCTATATAAACCCACGCTCTGCAAGCTAAAAATCATCGAGTCATTCACCCACGATCCAGTCATCGACGAATCCACCACTTCATCCATCTTCTCCATAATTCACTCGACACAACTACCATTTTATTTTCTTTCTCCCGTAAACATCACCACACGTACTACACTCACACACTCACAAATTCATTCTCCAAATTCACTTACGTACACATCCATTTACAATTCACAAATCACTCGACCACCACCACAAAACTCACGCCCCACCATTTTCCATATATTATCACCTGCCTCAATTCTATTCCGGTCTGTCAGAATAACGGAGCAGGAGTCAGCGAAACAGATGATTTCTTTTACTCTTATCTCTGCTCATTTATTTAACATGTCCGGCTAGATTATTTATACTCTGGGAGATGGTTATTATTAGTTTGTTTTAATTGTGCACTTTATTTCACCGGTTTAAATTCATTATAATTTGATACGATTAATGTTATTATCTCGCTTTTTAATAAATTACATGAGTTTATTAAACTGCTTTACGAAATCTATTTTGATCAGATCCGTGATAAATAGATAGGTCACATTAATTGTTATGTCTGTGGAAGAATTTATTCTGATTGAATAAATCTAGTATTTCAGATGCAAAATTATATTCCTTTTAACTAGCCGTTTACATGAGTTTTGCCTGAGTTTAAATCAAACCTTGTATGTTCTGGTAAACGAGGTCATTAGAATTTAGGATTTAAATCTGAAGACTATAAAAGGAATTTTGCCAAATTATTCTTAACTAGACCGGTAGAATAGCATAATTAATCAAACGAGTAAAACCTGAACCCAGAGTTCATTCTTCCATTTTCACAAATCACTTTTAATATTTTGTTATTTTAATTTTTTTAGTTATTTAAAATTACAGTTTAGAACGAAACAAAATTCCCCCTCAATTTATAACCTTTGCTAAGCCTAGATACTTATCACATAGTCCCACGGTTCGATACCTGGTTCCCATAAACTCTACTACAATAACCGGGATTTTTGCAACCTGACGGTTTTCTGATTTATTAATTTCTACGATTATTTCTTGGTATTTAATAGGTCAAATTTCTCGTTTGCAAAGCCACACCAGTAGACCCTAATGAAATTTTTTATAAGGCTGTTGAAGGGAAATCCAGAAAGCAGAGGGTCTACGGTGTGGGCGAGCTAGCACCGGCGTACTTCCCTGACTCATTTCACTCCACCGGCACTAGCTCACGTGCTTCCGGCAAAGACCATAGCACATACGAGTCCATGAAGATGGAGATTGAGCAGGATCTGAGTCAGAGGTTCGATGAAAATTACAGGCGGCAGGTTCGTATTGAGGAGAGGGAAGCGGTGCGCCAGGAGATGTTCAGCGAGGAGATGCAGAGGATGATATGCGCAGATCTCCCAAATGTTTCCCTCTCAGCAGAGTCGACCGTACGGTGATCCTGGTGCTGGCTCTAGTACGGGTGGATGGGGTCAGTGGCCTAGAGGTCCACATTATGGCTCAGGTGGTTCGGGTGGTCCGGGTGATCATATGGGATATCGTCCAGGGGATGGACATGGTTGGGGGGCGGGTATTAGATAGATATGACATTTGACTTTATTAGCTTGAACTATGTCTGTATCAAATTCGACTGCACTACTTCATGGTATTGCTTATTTGGTGTGATTGTGTTGACTGAACATTTATTTTTGGTCTGCTAGTGGGATTAATGAGTACAACTGTTTATGGTATTGCATATTAAAGGTGGATATGAATAAAATGTGTTATATGTCCACATTTACAGGTGAAAATATTTCTACTGCTAACAGAGAAATTGTTAGGATAAACTATATACAAAATGAATAAAATAATAACCTAATCCTACAACTCTACTACGGGTAGCAAAATAAAACCCGGTCGGAGTATAGTGTAAATATATTACGACCGAGAGTATCGTACCCAAGGGACTTATAGAAAATTAGTCCTAATCCGGGCAAAAGCCTATTCTATAACAACAAGGGGGGAAATTGAAATGTTTACTAATCTAAATAAAACTAACTAAACTATGTGGTAATTACAATGAAATTATCCTTGATCCAGGGTGTGAAACCATCTAAGTATCAATATGAACTCGAAACATAACACCAGCCTTCGAATTAACCAACAACTGATCACGCCGGGTGTCCTGCCGGATACCACTTGCACGGCATATTCAAAGACATTGAAGATGCCGGACATTGGCCACCCGGCAGTGCATCCGGCATAGCCATATTGCATATTCTTTCTCCAGTTTCCGGGTAGAAAACAGAAGACTCATCCCTATTAACAAATCGAGCATATATCATGCCGCGAAATGAACAAGGAAATGGGGGAAAATGGATTAATTCTCACTCTTACCACTAACTCTTAATTCATAAGAAGAGAGTAGGAAGACCATTAAGAGAGTCTAACCTATCTTACTTGGGACTTGTCTTCCACAAGTAAGAATTGCACGAAGAGAAAAAGAGATCAACCAATTCTCCTACAATAAGAACCTTACTCAAAATAAACTTGAAATTATATTAAAAAGAACACATTGTTTTACAAGAAGGAATTCATCCCTAACCAAGAACTAACAAGGATTTCTACTTCACCATCCACTCAAATAAAGAAGAAATACATAAGGGAGAAGGAGATTGGTATAGCCTTAACCCTGACAAGATCTTCTCTTCTTCTCGTGGATGGATCCGTAGAAATGCCTTGGACACCAACACTTGGAATGTGGGCGGAAATGGAGTAATGAATGGAGTATAATATGGTGTTGAAGTGTGCCAAATGATGAAGACTCACGGCCTATTTATAGGGCTTCAAAATGTCTCTTGCCGGGCGTCGTGCCGGATCATTGGTAGCCGGCACACATGGGAAATGTGCTTAACTGTTAACGGTCGAAACCGTCAATTCTGCGCGAAACAATACATATGCCGGGCAGGATCTACCCGGCATCACGTGCAAAATGTGTTGTCTAACCGTTAATTAAACCGCTAAATCCGCGCGAAAAGGCGCTTGTGCCGGACATGGGATGCCCGGCACCACACCCGGCATCGGTTGGTATGCTAACGGTAACTAACTGCTAACTTCAGGCGAACTGGGGTGACTTTTCAGTATGTGCCGGATGTCCTGCCGGACATCAGATGCTAGGCACACTCACAGACTTTGAATGCGCCTGACACCAGACACCCAGCGCGCCACCCGGCAGTTCTCCTGTTTTGCTCCAAACTTGTGTCGTGAACTGGACAGCCAGCACCAAGCCTGGCACCACTTGGTCTTTTGATTAGAAATTCATTCCTTGCATGGAAAACATATAAAAACAACAATCTGAACAAATAATAGACTTTATACATAATATAGCATAAATAGCATATATTAACCTTATTTAGATAAATATAATACTAAATCTAGCACATAAAATATGATAAGTCTGCGGCTTATCAAGGCCCTACACTTACCTTTTGCTAGTCCTCGAGCAAAACAAGATTAGAAAGGAGTAATTACTTATGCACAAAACAGATAGACTTTAGAATGACAATAAGATAAATATTCTTAACTCCCTGACTCTATTTCATAAGTATCACTTAATCATCCTTATCCATCAAAACATACTAATGGGTATAAAATAAAGACTTTCAAAATCGATCAAAAACTTTTGGGCTATTTTGCATAAGGGATTTGTAATCTCTCCTTTTTCCGGTTTCCATCATTCAGCTCTATTTTTCAAGAGTTTCTGAATGTGGCCAAGACACTCATCATTGGTTTTTATTATTCAGCCCTATTTTGCAAGGGTTTCTGAATCAACCATGATTTTTTTCTACATTGAAGAACGGGGAATTTAGGAGAAAAATAAAAGGAAAAACTCTCGTTTCTTGCTTTTATTCTGAGGCATTTTTGCAACCTCAAGGAATATAATGCTTTTCCTTTGGAAGAAGATTTTTTCTTTTTTTTTTTTTCTTTTTCTTCTTCTTTCTTTTGCACAAAAACCCTTTTTAAGATTTTCACCCAAAAGATTTTTCACAATTTGAAAAGAAAAGAAATAAATACCCAGAAATACATAAAGGAAAGAATTAGGAGAAAGATCATATACTCATGTTAATAAAGAGAATCAAAAAGTTAAAAACAGGAATCTACAAGTCATTAGAAAGCTTACCTTTTGAGAGAACAAGCTTTTATTCATTCCGAATCTCATCTTAATCAAAAACATGCAAAAAGTTTAGTAAAACATCGATAAAACTCACAACTTATGCATATTAATAAAAACTTATTTTTTTAAGGGGGGTCCCTGCCCTACACTTGGCAGGAACACTGTCCCCAGTGTTTCAAAAGAAAAAGAAAATAAATAAAGAAAGACTTTAATAAAGAAAATTAAAAGTAATTAAGAAGAAAATGACTCCCCTGTGGTGCAAGAAGACTAGACGCGTGGGGATGCCCTACACTTAGCCTTTGGCAATTCGGCAGAGGTATTACCTATCTCGCATACTCCCGTTGATCATGTTTGGCGTTGGAGATGGGAGTTGACCAGGCGGTCATAGTTTGAGCAAAAAGTTGCTGCATTAACAACGTCATTGACTTATGCTCTATGCGAATGGTTGATGTCTCTGCCCGTTCTGCTTCCTCAGGTGGTATAAAATCTGGCATTTTGGAGCACTGGGCGTGTAGTCACGAACTTTTCCACATTCGCCTGCTGAGGAAGAGAATGCGTGCCATTCGCCTTTAGTATTGGCTTCCATTGTGTAGGGAGTGCGTTTGTTGGTTTCATCGATGTCCTCTTTGTCTCATGATTGCGGACACACAAATCTTCATGAAGATTATGCAATCGGAGATGCATTCACCTATTTAACTCAGGAGGAGCAACACAAAAACACTATAATATTTTGTAAATAAAAATTCTAAGATAATTACATAATTATAGTTACGAAAAAAAAAAAAAAATTGGTTGTGCCGGACCCGGCGCCGGGTGTATGGCACCCGGCATTGGACTTCCTCCAATACTGCCGGGTTGAAGTTACCCAGTAGACCACCCGGCGCGTTCAAACTTGAAAAAAATAAAAAATAAAAAAAAAGGGAAAGGGAAAGGGAAGTTAACATAAAAGATCAATGGAAAAGAATATTTATAGACAAATCAAAGATTCAAAAAAATAATAATAATAATGCGAAGTAAAATTTGAAGTTTGGTTATGCCGGGTAGTACGCCGGGTAAACGCTATCCGGCGTAGGACTTCCTCCAAGATGCCGGATGTAGAACACCCGGCAGTGTACCCGGCACATTCAACCAAAAAAAAAATAAAATTAACAAATTAAATTAAAGAATCAAAGAATCAAAGGATAAAGAATAAAGAATAGGGCGTTTTACCGAATTTAGGACTTGGACTAATTCCAAGTCCCCGGCAACGGCGCCAATTTGCTAACAGAGAAATTGTTAGGATAAACTATATACAAAATGAATAAAATAATAACCTAATCCTACAACTCTACTACGGGTAGCAAAATAAAACCCGGTCGGAGTATAGTGTAAATATATTACGACCGAGAGTATCGAACCCAAGGGACTTATAGAAAATTAGTCCTAATCCGGGCAAAAGCCTATTCTATAACAACAAGGGGGGAAATTGAAATGTTTACTAATCTAAATAAAACTAACTAAACTATGTGGTAATTACAATGAAATTATCCTTGATCCAGGGTGTGAAACCATCTAAGTATCAATATGAACTCGAAACATAACACACAGCCTTCGAATTAACCAACAACTGATCACGCCGGGTGTCCTGCCGGATACCACTTGCACGGCATATTCAAAGACATTGAAGATGCCGGACATTGGCCACCCGGCAGTGAATCCGGCATAGTCATAATGCATATTCTTTCTCCAGTTTCCGAGTAGAAAACAGAAGACTCATCCCTATTAACAAATCGAGCATATATCATGCCGCGAAATGAACAAGGAAATGGGGGAAAATGGATTAATTCTCACTCTTACCACTAACTCTTAATTCATAAGAAGAGAGTAGGAAGACCATTAAGAGAGTCTAACCTATCTTACTTGGGACTTGTCTTCCACAAGTAAGAATTGCACGAAAAGAAAAGGAGATCAACCAATTCTCTTGCAATAAGAACCTTACTCAAAATAAACTTGAAATTATATTAAAAGAACACATTGTTTTACAAGAAGGAATTCATCCCTAACCAAGAACTAACAAGGATTTCTACTTCACCATCCACTCAAATAAAGAAGAAATACATAAGGGAGAAGGAGATTGGTATAGCCTTAACCCTGACAAGATCTTCTCTTCTTCTCGTGGATGGATCCGTAGAAATGCCTTGGACACCAACACTTGGAATGTGGGCGGAAATGGAGTAATGAATGGAGTATAATATGGTGTTGAAGTGTGCCAAATGATGAAGACTCACGGCCTATTTATAGGGCTTCAAAATGTCTCTTGCCGGGCGTCGTGCCGGATCATTGGTAGCCGGCACACATGGGAAATGTGCTTAACTGTTAACGGTCGAAACCGTCAATTCTGCGCGAAACAATACATATGCCGGGCAGGATCTACCCGGCATCACGTGCAAAATGTGTTGTCTAACCGTTAATTAAACCGCTAAATCCGCGCGAAAAGGCGCTTGTGCCGGACATGGGATGCCCGGCACCACACCCGGCATCGGTTGGTATGCTAACGGTAACTAACTGCTAACTTCAGGCGAACTGGGGTGACTTTTCAGTATGTGCCGGATGTCCTGCCGGACATCAGATGCTAGGCACACTCACAGACTTTGAATGCGCCTGACACCAGACACCCAGCGCGCCACCCGGCAGTTCTCCTGTTTTGCTCCAAACTTGTGTCGTGAACTGGACAGCCAGCACCAAGCCTGGCACCACTTGGTCTTTTGATTAGAAATTCATTCCTTGCATGGAAAACATATAAAAACAACAATCTGAACAAATAATAGACTTTATACATAATATAGCATAAATAGCATATATTTAACCTTATTTAGATAAATATAATACTAAATCTAGCACATAAAATATGATAAGTCTGCGGCTTATCATCTACAAATTAAAATATTAAATATTTTTTTTTAAAATGAAAACAGTTTAGCGACGGAATAGCGACGGACTGTCCGTCGCTAAAAATTAATCAGAAAAATATAAATTTCTGTCGCCAATGTAGCGACGGACATTTCCGTCTCTAATCCGTCGCAAATATAGATTTAGCGACGGACCACTCCGTCTCTAATCTGTCGCTATTTGGCGACGGATGACGGCTTCCGACGCGACTTTGATTTAGCGACGACGTAATTAGCGACGGACAATTCCGTCTCTAATCCGTCGCTAAACGATATTAGCGACGGATTAGAGACGGAATTGTCCATCGCTAATTACGTATTTTCTAGTAGTGCTTACAAGTAGTTTTTATAAGGACTTTCATATCAATGGTTGATTTCATTTATCGAATTCTTTTTGGGCTATCTCCTTGATGATTGCATTTCTGATTTTTTTTTAAATACAGTTTTTTACATTATATTAGTAACTTATACAAAATTAGGCCATGTGGCCTAATAAAACTTCTTTTGTAGTATCTTATTTTCACTGTTTCCACTTGTCTCCATAAAAATTTGATAATTACCATAAATGCTTGTTTACTAATTTCAAAAAAATATTAAATTTCATATCAATTAGAGAGCCACTCTAAGTATATGCTATTTTAGGGTGTTTATTACTCTCTTCCTATTCTCAATAGATATGTCTTTTCATTATTTTCAAAATGATATAAGTTTTGGCATGTTTAAATTCTATAATTTCCATCTATGCCCCTTGTCTTTTCTATCACATTCTACTTTTTAATATATTTCAATTTATAATGCAAAAAAGTAAGAGCGAAATTGTTACGGCTACAAAAAATCTATATTTAAAACAGGATGAAGTATATTTCTTGGATTAGTGTATATGTTTTGAAGACTTGTTAAGTTATTGGTACCATCATTTCATGGTTTACTTCATTGTTCTTTTTAGACATTTATATTATATAATAATGATTTTTTATTTCTTAATATACTATTCCTTCTATATGATACTGAATATTTAGACAATTTACATAGTTTACACATGAATCATAATACATATTTAAATAACTAAACATTTTGTTAAATACCATTAATATATATAAATAAAAATAATATTTGTTAATATATTTTTGGCCCCCCTAACAATTAATTCCTGGCTCCGCCCCTGGGTGTGAGCTACACCATGACTGCTGATGGGCTGTAAATCACCACCAACAAACGCCAACGTTTGATTCTGAGTTGCCGATTCCGAGTTACCGATTAGGTAAAATCCACACATTTATTGAAATCAGTATACGCATGTAATTTTACCCCTCTTAGTTTGATACAGTTGTTGGGATAATGCAATGATCTGCGAATCAATCACCTTGTCATTGTCCGTATAAGTGGGTGAGTCACAGAAGTGTTCATGTGTAGCTATTGGGATTAAGACCATTTCAAATTTACTGATGTGGCCTCGAACTCAACTGCTAGTATCTTAATCACATCTACCACCACACCTCTATCTCCACTATTATTTGCATCTTCAGTATTTTCATTTGCAAGAAGAGGAGCACACAGGTGCACTATCAGCATGTGATTTTCAGTATATAATAATAATTTTGATCTAATTGCAGCAAACAAGCATGTCTCATGTTTATGATGAATAAGGACAGTATGTATATCGTTGTGCTATAGATAAATCATTTTAGATACTCCGGACTTTTGTTTTGTACGTTCAGCAACCTCAATTGTCAGTCTATCATACAGTTAACAACGTCGTTTTCTACTTAAAACTTGAAAAGTCCTCTTGTGTAAGCATATACTCCCCTTCTTTATACCATGCTATTTGACCCCCCAACATTTGCACTTATAATTTTAGGTTGATAAAGATGTGTTGAGAAATCAAAAGAGCGCACACTCCATTCTGTTGTAACTAGGAGTTTGTGAATGATCGATTAAACTGCACACTTTGAAGACTTCTGCTGAGGTATTTTGTTTATGTAGCAATTTTTTGTTATGTCTCATAGTCTCAACAATTATATCAAGTGATGCACTAATTATGGTGAGTTTTACGTGTGAATACTGTTTTTTTGTACAACTAGACTACAATGTTGTTACTTGTGAATACTATTTTTTTGTTATACTTCTGCACAAAAAGAACTAGCATGTATGATTATGTATGATTCTTTTTTAATTTTAAAACTGGTCTGAATTCAAATAAGCTGTGTTTCTCTTGCCCTGCTTATCCTTCTTTTGTGGGCTGGGCTTGGTTTTGGGCACTAATTATGCAAAACATAAAGATAGGAACTTGATGTTCACTTTGAATCGCAACAAACTAGTATTATTTCTCTACAAGTGACGATTGAGATGGGATAGTGTTTTATTTATTCTTTTTCTAATTTGAGGTGTGTAGTGTCTGGCTGGTTTTTTTAGTGGGGAGGTGAGTGTGTAATGCTGTTTCATATTGCTTGTGTAATATACCTTGATCCGAGCTGGTAGGAAATGCTACTACGTACAATTGTCTAATCGTTATTCTACAGCTCTTATAAGAAGGTTAGACTTGGTGATCATGGTAATCCCAGTAGTATTGACTTGAAGATCCATCACTTTGAAGTATGAATGTTTGTTCTGCATTATATGTTGTCACTTTAGTATGCTTTTTTAATATATTTAATTTCTGATCCGTCACTTGTGTTGTTAGTGTCCTCGCCAAATGGATTATGTGAGATGTGACTATTTTGTGATAAGGTACATGTATGACTTCTGCGCCAACATACACCTCAACTTTACTAAAAGTGATGACGAGGTACGTAGAGTGTGGTATTATGTTATTTGTTAATAGTTTAGTTCCTGTTTGCTACGATTTGCTTGATACTTCACACATGAGTTTACGTGTTCTATTCTCTAGATAGTTGTCGCAACGAATTTCCTCTTGTCATCTGATTTTACTGCTACTATAAAGTGATTTTACTGCTACCTTTTTAATCTGTTGTTGCTGCTTGGCTTTCATGTGAATGTTCCACCCATGTGCTTGCTTTTCAATTAGATCACTACCTAATCTATCTATCTTATCACATTACAAGACTTGGAATAGTGGGGTGGGATGGTGAGAAGGATTAGTTTTTTTCTCTTGTGACTATGGTTGGTTTATAATGTATTTCATCGATATGATGGTGTTTTCTATTGATGTGGTTTATGAAACCTGATGTGTGTTGGTTGTACATTGTTAGTATATAAGTTAGCCTGTTCCCACAAGTTTCCATCTCATTAAAACCCTTCGATTCCGGTAACACTTTATGATTAAGGAACACTTCTTAGATATCAATATAGTTCTAATATCTTAATTGTTTCATATATTAGGTATATGAATTCTTTCACAATGTTGGTTGCACTTACAATGCGAAGGAACTCGACTTCGTGAGAGAAGAATTGGCACAGTTTTTAAATACACAGTTTTTTCTTACACAGCTCTAGCGGGTAGGTATGTAAAGTGCAGTGTTATGTTCGTTTCTTTCTTCAACACTTTTTAACTATATATACTTGTTCTAATATTTCTATTGTTTTTAAATATTAGGCGTATGACTGGTTTCACAATCTAGCGGATAGCAACACTTAGAAGAAGTGGATATTATAAGAGAAGAATTGACACTTTTGGATTGCTCTTAGTCATGTCCTTATAGAGTACGTGGTAATTTCTTTTTGTTGTACTCGTACAAGAGATTGTCGAATTTTGTGAATGTTACAAAGTGTATGTTACAAAGTATATGGCAAATGAATTCAGTGGCTCTTTTGCAAGCTGGTGTGGCTGCATATTGAATGTGTCATGTGTAATAGACATGATTGACTGTTAATCGTAGCTTGTGAAGTAGTATAAAAAAACATATTTTTTTAAAAAAAACATTATTTATTACACGATTGTTTATATAACCCTGTGATAAAACAAATTCATATGTTTGCTGGAAAAGTTTATAACACGGTTTGTTGGGTAACCGTGTTGTAAAAGTAGGCTTTATAACATAGTTTGTACTAGAAACCGTGTTATAAAACAACTTCATATTTTCACGGGTAAAGGCTTTATAGCACGGTTTTTGGGGTAATTGTGTTGTAAAAGTAGGCTTTATAACACGGTTTGTATGAGGAACCATGTTATAAAGGTAATTTGGCGCAAAAAAAGAAGCGCGGTAAACACTTTTATAACACGGTTTAGCCGTTAAGAACCGTGTTATAAAACCGTTTTTTAACACGGCTGAGAACCGCGTTGTAAAAATGAAAAGAATGTACGACCACAGTATATAACACGCTTTCTAACCGTGTTATATATAGGAAACCAACTGTGGTATAAAACATTTTTTCCACCAGTGTTGTTATTATTATATACTAACTATTACATCAAAAAGAATTTAGCCATTGAGATTCTTCCAAGTGTTATACAATAGGCGATTCTGACGGGATTGCCAACTGAAAGATGATTTTGGAAATTGGCCTCATGTCATGAGTAATTATTCAGTCAAAACCCTAGCTACAAGGAAATTTTGTGTTGAGTAACCTAATATAACATAGGCCCATATAGCCCATTATAGTATAGCCCATATCTAGAATGTTCCTAGAATCCTCATATATCCTTGTATATAGTATGCTCTAGGGTATGTAAATTTTAGACAACTAATACAATATTTCCTATCAGTTGTTGTCTCACTATGATATCAGAGCCTTATAGGGTGATCCCTTTTCTTGATCCTAGTCTATCAAAAAAAAGTCGCAACCTTAATCCTCTACCTCATCACAACGCTGTCACATCTTCGTGAGGAGTAGACAGGCCCAAGTACGTCGGGAATCAGTAGTTCCTATTCCGCTGCAAAATTGAGAAGAAGACAATAGTGGTCGATTGACCTCCTCTCCAGTTCCTCGACCGAGCCAGGAATTAGAAGATGAGGGCAGCCTTGATCGGTGGTTAATTTTGGCTGTAGTCGTCATTATTTGTTTTCATCTAATCTTTTCTCTCCATTAGTTAAGGTCTTTGAAGGAGCAGAGTCAGTTGTCTCTAAAACCTAGAATCGATTTTAGTGGCTACGATTTGGGGTTTTCTATTCTGGTTGTCCGTTAGTTTGGGGGCTAAATCAGTGTTTGTAGAATGTCACTCCTCAATTTTGTCTATGGCTTTAGTCATTGGAGGGAGTGGAGTTTCCCTTCGGTAGATGTCTAATTCAATCATTATGATGAATGATGAAATGGGGGAGCAGATGTTTCAGAAAGAAGATGGGTTTGGTTACTGTTTTGCCTTTTTTTATTGCTTTACTAGTCATGTTTTTCGTCTGGAAATATTCTTGTTAAATGTATATGGTTGATGGGAAGAAATCTGGCAGCCAAAAAGAATCCAACAACCACGAATTAGAAATCCGGTGACCGGGAATGGCGACCAAGAAAAAATGTTGGTGACTAAGAAAGATTATCCATCTCTTCTAAATATTTGACTAGATTATCCAAACCAAATTAGTTTATCTTTCAATAATTGTAATATTCCAATCTGAACTTTGTTTTTTAACAACGTTCAAATTGCGGGGGTGTAAACATAGACTCATATAGCCCATTATAGTATAACCTATATCTAGAATGTTCCTAGAATCTCCATATGTGCTTATATAGTATGCTCTGGCCTCTGGGGTATATAATATTCAGACAACTAATACAATATTTCCTTTCAGTTGCTGTCTCACTATAGCCCACGTTTGTTGATCGGCGTTAGGCCAGGATGGATCGGTCAACTTGTAACGCTTGGTGAGCCGAAGTGAAGCTTGGCCACTTTTTGAAGACTTGGTATGGTGCTTCGGCTTGGGAAAGGGAGAGATTGGCCACGATTAGGTGTATCTCGTAGGTGTGTTTTGTGTTTGTTTCTAGGTTTGCTTTTGTTTGTGCTGTTTTGTTGGGCTTCCAAATTCGTGCTGGCTCGATGTCTAGCAACAATGGGGTGGGGCTTGTTATGGTTGGTTGGGACTTTTGGGGAGGGTTCAGACATACTTCCAATTTTTGCCGCAATTATACATAAAAATAAAATGGACTCCAGAATTATCCATCCACAACAAAATAAACAATTGTACGATTTGGAAACCCGAACTATATCTTTACAATTGTTATAATGCAAAATTTATTCAGTGCTATCAACATGAACTACGATTCATTCTACCTGGGTTTCCTTTTTTTTTTTCATCTTCAGTATATACACATGAACACTTCCCGACTGCCTGTCGTTAGAAGAGGATTTTCAGAGGTTGACCGTCAGTTGAGGACATATTTACCATCGACCATCAGAAAAAGAGCAAATAATTATATACTCTCGTATAATAAAACAGACCTAATGTTAATTTGCTGCAGCCTTCTTTGGGGAGAAACTCAGACTCTCTTTTATTGTGCTGATGCTACTTGAACCCTCTTCTATACTAATAGTAGAAGGGTTCTCTGATTCAGTAGGTCTTGTCCACACCTTTATATGCCCCTCACGGCAGGCAGTGACAAGGGACTCTTTTGTAAATATCAAGCCAGAAAGTGGCTCTGTATGAACTCGCTGGGCCACTAGTGGTGATAGCCTGGGAACATCCTGCATGTTTGGCGCAGGCTGGAGAGTTCCCACTGGAGGATAACAAGGTGCTGTTTCATCCCAACAAGAAGATGAACGTGGGGAGCCTCCATTAGAGAATGTAGGGGAACCACAAGAAGGGTTTCGCTTTAGGGGCACCACTAGCTCATTTAGTTCAATGTCCCACAGCAGAAGCCTTGCATCCTTTGAACAAGAAAGAAAGACAGAATAATTCTTAAACAATCTTTACATATTTAATATTACTATTGCAATTACTTGGCAGATGATGACAGACACGCCAACATCTATAACTTGTGTACCTGACCAACAGAACCAAATCGGTACATGATACTGTCATCTGAAGATTCATCAGGAATCGGAGGTGACCAGTATGGATCAAATGCTACTGCACTAACCTGTTATTAGTAAGAGTAAATGGGACTGAAAGTCAGCATTTCTGAAGCAACACACTGACGACATGTTTACAAACCTAACAAAATTTAGCAGCAAAAAGAAACTCACCCAAGAGTTGTGACCTTCTCCTCGTGCCACAACTTTTCGGTCTTCCATACTCCATACTTGAACAAGATCATCCTCACCCCCAGTCAATATATATTTACCATCTCCACTGTTGACTCAAGCTAAATTTGTCAGACTTGGAACATGAAATATCATTCAAGCACAAGAACATCTCATAATAAGCTATTGATGGTATCACCACAATCACTAATATAAATTGTAGTTCAGACTCAGTTGTTAACCAAAGGGAGAGGGCTTCAGTTCACTAATAACCAGGGAGAAAGTTCCTGTCACTAATACCCATAATAGTTCACAGGCGGATTGATTTCCATGAGCGATAAACAAGTAAGTCGCTAAATACTTTGAAACAATTAATGACTTATCACATCCAAGCACCTGTCACTAATACCCATAATAGTTCACAGGCGGATTGATTTCCATGAGCGATAAACAAGTAAGTCGCTAAATACTTTGAAACAATTAATGACTTATCACCTCCAAGCACAACACAGTAGAGCCCCATAATAGCCTTTGACACCACATACAAGCTGTTCACTTGAGTAGTTGAATACCCTTAGATAGCCTGAATTAAGCAAACATGATCTCATGTCATTCTCTGTTGGATGGAAACTTTAACTAAGCAAGAAACTGATCATTTTAAACTGGGGGAGCTAACAAAAAGAGAAATATACTACCATCTCTTCCAGCAGTTGCAAGATGTGTTCCATCATTTGAAAATGCAATGCAGTTAACTGAACCTTGGCATATATGCCACCGAGCGACTGGATTACTCTGAATACAAAAGTGCAAAATGGATAGAATTGCAATAAGGCATTGGTGAACTGAGCACTAGAAAGCAATAAATGTAAAAAACATTCAAATGAATCTCGTATATGCAGTATATAATACGTTGCTGTTCACTAACAGTTTGTTTGGATGGGGGTTAAAAAGGGTTAATGACAAGTTCAAAAGGAATTTGGAAGTTTCACCTTGTTTAATCTCACAAACTAGCCAAACACAATTTTAAATTGTCACCTCAGTTCTCCTCAAATTACGTAACCTAGGTGAATTTCATCCAATTTAACCTGTTTACACTCACCCCGTTAACCCCAATCAAAACAGGCATACCTTGCTTACTCGAGAATGGGCAACACTGAATTGAGTTTGATCTTTGACAATTGGAAATCCAGAATCAGCTGCACCATCTTTGCCCTTAAATTCAATGAAAATCGTGAACAAATCAATGGAGCAAAGATAAGCCACGCACATGATGAGATAACTATTAGATGGTGAGTGCAGTTTCGTACCACAATGTTGTGCATACCTTTTCATAAACATATATATTTCCATCAGCATGACCAACAACAAATGTCCCATCACCACCTGGAACCCATGTAATACACGTACAACGGCTATGGAGGAAACAAATATTGTCTCATAAGAGCAGAGACTAATACAAAGTGTAACTGTATCTAATTTTCAGCCAGGAAAGAAAGGGCACAAGAACGTTAAGACATAACAGGTTTCTAATAAGTCATTTCATGGGAATAATGACGTAGAAGTCAAAGCTACAACTTTTTTATGCAGTAGCACTTATTTCCTGTAAAACACCACTCGAAATATAAAATGTTCAGTCGTATATTACACGAACTACACAAAGCTACAAATAGTCCAGTGCTGAAGTAATTAATTTTTCCTACATAGCTCATGATCTTAGGATATCTAAGGTGCGGACATTGTACCGGTAGTCTGTTTCTTGAGCAACAATTAAAGATCACAATGCCTTGAAATAAGAATCTACAGTATACAATAGAAACAACCCTCATTAAAGCCAGTTGAAGAATCTTAGGCGCAAAATGCTAACTGGTGTTACAGGGAATATTAACAAACATTAGAAAATATAGAGCATAAGGGGCGATTGAAAATTAATAAGGTTAAAAAAAATCATTGCCAGCTGCTAAATTTGTAATATCTATGTTTTAATCAACAGACAGATTGGAATGAGATGGAACAAATAACAATAAACATATAAAAGCTAACAAGAAACAGCTGCCAACATCTGATCCAGCTCAACAAGCATCAAAATCTTACCTATCGTTAATGGAACCATCTTTGTTATAATGGTGGGCCCCTACTATTCTCTTCCCTGGATCTTGCAACTGCTGCCTGAGTGATACAGAATAAACTGCAAAATATAAATAGAAAGTAAATAAATGAAAGCAGGACTATAAGTAACAACAAGATTTGATCCTTGAACTCCGCTGAAAGGTCAGGCTCCAACTCAGATAACCACATACCATCCCCAGAATTCAATCCAATCAGCAAATCGTGTCCATCCTTAGCCTCTGAATCAAATGCATGACAAATGGGATTTGAATTGAATTGTAAAGACTTGATAGGGTCCTGCATGTAGAAAGAAATAAAGTAGAAAAGCCTGTAGTATCACGTCAGATACACAGCAAGCATAAGTGTCTGGGATATGAAAAAGAAAATTTAAAGTACCTTATCTTGAGACTCTAAATCACTAATGAAAACCGTGTCACTGACATTGAATATCAAGTAAGTCCCTTTCCTGTCGAAGTTCAAGCTACTGCTCAAATTACTGGAGGCACACCAAGAACCAACTTTTCCATTAGCAGTAGTATATTTATTTGATCCAGATGCCCCAACAAGGTTACTGATCGTTCTGCTATTAGGCATGTTCCACAAACGAGCAGCTACTGATCGAACTCCAGTAGCAGTCCCAGCACCTGTGGGTGTGGACTGCACAGAACTTGACTTGTCTTTAAGATGAGCAACGGATGCCTAGAAAATAGATGTAGCGATTTCACACAGTGAGAGATGAGGACTAAGAACTGAGAAATCACAGAAGTTCAAGCCAGATCTGCTTTAATTTCTATCAGACGATATCCTCCCCAAAAAAAATCACAGATCCTGGCACTGCATTTCATCGTTTATAAATCCCGTCAAGCAACAATCTCAACTCTTGAAAGGCTATCAGGCAATCCAAGAAAACTCTAACAATGAGGGAACGCAAAAAGCATCGCTTTTCAGTTTTTCAGCGTTGTGTTTTCAAAATTCAAATATAGCTAAGGTTTAGACAAAAGGTACGGGACTGCTCTGTAAGTGTAATCCTCAAAATCCAACCTTGGATGATCATGGCGGAAAAGAGCTCTAGAATTATAGACATCCATACCCGCGAATTTGCCAATCCGAGCGTGAGGTCTTATTGGAAAAAAAAATTGTAATCCCGACCAATTGATAATCTATGGCGGGTAGAAACTGGAAAACCCTAGAATTTAAGGGCAGAAAGGGCACCTGGGACATAGTCTTTCCATGGGAGTAATGGAAGTAGCCAAAGGGATAAGTTTTCTCGTACTGAAGCTTATACCGCCCCTCTGGAGTTTTGAAGGAACTCTTCAGTCCACCACCTGCTCCGCTAGTACCTCCTGCCCCAGCTGCTCCACCGCCGCCAGATACTGGTTGCATATTTCCAGACGAGGAAGACGGATACGACGCGACCCCATTGACTGAATTCATTTCAATGCACGGCAGAAAGCTGAACGGCGCAAGTTAAATATAAGCCTTGGGATTCAGACAAAAATAAAACGACGGGGACGAGGGCACTGATATTGCAGCTTTGAGCTGCTCAATTCAGCCCCTATAGGAAGGAATTGTGCAACTGAATTGGGGGCAATTCAAGAGCTTCTGACTGCAAAGCTCTGTTCTTGGTCGCCGCTACAGAGGCACAAGAAAGAGGAGGTGAGATGGAGGACGAGGACGACGGCGGCGGCGTGAATATGGATGGAAAAGTATAAGAAGTCATTATTCTCCGAAGTAGACTTTTCTATTTAATTCGAGTATTTACTTTGTTTTGAATTGACCGGAAGGTTGGGCCCACGTTGAGATCATGGTAGGAGTACTAGGGCACAATTTGGGTTCATAGTCATACCCTTCTAATACAAACATTAATATTTAACTATTATTACACCAATTATCTTAATTTAATATTTAATTTATGATTAAATTTTATTATATTTTTAAAACAAAAATAAAATTAGTTCATTTTATTATAAGTATAAATTCTTTTTAAGAGCCATGTCCTCTTTTTATCAACATTACATAATGTTATTTGATTATTTCTATTTAGTGCATAATGTTAGAATATGCTTATTAATTATTATAAGAATAAAATATTTATCCGTAATTATCAATATATCGTTACTAATAATATAAGACATAATCATAACAAATCATTTTATTTAGGATCAAAATATTATAATGAATTTTGAATGAATACATAGATACATATTATAAATTTCAAGTATATATTAGTATTACAATTTTATATCACCCAAATTTGAGTAATACGTAATAATTTACTTAATATATATCAAAAATATGAAAAACGTATCTCATTTTATAAACAATGATTTTAAAATTTTGATTTATTTAGTTTATTTATATCATTATTAGTTTTTAAAATAATAAGATTTTAAAATATATAAGATTAAACTATTTAAATTTGACATATTATAATTACAAAAATAATGGTCCCATTTTATGGAGCTCTTAAAAAGTTCTTCCGGAGGAACATAAAATTAGGGTTCTTCCTTCTCTTCCATCTCAAATACACCTCATGTTTTTTATTTATATTTTTAGCTAAGAACCCAAAAAACCATTGATAATTATGCTCTTATGCATCAGACATTCGAACAAGCAGCAGATAGAAATTGGGAGTGGTCAAAGTGGCTAGATAATATACCCATTGAGAAGGGTGTCAGTGTGGTAGTAAAACAATCCAAAATTTTCATACATTTTTAATGGTACAGTTTGTATATGATAAAAGTACTGGTTTCCAGTTTATTACCGTTTAAGAAATCAATATATGCATCTAGTACAATTTCAGTAATATCATAATTCAGTGTATACTTTTATATATATCCGAGAAGTACATGTATATACCTATCTATAGCTACATTATGATGTAGCCAAGAAATGAGGTTGTTAATATAAGGGAAATTTCAAGTTTTAGCGAATTTAATCAAATATTTTTCTAGTTTATATAACTTATTATAAAATATGCTTAAAATTTTCTTTTCATCATGAAATATACTATGTTCAAACTCTCACATAGTATATTTTAGATATTTTTTACACATTACATCACATACCTCAACAATAATCTCAATGGTATATGATCACACTTTTTTAGAAATATTTATCAAATTTAAACAAAGCATATAACAATAAATAAAAATCAAAAGCACAAAGTTTAAAAATAATTATGAAAAGTAATTAAAATCACAATAACAACTAAAAAACAACCAAAAGCTAATGGAATGATAAAATTGAAAAAAAGTTAAAAATTTTTAAATAACAAAAATTATTAAAATGATAAAAATTACATTAAATATAATAAATTATTGAAGAATTTTAAATAATAAAAATTTTCTAAAAAATTGAATACTATGACAAATATCAATAATCATACGTTATGTAAACGGTATAATGTTTTACTACTTAAAAATGATAAAAATTACATTATATGAAGTTTTGACTATTGATATTTTATATAATTTATAAAATTAATGATTTATTATATTTTATATGATTTTTCATAAAATCAAATTGTGATTTTAAGTCACTTGTTATTGTTTTAAAATTATGCGATTCTTTAAAATTACTATGTATTTTTTACATTGTATGTTTTTTACTTTTTAAGCATCTTTTATATTTATAATTCATGAAATTATTTAATTTGTGTGTGACTTTTTGTAAATATTTATAATTATAAGTCATTTGTCAAAATCATAATAATTTTTTCTCATTAAATAATTATTATAACTTATTGAAGTATTGATTTATTATTATAACTCTTTTGCAGCTTTAAGTCACCTACTATAATTGTTTTGAAATTATGTAATATTTTAATAATATTTGTGTGTTTTTAAATCGTTAAAGCCATTTTCACATTTATTTTTACTTTGTTGCTTTTAATTTTTTTGTCATTTTTTTAAAAAAATTAGTCATTTGTCTAAATTAATATAAATTTATCTGATTTTTAGTTATTTTGTGTGTTTTGTTTGAATTTGATATAATTTTTTAAAAACGTCTGATCATGTACCTTTGAGATTATTACAGGGCATGTGGTAAAATGGTAGAATAGGAATATCAAAACTATTCTATGTTAGCATGTGAATTGAAAGATATTTCATAATGAAAAAAGAAAAACTTAAAGGTATTTTGTAATGTAATATGTATGGGAATTTGATAAATTTCAAATTAGAAACCTCGACGCAATCCACTACAAGAAAAAGACTAGTTTGCTATCGACGCAATTGGTAGCAATAATAGTGAAATTGGTAGCCAAATAGAACGGGCTACCGCTTTTGTTCATTTGCTACCAGTGGCTTGGATGTACTTACCATGTTCTTTGATTTAAAAGAAGTCTTAGTTTGTTTGCTTCTTACACACGCATCACAAAGATTGGTCTCAGATTTCTTAATCTCAGGGAGACCTCTTACCAACTGTTTCTTGACTAGTTTTCTTAGCAAGGATATACTGACATGTCCTAGTTTTTTGTGTCATAGTGTGGAGTCATCTATTGATGCAGTCAAACATGGAAGATTCAGACTGTCAATATCCTCCAAACTAGTTACATATACATTTTTCCACCTTTTACCCCTTAACAACTCCTTATCGTTACTCAGACTTACTACGCTACAATGTGTAGAATAGAAGTGGACTGAGTTGCCTTTGTCACAAATTTGAGATACACTGAGCAGATTGAATTTTAAACCATTAACTAAATTGACATTATCAATGACATAATCTGAAGTAAAACCAATCTTACCTACACCGACGATTTTTCCTTTCTTGTTGTCGCCAAAGGAAATGGTTCCTTGGCTTCCTGGTTCGAGTGAGAAGAATTTCCATTTGTCTCCTGTCATGTGTTTAGAGCACCCACTATCGATATACCAGCAAGGATCCCTTCCCACTCGATTCTGCGCTTAACAAGTTAGTAGTATGGGGTTAGGGTCCCCAGAGTGTTTAAACCAATTTCCACCAACAGACACTGTTCTAGAATCATTCTTGACTACCCATTTTACCCCTATTTTCTTGAGTTTCCAAAATGTCTCATAAATCGTGTCCTATAGCATTTGGCTTCATGATGACCTGGTTTTCTACATAGATGGCAGACACATTTACGACTGGTTCCCGATTTGTATCCGACCGGTCGTTTGTTTTTCCACATGGGTGTCCAACATCAATTTCTAGCTTTGTTTTTCTTTGATGAATGATAGTTCTTTTTCTTTTACGTTAAGTGCAGCAATCAATTCATCGATTTCAGGTTGTTTTCCTAACTTCATTTTTTCATGGACAACAAGAATTTCACTATAGTCGGTTTGCAATTTCTTGAGTGCATTCATGAGATTTACTACTTTATCCTTGTCCGAAATTTTCTCCAATTTTTCATTTTCCTCTAAGAGTTATTTGTTTTCATTTTTCAATGCCTCTAGTTGATCAACTAGTATGATAGAAAATTTTCTGAGTCCTAGAAGTTCAGCCTTTTGAATTTTCTTTCTAAGTTGAGAGTAGTTTATCTTGTTTTGTTCCTCTTCTTCCTCTGATTCTGACGTTTCCTTGTCTTGTGCCATCAGGCACACTTCCTCAAGGCATAGGTGAGCCTTTTCATTTCCTGAGAGGTCACTATCTGATGTTTGATTGTTGTCACTTAGTTCTGAGTCTCCCCATGCAGCAACGAAGGCTTCTTTCCTTGGCCCTTTGTTGAATGATCTTCGAACATGTTTCCTGACCCTGTCGTTGTCCTCTTGGGGTCGTTGAGGACAGTCTTTGATATGGTGTCCACACTTTGAACACTCGAAACACTTGTCATTGTTCTTCCTTTGATGATCGTCGGACTCCTTGGGTTCCTTGCCTTTCCTCATGTTGTTTCTTATGAACTTTTGAAAGTACATTTTAGCATAGAAGACCATCTCATCATCGTCTTCACCTGACTCGGATCTTTCATTCTCAGCTACTTGAAGGGCTATGCCTTTTCCTCTCTCTCTCTCTCTTGTTGAGCTTTCTGAGCTTCTTTGTTGTAGTTTCAACTCAAACGCCATTAAGGATCCTAGCATGTCTGCCAAAGACATCTTAAAGAGATCATGGACTCCTTGCATGGCATTAACTTTGCTGTCGAAGGAAGCAGGAAGGGATCTAAGGAATTTCTGAATTTGATCCTCTTTTGAGATAGTTCTTCCGAGCATAAGCATTTCGTTGATCAGCTTGGTAAACCTTGTGTGCATCTCAAAGATGTTGTCTTTCTCTTCCTTCTTGAATAGCTCCCAGTGAGTGAGTAGCAGCTCAATGCGAGTCTTTTGATCTCATCATTTCCCTTATACATAACTTCAAGAGTTTTCCAGATCTCTTGGGCTGTTTTAGCTGGGGCCACTTTAGAGTATTGCTCAGGTAGTAGTGCACAATGTAAGATTCTTACTGCTCGAGCATTGAATATCAACTTCTTGATTTGATCATCAGTCATGTTGTCAACTGATATGTCTTGTCCTTGAGCATCTTGGAAGGTGTACTCACCACGTGATATAACCCTCCACAACCTTGGATCATCATACTTGATGTGAAATTCCATTTTTTTTCTAGTGAGTGTAGTTGTCTCCATTGAAGAGTGGTGGTCGATTTGGTGCAGAACCTTCTTCTGACGCCAGTAGGTTTGAATGAGACATTTTGATCGTCTTCCAAAGCAGTTAGCTCTCTAGAAGAGACCCACTCTGATACCAAATGAAACTAATTGATGCTCCTGATGCGTCCCTGATCTATCGTAGACGTATCATTGTCCTATGTGAACTACTTGATAGTTGAGGAAAAGCACTGGATAAACTCAAACTGGAAATTCCATTTTGATTGAGAATTTACACACATAAATTCACTCAATCTCCCTCACCCTACCCACAGACTCTGGGATAGTTTAGGACTTTATCCCCAAGTCCTCTACCCTCTCCTGACAGTCGGCCTACAGTTCCCCAACCGGTCCCTGACTGATCAGTCTATCAAATACACAAAGTATTAACACTCAGATCCAGTCCTATCCAGCTCACAAACTCCAACTCCCTAGCACTTACACACACTTTAGTCTGACTCACACTTGCTCTGGTTATTTCTCTCTTTTTATCTTTTTGCCCAGCTTACTTACATAGCACATTATGCACGTATTTATACATGTTAGTTAAGATATAACTAACAACCTATGATCTTCTAGACTATAGGAGTCGATTACTTCTTCATCTCCTAGTATAATAGCCACGCTAGAATGTAGGTTGATCTTGAGCTTGATCTGGAGCCGTCAAGACACATGTTGCCTTGTGACTGGACACGTTGGCGGCAAATACTCAAGTGGTCGGTCACCACTAGCACTCTCCACTTGCTTGATCTTGTCTGGTTCATTAATGCTCATAAATGCTCTCTTTAGACTTCATTATGGCTATGTAATAAATGCTCATTAATAGCCCTTGACTTATCTTGTTATCTTGCACATTAATGAGTTATGTTTTTGTTGTGAGCTGGTTGCTTATGTGGATGTGAAAGTCTGCATGAGTTTATCGATCTTCTTGAAGTATTTTGTCCTTGTATGCATAAGAGATGTGGTCGTGTGGTCTTGACTCCTTGTGTGTACTAGAAGTTCTAACAGAGCTCTCCTAGACAGGCGCCCGACTGGTTGGGCACAAGTCATGAATGAAGTGCGCTTACAACCTTGCGTGCTAAGCCACTCCTCTACCTGTTTATCTGAATCTCAAAGCTTAACAAACATATTAGATAAACAATACAGGTTTGCTATCATCAAAACTAAAGGATCTTGACTTAACAAGCTTCCTAGGTTTGGCTCGTTATTATAGGAAGTTCGTGGAGGGTTTCTCCAAGATCGTGTCTCCCTTGACTCGTCTTCTTAGGAAGGATGTCAAGTATGAGTAGAGTGAGGCGTGTGGAGAGAGCTTTCAGGAGCTTAAGAGAAGGTTGACTACCGCTCCAGTTATAGTGTTGCCTTCAGGGACAGACGGATTCGAGGTTGTCTATGATGCTTCTCATAGAGGCTTGGGTTGTGTTCTGATGTAGCAGGGTAAGGTAGTGGCTTATGGCTCTCGCCAGCTTAAGTCGTATGAGAAGAATTATCCACTCACGATTTAGAGTTGGCGGCTATGGTCTATGCTCTGAAGATTTGGAGGCATTACCTTTATGGCGCGACGTGTAAGGTCTACACGGATCATCAGAGTCTCAAGTATTTGTTCACGCAAAAGGTGTTGAACTGGAGACATAGAAGATGGTTGAAGCTGTTGCATGATTATAATTTAGAGATCCTCTACCATCCTGGTAGAAAGAATGTGGTGGCAGACGCTTTGAGCCGTAGAGGTGCGCCAGGTCTTGCTTGTTTGTTGTCTGGAGTCCAAAGGTTAGCGTTAAAGGTTCTACGTATGGGAGTTTGGGTCGTTCGATCTGATAGTGCTAGGATGATAGCTGCTCTTCAGGTGCAGTCGACTTTGGTAGATCAGATCAGGTCTGGTCAGTTGGCAGATGCAGAGTTGTGCAGGATTCGTGAGAGGTTATCAGATGATCAGGAGTCAGACTTCTCGGTGTCCGACGATGGTTGTTTGTGTTACAGAGGCAGAGTTTGTGTGCCTAGTGATGCGGTCCTACGACGGGAGATTATGTAGGAGGCTCATGGAGCTCCTTATTCGGTACATCCAGGAGGTGTGAAGATGTATCGGGACCTTAGAGAGTCCTTCTGGTGGTCAAATATGAAGCATTAGATTTCAGACTTCGTAGCTCGTTACCAGACCTGTCAACAGGTGAAGGTTGAGCACCAGCAGCCAACTGGTCTTCTGCAGCCCTTCTCATTCCTGAGTGGAAGTGGGAGAGTGTGAGGATGGATTTCATTGTTGGAATCCCTAGTACGTCTTCGGGCTTTGATGCGCTGTGGGTGATCGTTGATAGATTGATGAAGTCATCCCATTTTCTGCTAGTTAGGAAGACCTTTAGCCTTGAGCGCCTTGCTCAGTTATACATGGATGAAATTGTGAGATTGCACGGGGTGCCGACGACTATAGTTTCTGATAAAGATCCAAGGTTCGTGTCCTATTTCTAGCGTATCCTGCATAAGGCTTTGGGGTCGAATTTAGCATTCAGCTCTGCGTATTATCCTTAGACCGACGGTCAGACAAAGAGGACTAATCAGATCGTGGACGATATGTTGAGAGCCTTTGTGTTGGACTTCGGTGGCAGTTAGGATTAGCACGTCACTTTGATTTAATTTGCATATAATAATAGCTTTTAGTCGAGTATTGGGATGGCCCCATTTGAGGCGCTATATGGTAGGTGTTGCAGATCTCCTATCTGTTGGGATGATCTGAAGGAGAGAGTGATAGTGGGGCCGAAGTTAGTTCAGGGAGCTATGGATAAGATCAGGACCATTAGGGAGCGGCTGCTGGTTGCCCAGAGCCGACAGAAGAGTTATGCAGATCAGAGACGTCGTCCACTTGAGTTTCAGGTTGGGGAGCATGTTTATTTGAAGATTTCTCTAGTCTGTGGTGTGGTTTGGTTTGGTAAGAGAGGCAAGCTCATTCCTCGCTTTGTGGGTCCGTTTGAGGTGCTTGAGAGGGTTGGCTCTGTGGCCTATAGGTTGGCCTTGCCACCATCGTTGACAGGAGTCCATGATGTGTTCCATGTGTCGATGCTTAGGAAGTATCTGCACGATCCTACCCATGTGATTGATTATGGTCAGCTTCGACTTCGCGAGGATTTCAGCTATGAAGCGGTGCCGGTGCGTATTTTAGCTCGTGATGTTCGTCGACTTCGTAGTAAGACATTGCCTATAGTAAAGGTTCAGTGGTCTGATCAGTCCGAGCGCGAGATGACTTGGGAACTCGAGGAGGAATTACGTGCTAAGTTCCCTTCCCTCTTTGAGCAGTGAGGTATGATGAATTTCGAGGAAAAAATTCCTTTTAAGGGGGGAATGATGTAATAACCTGGTTTTTGTTTCAAAATTCCTAAAGTCAGTTTTTGTTAACGTCTTATATTATGTGTTTTATGGCATTAGGACATCCGGGGCATTTAAATAAAAGAGGGTTAAGGAGGTCATTTCCCTTCTCTTATTATTTTGGTAAGTCTTAAACAATCATTTAGGAAGATAGTGGTCTTTTCCCCGTTCAGTTTTTCTAAACACTGTTCTTCTCCCGACAGTTTGAGCGCTCTCCTCCCCTCTCCCCTTGCTTGGTGTTGCTTCTGATTTCTTCTGCGTTGTTGCTGCATTTGATCATCTTGTTCTCTGCTGTTGTTCGGATTTTGCTCCTCTGCCAATCAGGTTGGTTGTTGTCTCGGTAACGGTTTTTGTGTTGTCGTTTGGGAAAGTTTTCGTTTCTGATTTGGGACTATACTGTTGGCTGAATCCAGCATTGCATTACTTCTCTGTGGTATGCGGTCTTGATAGGTGCGGAATTTATCTATATTTCTATGCTTAATTTGATCAATATTTTATTGGTTTATATGATAAATTCCTTACTTATATGCTTAATTATGTTAAATGTTCAGATTATTCCTCACATGTAGTTTTATGCTAAAACAGGTTACAAATGCTGAAGAAAAGGTCTAGAAGCATATGCCATAACTTAACGATCAAACTGGGACCATTCTACTCAATTTACAATATGGTCCGGGTTTATGTACTGGTTTATAAACCCGGACCACAAAAGAACGGAACCTACTGCCTAAAATTAGGTATAGTCCGGGTTTGTACATTACCACATACCCGGACCAATATGAGTATATGTCGCGTGGGAATAAAAAAGAGGCGTAGCAACCTTGCAGACAATTGAAGTTGGGCTGCCGACAAATCTTCAAGAAGCGCAGAGGACAACCTTGTCGAGGCGCCGACTTTGTCAAAATATAAGTCCGCATGATACATGCATGGGCCATGCATATATCTTACACATTTGAGATCGATACATTTACATGCGCAGAGTGGGCTTTAGAACTCGAGGCACAAACGTCATGGTGCAGACTCCCGAGACTGCTGATGAAGATGGGCCGACAAACTCACGCATGTGGTTTGGACTTCACATCCCATGCGGACAAAACAGAGGCGTGACAAAGCCTAGAGACGCAGACTTTATTCTTTGACCGCATGGCCCATGCAGACTGCACATGTACGTGGGAGAGAGCTTGGCTGCATGTGAACACAATTAGATATATACAAATATATATCCTTGAGAAAGAAAGGTCGGCGAGGGGGAGAGAAGGTCGAGACAGCATATATAATCGACAACAGAGATCGAACAGACACGAGACACGACAGAAACCCTAGCGCAACCGCACAACCAGTTAGACAGAGGGGAAGACATCAAACAGTTTTGACAGACCGGAGCAGAAGGCAAAGACTGGATTCGTCATCGTTCCACAATTAGATGACGTTTTCTGATCTCTTTATTATTGTTATTATTTCTTTGTCTCCGATGTCGGAGTAGTTGTTAGAATACTGGTTTGCTATGGATAATTAGTTTTTTCTTCTTCCTGAGTTGTTATATACTAATTCTATATTGATTGTAGTTTTGTTCGTAGTTATTTATCGAATTCTCTTGTAATTAATTATTCCTTGAGTTTATTTGGTATGAATTGCTTACAAGTGAGAACTGCGGCGTTCATTAGACCTTAAGGAATATTACCAGTGAAACTACAGATGACAATTCCTGGGGATTAGCTTACTAGAAACCAGATGAATCGTTAATGCTACTAGTTGATCTGTAAATTCGTAACGAGAGTTAGGATTTGAGAATTGCTAGTAAGGATCTATCTTGCGGGAGACCGCTTTTAGATTAATTTAGATATGAGGTTGCAATCTAGAACTTAGAAAACACTCGGGAAGGGAATTGATAAACTAGAAAGAAATAGTAAACCAGGATTCACCTTTTTAGATTTATTAGAAACTCACTTTTCATTCTTTTTGTTTTAATTAATTGTTTAATTTTAGCATTCAGACCCCCACTTTATTATTGCTATTTTTCCTTTAGTTTATTATTTAGTTAGATTAAAGACTCAAACTAGACACAACCTCTTTTGGTTCGATAACCTAGGGAATACTACCTAGGAAAACTAACTACGATAGACCAGTACACTTGCTGATAATACGTTTTCACCCGTACAAGTTTTTGACGCCGTTGTCGGGGAGGCATGGTTATTTAGTTTAGTCTTTATTCTATTTTCTTTTATTTGTTTTGTTTTGTTTTGTTTTGTTTTTGTTTTTAATTATTTTATTCTGTTTGATAATTAATTTGGTTTGTTTGATTGTTTTGCCTTTTATAGTTATTTTAGTTTCCAGGATTTTTATTTTATTATATTAGTTTATTTATTGTTCCATTTAATTTTGTTCTTATTAATTTTATTTTTGTTTTTCTTCTTTAGTTCGATTTTATTTTAGTTTTTCCTTAATTTGTTTATTTTTGTTTTGGTTCTGCTTATTTTATATTTATTGATAGGATTTTGTTTAGTTTGATTTTATTTTTGTTTTCATTCATTTTTGTGTTTATTTATTTTTATTTTTATTTTTAATTTAATTTTCTTTCTTTTTTGTGTTTTGTTTTTTTTTTGTTGATATGTATGTACATACTTTTATTGTTATTTTTTTCTTTATGTATTTAATTTATTTATTTTTTCTTTTGAGGTACTTTGATTTGATGGCTGGATATTACAATCCGCGTGAAGGTTGGCCTGGATATTACCACCAATGGGTTGTATGCTAAAGGTGTGGAGGAAACCACGAGCTTGCTTACTGTCTGATCTCTTCTAGATTAGAGGATGCTATGAGAGAGTTTATATCGTCTTGTAATCTTCGAAGACGGTTATGCCAGACGTGTGAAGAGGATCATGAAAGTTCTCATTGTCAGGCTCCTTTTGCGAAAGCTGGAAACCAAAATCTGTTGAGCATGAGACCTACTTCATGTCGGAGATGAATGCAAGACTTGACTATATGTTAGCTAAAACAGCTCTCTTGATTGAAAGGTTAGAGGCTCGTGAGGTCAAACAACCAACTGTAGTAGCTGAGTGGTGTGGTACGCAACTTGATCCAACGATCCCTGAAGTTGCTAACAAACTTGAGGTGGAGATCAAGGAGAGACCAGAGCTAGAGATTGAGCGAGTTGATGAAGCTATAGAGTTAGAGAATGATCTAATTCATGAAGTTGTCCAGTCTATTCCCTCTCCACCCGTACATGAGCCAGAGAGTCTTCCAGTTGACCTCCTTGCACCTGCTGATGAGCCATCGGATCAGAGTTACATCATCGACTTCAAAGAGCCCTTGATTCCTGTTGAAGTTGATGTTCCTATTGGTTCATCCTTTGAGCTTCCACCGGACGATAAGGATGTCTATATCCTTGAATTTGAGAAGGAGAACCCGCAAATTTGTGATTTTCACATTAAGGATCACCCACCTCAGCACAACCACCTGATGCGAGCCAGAGAGTCTTCCAGTTGACCTCCTTGCACCTGCTGATGAGCCATCGGATCAGAGTTACCTCATCGACTTCAAAGAGCCCTTGATTCCTGTTGAAGTTGATGTTCCTATTGGTTCATCCTTTGAGCTTCCACCGGACGATAAGGATGTCTATATCCTTGAATTTGAGAAGGAGAACCCGCAAATTTGTGATTTTCACATTAAGGATCACCCACCTCAGCACAACCACCTGATGCATGATCGGTGGAGTTTACACTGTTATATTTGGAGTGTTGAGATTTTATTTCCATTTGATCGGGGGCGTTTTATGAAGATATATGATGCCCGCCCCACCCACCCTTTTGCGCCCACATCGACATTCATTTTCGATCCTGGTTGACCACAGGGAGGTATGGTTTAGCCAAAGACGTTAAAGAAGGGCAGCTGGCTGGGAGGCAACCCAATGTTATATTTTATTTTGTTAATTTTTTAATTTTAATTTTAATTTCGTTTTGTAGTTATTTTCCTGATTTTGTTGTTTATTAATTTTTAACTCCGTTTTGTAGTTTTGGTTGCTTATGGTATTTTTCTTTTCAGATGAATTCTTCATGGTGATACTGCAACTAGGCTGCAACACTTGAGCAAAGCTCAAGTGTGGGGGTCGTTCTACATATTACAACAACAAAATCCAGGGAGTTCTTGTTTTAATTGTTTTCTTTTAATTTTTTTAATGACTACTCTGTTGTCTGTTTCCTTTGGACATAAATATATTTCTGCGAGCTTTGAGTTTTTCTGCACTCCTGCCTTGTCACACAATGAGGACATTGTTTAATTTTAAGTGTGGGGTAGGGAGTGACCTTCAGTTATCACTTTCAGAACACTAGTTTTTTATTGTTTTCAGGTGATGAATAATGTGCTTCTCTAAGGCCGTTAAATGTTGAATTTTGGGTGAAAATATCTGTGGGAGTTTGAAATTGAGCCTGATGACAACCTTAAAATTCTTTCTGCTTAAAAGTTGTCTTTCCGAAATTGTTTTTTCTTAAATTTGCTCTATTTTCACTGAAATTTGATGGATTGGATGATTGTAGAGACTAAATGCGTTTAGCTTTGGACCTTGGAAATGATATGAATGTTTGGAATGAAAGGATAAGACAAAGTACTCCTCTGATCAACAATTTTCTGAACCGAATCAGGCCTCTTTTATCTGGTTAATTATTAAGTCCTTGGGGTGCTTTATCACCTATCTACCCAAGGTCTTCTGATCTGGGATAGTTGATCCAAATCCGTTACAGGGATAAAGAGAAAAGTCTGGGTGAAGGAACAACTATGCAATTAATTAAATAAATCGTTTGTTTTTATTTCTTGACGAAAAAAAGTTTTTGCATACAAAATATTTAATTGCAGTTTTTTTAGTTTTTGATCATGAGTGCGTCGTGTTGAAAGGTATTGCGGAACAAGGCATTACTTCACACCCCTTGTCATCCAAAGGGTAATGAAATGAAATTGGTGGCAGGTCCTAAGCTAATTTGTGTTTAGTTTATTCAATTCAGTTTATTCATGCTTTTATTAAATTATTCTCTATTCACTGTTTGCGAAAACTGATGGCTCAGAGCAGATTGATTTTTCTGATTGTCATTTTTCTTGTTTTCCTTCTACTAATGTTTAATCTGGAGTTTAATCTTTTGGTTACGAGAAGTTATATTCTTTATCTGTTTGAGGACAAGCAAAAGCTAAGTGTGGGGTGGTTGATAAGTGCGGAATTTATCTATGTTTCTATGCTTAATGTGATTAATAATTTATTGGTTTATATGATAAATTCCTTACTTATATGCTTAATTATGTTAAATGTTCAGATTATTCCTCACATGTGGTTTTATGCTAAAACAGGTTACAAACGCTGAAGAAAAGGTCTAGAAGCATATGCCACAAGCTTAACGATCAAACTGGGACCATTCTGCTCAATTTACAGCATGGTCCGGGTTAATGTACTTGTTTATAAACGCGGACCACAAAAGAACGGAACCTATTGCCTAAAATTAGGTATGGTCCGGGTTTGTACATTACCACATACCCGGACCAATATGAGTATGTCGTGTGGGAATAAAAGAGAGGCGTAGCAGCCTTATAGACAATTGAAGTTGGGCTGCCGACAAATCTTCAAGAAGCGCAGGCGACAACCTTGTCGAGGCCCATACTTTGTCAAAATATAAGCCCGCATGATACATGCATGGGCCATGCATATATATTACACATTTGAGATCGATACATTTACATGCGCAGAGTGGGCTTTAGAACTCAAGGCGCAGACGTCATGGTGCAGATTCCCGAGACTACTGATGGAGATGGGTCGACAAACTCACGCATGTGGTTTGGACTTCACATCCCATGCGGACAAAACAGAGGCGCGACAAAGCCTAGAGATGCAGACTTTATTCTTTGACCGCATGGCCCATGCAGACTGCACATGTACGTGGGAGAGAGCTTGGCTGCACGTGAACACAATTAGATATATACAAATATATATCCTTGAGAAAGAAAGGTCGGCAAGGGGGAGAGAAGGTCGAGACAACATATATATTCGACAACAGAGATCGAAGATACGAGACACGGCGGAAACCCTAGCGCAGCCACACAACCAGTTAGACAGAGGGGAAGACATCCGACAATTTTGACAGACCGGAGCAGAAGGCAGAGACTGGATTCGTCGTCGTTCCACAATTAGATGACGTTTTCTAATCTCTTTATTATTGTTATTATTTCTTTGCCTCCGATGTCGGAGTTGTTGTTAGAATACTGGTTGCTATGGACAACTAGTTTATTGTTTTTCTTCCTGAGTTGTTAAATACTAATTCTATACTGATTGTAGCTTTGTTCCTAGTTATTTATTGAATTCTCTTGTAATTAGTTATTGCTTAAGTTTATTTGGTATAAATTGTTTGCAAGTGAGAACTGCAGTGTTCATTAGACCTTAGGAATATTACCAGTAAAACTACAGATGACAATTCCTGGGGATTAGCTGACTAGAAACCAGATGAATCGTTAATGCAACTAGTTGATTTAAAAATTCGTAACGAGAGTTAGGAATTGGGAATTGCTAGTAAGGATCTATCTTACGGGAGACCATTTTTAGATTAATTTAGATCTGAGGTTGGAATCTAGAATTTAGAAAACACTCAAGAAGAGAATTGATAAACTAGGAAGAAATAGTAACAAGATTCGCCTTTTTAGATTTATTAGAAACTTACTTTTAATTCTTTTTGTTTTAATTAATTGTTTAGTTTTATTATTCAAGCCCCCATTTTATTATTGCTATTTTCCTTCAGTTTATTAGTTAGGTAGATTAAAGACTCAAACTAGACACAACCTCCTTTGGTTCGATAACCTAGAGAATACTACCTAGGAAAACTTGCTACGACAGACCAGTACACTTGCTAATAATACGTTTTCACCCATACAGGTCTCTTCTTCCGGCTTCGGGAATCATCTGGACAGTTTCTGCTCCCTGAATCGATGTAAGTGGGGGATGGATTCGGGTGGTTTGCTCACCCATGGGGTGCTGATTTTGATTTGCATTCTGGTTGGTAATTTGCGTTATTTTGGGTGAATTCTCTGTTGATTTACGTTTGTATTTGCGTGGTTAAAACCCTCATGGGTACTGTTTTACAATCTGAAAGTTTTATTGAGTTTGGTGATGAATTTGTTGAGGTTTTCGCCTCTGTTGCTGTTCTGCGAATTACAGACTTTGCAACGTCCTGATGTGTAGTCCGGACAGGTCGTCTAGCACACCTCTAGTTTCTATGTTTTTGAAGTGTCCGAACATCTATCTGGACTTGTAAGTCCAGATAGGGTGCGAGGACGTTCTCTGTTTTTAACTCTCGGCATGTGTCCGAACTTGTAAGTTCAGACATATGTCCGAACGTCTCCAGGTTTTGAAATTCGACATGTGTCCGGACATGTAAGTCCGGACACATGTCCGGACGTTTCTGTAAGTTGAATTTCAGACTTTCGTCTGGACTTGCGAGGTCAGATGCAAGTTTGGACAACCTTCTGTTGTCACCTGGGCATGTGTCCGGACATGCAAGGTCAGATGCATGTCCGGACACCTCTCCTGTTTTGGCTACAATGCTCGTTTGAGCTCCGTTTTGACTTCCGTTTACGGGGTTTTGATCCCCTAAGTGTGAACAAGAGTTTTATACATGTGTTATGCTTATTTAAGCGCCTTTGACATGTTATTTTGGCTAAATGATTTTGGGATAAATTTACTATGCTTTTGAGCCTTGGATAGTTGAAATACCCCAAACCTTGATGTGTTGTTTAGACATTAAACTATGGTATTTAAAGGCTAAAAAGTGCCTTAGAAATGTCAGTGTACAATTTAAACCATAGTAAAACACAATAAAACACTAAGACACAGTTTGAGCAAAAACATGCTCTAAGCTTGGAAGTGAACTTGGTTAGGACCCAAAGAGCCTACCAAGACTTAATAATATTATGATTATATAAGGCTAATTATGTCCTTAGGAAACCTTGGTAGACAATTAAACCGAACAAAACATAAATAAATGCCTTAAAGTCAATATGGGCAAAAATGTGCTCTAAGCTTTGGATAAATTTGTATAAGACCTAAAGGTCATACCTATACCTTATAAATATGTTAATGAACATATTAAATCAATTACTAAAGAAAACCAAACTTGAAAACAAGTTAAAACACAAAATGTGCTTTAAGGAGTCTTAAAGCACATTTTTGAAAAATTGTCTTGTAAATGAGTTTTGAATGGCTAAATGTCCATCATTACTCTTTAATTAAAATGTGTACTATTTAGTATCACATTTGGAGGTCTAAATCAATGGGAAATCAAAAATTTCACAAGAATGTGCCTTGTTTTTGTGAATAGTAACAAAAAATGCTAGTTTATGACATAAGTCAATATAAGTAAGTTAATTGGTCAACAAAGACCAAACTACCCCTAAGTAGATGATGGGGGCCTGTTTTTATCAAGGTGAGTCACCACCTTGTTAGTTAATAAGTAAATAAGTAATGAAAAAGCAAGTAAATTCACTATTTACTTTACAACTTATAATATCTTCAAAGTATACTCTCTCACCTCATTCTCTTCTTTCCTCCTTGGTTCCTACCATCTCCAACTCCTCCATCCTTCTCCATCGGTTTTGCTACAGCAAGTAGCCATTCTCCATCTTTGAATGCTTGTAACTCATGACTCCATGCTCCAAATCAAATTCTAAGACCATATTTGTCTTAGTTAAGCCAAGCTCTACACTTCTATCTTTTCAAATCTTCAAAAGCCTCATTCTGGTGCCATGGATATTCACCATTGATGGAGCTTGAGCTTACCTTTTCATGCCTTGTCATTCTCCTTTGCTTCAAGGTAAGGAAAGTCAAAGAAAATCAATGTTTCCTTTGTTTTAGTGTGTGGCCGAAAATCACCACTTATGGTGCCTTCATCTTGCCTTGTTCTAGCTTCATTCCAACCATTCAAGGGCTTGGTGGAGACCTCTCTTGTTACATATTCAAGTTCTCTTTCAAATTCAATGGTAAATATCATTTTAGTGTATTAAAACACTTATGTTAAACTAGGGTTTGTATATGAGTTTAAGTGTGAATTCTTAAGCTCATTACCCTTATATGTATATTGATTAGAAAGTTGACAAGTGATCAAACTCCTTGCTGATTTTTGGTTCAAGGAAACAAGAAAGAAGTTTGAGAGGAAAAGAGGTAAACAAACTATCTCAATGTAGTTTAAATGCCTAGGAAAAATGAGCTTGATTTGCTTAATAAAATACCTAAGGAGCCAATGGTGAATGACCTAGAGAAATGCTCTCAAGGAGTTTATTAAGGGCATATGTATTGTTGGGTGTATTTGCAGGTCAAAGGCAATATATACATGTGGAAATTCAGTGTTTATGGTTTATGCAATTTAAGGGCCTAAGAGCCATGTTATTTAAGGGCCTAAGAGCCATGTTAAGTAAGGGCCTAAGTGCCAAGCAATTTGATTATGCACTATATTGTGATGTAGTGTAAAATTTGGTGAAGTTTTGTGTGTGAGAAAGTTCTTGATGGATTTAGGTGTTCTTGAATGTTTGATGGTGAAAAACAATGTGTTTTGGTATGACAATATACTAGGAGAACCCATGGCAAAATTTGGATAATGTACAAGAAGTTTTAAGTGCTTAAATGAGTTTTAGTGAACTAGGAAGTGTTAGGAATGAATGAATGTTTACTAGGGAAGAAAACATGTATTAAGGTGTTATATAGTGCTATGAGGATTTAGGCACTATCTTGAAGTTCTAGAAATCCAATGGGTGTTTTTGTGATGTAATAAAGTCTTGGAGAAGTTTGTTTTAGGTTTAGGTAATGTTGATGTACAAGGAATGAATGATGTTTAGGTAAAGATTGAGAAAGGAATTTTAGGAAGGTGTGAACAAGGAAATTTAGTTAGTAAGAAAAGATGCTTGGGAGATGATGTTAAGGTGTAGAGGAAACATCTTGGTATAGTGGTCATTATAGGTGAAATACCACTTAGAAAACCAAAAGAGAAATGTTACAAGTGTTAAGAGATTTATAGGAAAAATGAGTGACAAGTTGGACAGTGTTTTAAGGTGAATCAAAGTGATATTTTGGTATTAGAATATGCCTAAGTTCATGTGTGAAGTTTGGGTAATCAATGGATGAAGAAAGTAGATGAAACAAGACTTGAAAATGTCAATTTGGGAATTCTGTTACAGTGGTCCGGGACCCAGGTATTGGATGATGTCCCGGACCCTACACAAAAAAGGGCCGAGAGTTTTACAAGTGCTTTGGTCCGGGACTTGGGGTCAATACAAGGTCCGGGACCACCCTATTAAAATCACCCGAGAGATTCCTTAAGTGTTGGTCCGGGACTTAGGGTGAGGACCAAGTCCCGGACCTCTCTAAAAATGTTGTTTAAGATATGAAAATGGTTTGTAATGATGGGGATTGATAAGTAATGATGTTATAAGGTTGATTAAGGACATGTTAAGTGAGTTATAATGACAATTTAGTGGGGGAAAAGTTGTATTAAAATGTAAAAGTAAAACAAGTTAAAATGTGAAGTTATTTAACTAAGTTAACGGGGATAAGTTATGAGCATTAGACTTTAAACAATCATGTTACCCCGATGTTAATAAAAGTACATGTAATATTATCAGTTGTTCGAGAATTGCTCGAGGAACATAAGTGGACATGATAGAGTGGACTCCGGTGACAGGTATGGTTTTCTTGCAACCTGTGTCCTACCGGATTACACCGGCTTGTGTGCCAATGTGTTTTTCTGTATGTTTGCCACGTTATAAGATAAAACATGTAATGAGTTTACAGTAATTCATTTATGTGGCGTGCTCAACTCCGATGCCATTTAACCTCGGAAGTGTTAAACCTTAGCTAACTGAGTCTAGGATCACATGAGAATTCGGTATTCGGATTTAACGACCCGAACCATGGGACGTTCTAACCACAGCTATGCGTGTGTTAATTGTGTGATATTTGTGTGTGTATGTAAGGACCTCCCTCGTATGTTTAACCCAATTGTGATACTGTATGGTGTGTGGATGTGATAGACTCCATAGTGGGGCTCTAACTGTTATCTAAGGTAAATATGTACTAACGGGGGTGAGGAATCCGGTTAGGCCGGTCGCGCGTTGTTTGGGAGTGGGTATCCTTTTTAGCCTTACCCTCCTCTCTGTTATGGTTGTTTCCCTCACGGGTTATGATCTCCCATTAGCTTACTCCAAAGCTTAGCTATTCTGACTTATGATCGGTTTAGGGGGAACATGTGTTTGTGTGGTGTGTTCGGGTCACTAAACCCTAACCATCTTAACTTAAGTTACTCGTCCGACTATTAGGATGGTAATGAGTGTTGTATAATGAGTTTATCATGAGGGTGACATCATTCTCTAGGCTCACCAGTGAATTAACTATGTTTGGGTCGGTTCCTAAGAGAACCGTTCCCGTTATGTTATGTGTTGTTGTACTGCAATTCCCATTGCGATGTTGTTATGTGCACGTTGAAACGTGAAAAGTGTTGTTATGTAGTGTATGTTATATGTTGTAAAATGTGGAATATGTGGATCATGGATATGAATCCCAGTTTGTGATAAGAGGCGTTTAAGGATAACCCGATTAATGGGTAGTTGTCGTCTATTAAGGAAGTAGCTCCATTGGAGGAGAAACACTCTAGGGGTAATGAATACCATGAGTGACCTATCAAGTATGGATGTGTTATCTGTTTGTTGAGCCCATAGTGGTGGAATGTGATGTGTTGTGTGTTGATAGTTTGCATGCATGATTCAAATATAATCAACCGCATGCTAAGACGACAATTAGTTGTGCGTGGCCCGGTAGCATGTGGGCTGCGGGATTACCATACCAGCAAAGGTGCTGAGCCCCTTGGGGGCCACCCTTTCTCTTCTTTTCCTATTTCAGGTACAAAGAGCTGGAAGCCGTTCGAGAGTAGGACGGGGTAGTCGTTGTACATGGGTAATCATTTAAGTTGTATATATACAGTAGGTGTAGTAAGACCGAAATTGTTATCGACATCAGTTTGTAAATACTCGGTACAGTTGGAAGGTATGTGTATGTTTTGTTGTTAATGGAAAGGGATAATAATGTGTAGTCGCTCGGGAATCTAGTCCATCAGACTGGTACAATGTTTATGTAATAGCCTTGTTAGCCACGTGGGTGGTTAACGGCGTGTAACACCAACGAGTTAAGTAATATGATGAAGTATATTTTCCGCTGCAGATTGTTGTTATGTGTTTGTTGTCGGATGGGGTGTTACAAAAAAGTGGTATCAGAGCGAAGTATCGCTCTGATGACTGAATTACCGCGCTTAGGAAGTACCGAGTTAGGATTTTAGTACTTTGGGTTAAGGGTTGAGTGATAGCGTGAGAGATACGCTAGTTAGGAATTACCAACGTGTACTGGAAACCTACAATATCCTTCCCGCCCTCCATAATCCCTGTTTTATAACTCGGGGAAGAACGCCAGAGAGATGAAAGTCCTCTCATACTCGGGAAAACCCGATCTGGCTGTTGTAAAGCATATCTGTAAGTACGGAGAACCTGTCATACGGTAGATCCCGAAAACTGGGAATCCCGGAGACGGTTCCCATCTGAACAATGTCAACTGCATTTAAATAGCGAAGAATGAAGAATCCTACGTACATGAGAATGAAATTTCCGACAACCTGGGTCGACATGCCGAGCAGTCGAGAACAACCAGCTTGCAACGCACCAACCGTGCAACAGGCAAGAAGTGAAGTAATAGAACCCGAGACGAGTGTCTACGGGACTACAAATGTTAAATAATGACACCAACGGTATACCAACCGACAAAGAACTACAATGTAGTACCCAAACAAGAGACAAGTCTCAGTAACCATGACAAATGGGTGGAACGGGCTACGAAGAAGATACAATACTAAGAACAGGGGTCTCCAGAATGGGAAACACCCTAGTTAATGATTATTATGTGGGGACAGTGAGAAGTCGCCCAGAGGGTTAATTGTCAAGACTGTAAGATCAAGTGAGGGCCAACAAGGCCACTGATGCCAGTGCGGGTAAAGGACAATACCACAACTGGTATGTGTTGAACCGATAGCCAGTTAGCATGGCGCACTTTCCATGGCAAGTGCTGCTATAACAGGGTTGTTCGGGAAAATTTTAACAAATACGAAGTACTTAGTAAAGTACCACGAAGTCAACTGTGATCATCATAACTGTGGAAGGGCTTAACAGCCTAACCTTTGTAATTGGAAGTACACCAGTCAGCAAGAAGCTAGATTTGGTTAAGGGAAGAAGGCATTGTAAAACCATGAGAATTTTTCTTTCAACTCAGATTTATTTCAAACCCTTTCTTTCAAAACCAGATTTTCTTTCAAACCAATAATTATTTCTAACCTTCTTTTAAACCAAACCAGTAAAACCAAGGGCAGTTGATAAAGATACAACAGTGGATAAACCTTCCCTTGATTAAGTTCGGGAAGCAGGGAATGCATATTGTCACGGGACAATATAAGGGAGTTGACAACAGAATACTTCACCTAGGCGTGTGACGGACACTACGAGTGTACCAACTGTAATGTGGGACGACCGCACTCCGATAGGAGCTTGTGGGCCTGACAGACCTACTTATGGGTTAGTTGGGTAAGTAGTAATGTATCAGTATGGTGCCCCACATATGTATACGAGTAGAGTCCGAAACACGGGAAGTAGTCGACTCCGTACTACGGTCAGCAGTATAAGACAAACAAGAGCTAAGGATTACCATGAATGGTTGATGTAAAGGAACTCAGTTAAGTTAATGAGACTAAAGGAATTAGCGAATTCCTTTCAAGAAAATGTTTAAGAGTCAAGAGGTGCGAAGTGCACTAACTATAATATAAAGACAGCGTATATGTCTTAAGGATCCTCAGGGATAAACATGATAGCTGGAACGGAGACCCAGCCTGTGCATGGCAAGGCAGGTGCCTAATGTGGACACATTAATGTGCAATGAACGGGATGAAACTCCCAGAATGAGTACCTACACTACCAGGAAATGTTGATCTTCACAGAAGAAGATAATAAGCCAGTTAAGAGCGCAGCGGCGTGGCTAACTGAATATACCAATAAGTGTGAACCAGATGTAAAGGCATAACTTAGCAACACCCAGGAGCAATCCTTGAAGGGTGTTCGCATCAACAATTGTTGCACGAAATGACATGACAGAAACACAAGGGTTGAAACTAACACCCAGTTTAGACATAAGTTGTCAGGAGACGGACTAACAATCCTACGGGGCATCCCATGAAAGGAAACGGAATGCAACGACCTTGTCATGGAGCTCAATATGATATCCAAACTATGTAATGTTGTACAGAAAAATAAATGTGTGTGAACCGTCCACAATGGACAGAGCTCGAAGCAGTAAGGCTCATAAGCCACAAATAAAATGTGTTATGTAAATTTGATTGATTGTAGAAGATTATGTTATACAAGTAAATAGAGTGGAGAACGAACCACTGCATTAAGAGTGGGGATACCTCTCGATATTGTGAGACCGCAACAGCGGTAGTTAGGTGGACCAAGTTCAAGAAATATGTTAAGGATTGATCATGTTGATATTGCGAGAGAACAGTTAGTTTAGTAGCATGTGAAGCACCCGGCTGAATAACGGCGGCTTGTAACTCGAGTGAGCTACGCTCAAGGAGCATGCAGTAGTCATCCCAAATGAATGGCGAACCATAATACGAAGGATGTAAGTATGTGTGTGGAAGTTAATGTGACAGTAAAAACACCTTGTAAGTTAGTGTTATGCAATGAGTAGGAGCACGGTGCGCAGCATGCGACCGTTGTATAAGTATTGTTAACCGATAAGTGATAGCAAATAACTAGGCAGTAAGCCAGTAGCCAGTATTACGAGATCAGAATCTCAATGAAACACAGTGTGAATTCCGTTGCGAATCGCATGAGAGATTTGCTGCCAAGAGTTTACGCCTCTGCACTATGTATGACTGAGTGTTTTGGTATTGCATTTGCGCAGTAATGATCGAGTGTGATAGCTAGGATTCGGGAAATGTTAATTGTGGTGGAAATAGAAAGCGGCTTATAACGCTATAGTGACTGATGCATAGGAAATGCAAGGACGCACCAATGGAAGAGTACTTGTACAGAATCAAATGTGGAGGCATGATTAAGAACAAGTGACTACGGTAACACTAAATACCAAATATCGGTATGGAATATACCTCAAGCGTGGGAGATAACCGAGAGAGCACTACACATTAGGTAGTAGCTCAATCTCAACCGACAGTAGGTCGGAAGGAATCAAGTCAATCATTGTGAAATACGTACCAGTTTACGCAGTAAGTTATTATGGGAGTGGATAGAAAGTTTATAACTCACCGAATTCGCGCACGGTCAGAAATACCACGCATCGGTTGAGAAACCATTATTACCAAGATAAAGGTGATAAATGGGAGATGTACAATACAGTAAGAAGAACGAACGGGGCAAGCTAAACTCTAAAGTTAACAGAGTTGCGCAGTAGAGGCCACTGAACCCATGCTTCAGATACCATTGTGCATAGTGAATACGAATAAATGGCTAATTATTAATGCCTAGAAGCCTAACAGGCCAAAACCGAAACCACTTATAAGTTAAATAAACTCTAATGAGAATTCTTGGTCTAGGGACTAAACTGCTAACATGGTTAAGATCCTCTAACCAGAACACATAGTATAACAGACCGCGTGGAAGTTAAAACACTTCACGGCGGCAGAACATTTTAAACCGATGTTCAGTGATTGATTACGTGGGCGTAATCCCTTTTAAGGGGGGGTAGAGTGTAAAAACGCTTAGTGTGTTCTACCGTACAAGTGTACGTGAACTATGTTGTGCATAGCACAAGATAATTTGTTTTGATGATTGGTGCACATGTTAGATAAACATATGCATTCATTCATGGTTTAATTGTGGTAATTGCGCACAAAAGATGCGAATGCCATTGTGATAAGTGTGTACTTTGTTAACAATTGTGTGTGTTAGTACAAGTGTAAGGGAGTAAAGAAACTCCCGGGGAACTAAAACCCTGACAGTACATGTTCACATGATACTAAATGTAATACCGTGTATTGTATTTTGATAAAAGTATGTATATATACAGTATTGTGAGTTATGAAGAGGTAAGAAACCGATATAGAACCTAGTAAGAATTAGATTCCCTAGGTAACTTGATGAAAAGTGAATGGAAATAACTGATAGACGAAGTTCTATCCCTTGGAGATGTTATGATCATGATTAGAATGATTAAAAGATAGAAAATTGGAAATGAGTGATTTACTTGATGCTTGAAATTGAAGTGGGAGGTGAAACTTGATTTCATGAGATCAAGGGAAGCCGAACACAAATTGGGGTGGAAGGATAGTTCAACACTGATACTGATCACATCAGGGCTGGATGACTCTTGAAGCTCCCTGTAAGTGGTCACAAATAACCACACTAAGAAAGATGCAAAGAGCATAAATTGGACTTGGAGTTGTGTTGTGTTTTCAAAAAGAATTTTCAATTGGTATTTCCAAAACAGTCGACTAATATTTTGAATAAAGGATTCTCTTATATACTTAACCTAGTAAAGAATATTTTTGTAGTACTTGCTCATGAGCCGAGGACGTATGAGCCTTTGTCTTCGGACCGGTGACATGAGAAGTATATATGTTAAAAATTAAGTGATTGTTTTGATCTCCCAAAGGAACGGGGACCAGAAGGTGTCCATCGCGACCGGGTTCTGCGGGATCACAGTGTATGTAAAAGATATTTTTGGTTGCCATACATGCTAAGACATGTTGTGTGGTATGTGTAATAAAGATTATTTTGACATTGAGTTCCAAAAGTGTATGTTATTAAGACCTATGAGTCTAAATGTGTTGTGTCACATAGACCTATGTGTCTAAAGGCTGTTATGTTATCAAGACCTATGGGTCTAAATGTTGTTATGTTACCCAGACCCAAGGGTCTAAGGGTTGTTATGTATGTGCAAATGTTGTTAAGATACCCGGACCATTGAGTCCGAGGTTATCATGTGAGTATGTTATGTTATGTTATGTTATGTGTTATGTTATGTTATGTTATGTTTGGATGTGAATATGTTACCCGGACCATTAAGTCCGAGGGTGTGATGTAAAGTATGTTTGGTTATGGAAGTTTATTTCCAAGTGATTGCTGCGTTCTAATCCAAATGATGTGTGGGAAGTGTGAACTTCGAGGACGAAGTTCTTTTAAGGGGGGTAGATTGAAATACCCCAAACCTTGATGTGTTTTTAGACATTAAACTATGGTATTTAAAGGCTAAAAAGTGCCTTAGAAATGTCAGTGTACAATTTAAACCATAGTAAAACACAATAAAACACTAAGACACAGTTTGAGCAAAAACATGCTCTAAGCTTGGAAGTGAACTTGGTTAGGACCCAAAGAGCCTACAAAGACTTAATAATATTATGATTATATAAGGCTAATTAAGTCCTTAGGAAACCTGGGTAGACAATTAAACCGAACAAAACACAAATAAATGCCTTAAAGTCAATATGGGCAAAAATGTGCTCTAAGCTTTGGATAAATTTGTATAAGACCTAAAGGTCATACCTATACCTTATAAATATGTTAATGAACATATTAAATCAATTACTAAAGAAAACCAAACTTGAAAACAAGTTAAAACACAAAATGTGCTTTAAGGAGTCTTAAAGCACATTTTTGAAAAATTGTCTTGTAAATGAGTTTTGAATGGCTAAATGTCCATCATTACTCTTTAATTAAAATGTGTACTATTTAGTATCACATTTGGAGGTCTAAATCAATGGGAAATCAAAAATTTCACAAGAATGTGCCTTGTTTTTGTGAATAGTAACAAAAAAATGCTAGTTTATGACATAAGTCAATATAAGTAAGTTAATTGGTCAACAAAGACCAAACTACCCCTAAGTAGATGATGGGGGCCTGTTTTTATCAAGGTGAGTCACCACCTTGTTAGTTAATAAGTAAATAAGTAATGAAAAAGCAAGTAAATTCACTATTTACTTTACAACTTATAATATCTTCAAAGTATACTCTCTCACCTCATTCTCTTCTTTCCTCCTTGGTTCCTACCATCTCCAACGTCCTCCATCCTTCTCCATCGGTTTTGCTACAGCAAGTAGCCATTCTCCATCTTTGAATGCTTGTAACTCATGACTCCATGCTCCAAATCAAATTCTAAGACCATATTTGTCTTAGTTAAGCCAAGCTCTACACTTCTATCTTTTCAAATCTTCAAAAGCCTCATTCTGGTGCCATGGATATTCACCATTGATGGAGCTTGAGCTTACCTTTTCATGCCTTGTCATTCTCCTTTGCTTCAAGGTAAGGAAAGTCAAAGAAAATCAATGTTTCCTCTTGTTTTAGTGTGTGGCCGAAAATCACCACTTATGGTGCCTTCATCTTGCCTTGTTCTAGCTTCATTCCAACCATTCAAGGGCTTGGTGGAGACCTCTCTTGTTACATATTCAAGTTCTCTTTCAAATTCAAAGGTAAATATCATTTTAGTGTATTAAACCACTTATGTTAAACTAGGGTTTGTATATGAGTTTAAGTGTGAATTCTTAAGCTCATTACCCTTATATGTATATTGATTAGAAAGTTGACAAGTGATCAAACTCCTTGCTGATTTTTGGTTCAAGGAAACAAGAAAGAAGTTTGAGAGGAAAAGAGGTAAACAAACTATCTCAATGTAGTTTAAATGCCTATGAAAAATGAGCTTGATTTGCTTAATAAAATACCTAAGGAGCCAATGGTGAATGACCTAGAGAAATGCTCTCAAGGAGTTTATTAAGGGCATATGTATTGTTGGGTGTATTTGCAGGTCAAAGGCAATATATACATGTGGAAATTCAGTGTTTATGGTTTATGCAATTTAAGGGCCTAAGAGCCATGTTATTTAAGGGCCTAAGAGCCATGTTATTTAAGGGCCTAAGTGCCAAGCAATTTGATTATGCACTATATTGTGATGTAGTGTAAAATTTGGTGAAGTTTTGTGTGTGAGAAAGTTCTTGATGGATTTAGGTGTTCTTGAATGTTTGATGGTGAAAAACAATGTGTTTTGGTATGACAATATACTAGGAGAACCCATGGCAAAATTTGGATAATGTACAAGAAGTTTTAAGTGCTTAAATGAGTTTTAGTGAACTAGGAAGTGTTAGGAATGAATGAATGTTTACTAGGGAAGAAAACATGTATTAAGGTGTTATATAGTGCTATGAGGATTTAGGCACTATCTTGAAGTTCTAGAAATCCAATGGGTGTTTTTGTGATGTAATAAAGTCTTGGAGAAGTTTGTTTTAGGTTTAGGTAATGTTGATGTACAAGGAATGAATGATGTTTAGGTAAAGATTGAAAGGAATTTTAGGAAGGTGTGAACAAGGAAATTTAGTTAGTAGTAAGAAAGATGCTTGGGAGATGATGTTAAGGTGGTAGAGGAAACATCTTGGTATAGTGGTCATTATCGGTGAAATACCAACTTAGTAAACCAAAAGAGAAATGTTACAAGTGTTAAGAGATTTATAGGAAAAATGAGTGACAAGTTGGACAGTGTTTAAGGTGATAAAGTGATATTTTGGTATTAGAATTGCCTAAGTTCATGTGTGAAGTTTGGGTAATCAATGGATGAAGAAAGTAGATGAAACAAGACTTGAAAATGTCAATTTGGGAATTCTGTTACAGTGGTCCGGGACCCAAGGTATTGGATGATGTCCCGGACCCTACACAAAAAGGGCCGAGAGTTTTACAAGTGCTTTGGTCGGGACTTGGGGTCAGTACAAGGTCCCGGACACCCTATTAAAATCACCCGAGAGATTCCTTAAGTGTTGGTCCGGGACTTAGGGTGAGGAACCAAGTCCCGGACCACTCTAAAAATGTTGTTTAAGATATGAAAATGGTATGTAATGATGGGGATTGATAAGTAATAATGTCATAAGGTTGATTAAGGACATGTTAAGTGAGTTATAATGACAATTTAGTGGGGGAAAAGTTGTATTAAATGTAAAAGTAAAAACAAGTTAAAATGTGAAGTTATTTAACTAAGTTAACGGGGATAAGTTATGAGCATTAGACTTTAAACAATCATGTTACCCCGATGTTAATAAAAGTACATGTAATATTATCAGTTGTTCGAGAATTGCTCGAGGAACATAAGTGGACATGATAGAGTGGACTCCGGTGACAGGTATGGTTTTCTTGCAACCTGTGTCCTACCGGATTACACCGGCTTGTGTGCCAATGTGTTTTCGGTATGTTTGCCACGTTATAAGATAAAACATGTAATGAGTTACAGTAATTCATTTATGTGGCGTGCTCAACTCCGATGCCATTTAACCTCGGAAGTGTTAAACCTTAGCTAACTGAGTCTAGGATCACATGAGAATTCGGTATTCGGATTTAACGACCGAACCATGGGACGTTCTAACCACAGCTATGCGTGTGTTAATTGTGTGATATTTGTGTGTGTATGTAAGGACCTCCCTCGTATGTTTAACCCAATTGTGATACTGTATGGTGTGTGGATGTGATAGACTCCATAGTGGGGCTCTAACTGTTATCTAAGGTAAATATGTACTAACGGGGGTGAGGAATCCGGTTAGGCGGTCGCGCGTTGTTTGGGAGGGGTATCCTTTTAGACTTACCTCCTCTTATTATGGTTGTTTCCCTCACGGGTTATGATCTCCCATTAGCTTACTCCAAAGCTTAGCTATTCTGACTTATGATCGGTTTAGGGGGAACATGTGTTTGTGTGGGTGTTCGGGTCCTAAACCTAACCATCTTAACTTAAGTTACTCGTCGACTATTAGGACGGTAATGAGGTTGTATAATGAGTTATCATGAGGGTGACATCATTCTCTAGGTCACTAGTGAATTAACTATGTTTGGGTCGGTTCCTAAGAGAACCGTTCCCGTTATGTTATGTTGTTGTTGTACTGCAATTCCCATTGCGATGTTGTTATGTGCACGTTTAAATGTGAAAAGTGTTGTTATGTAGTGTATGTTATATGTTGTAAAATGTGGAAATGTGGATCATGGATATGAATCCCAGTTTGTGATAAGAGACGTTTAAGGATAACCCGATTAATGGGTTAGTTGTCGTCTATTAAGGAAGAAGTAGCTCCATTGGAGGAGAAACACTCTAGGGGTAATGAATACCATGAGTGACCTATCAAGTAGGATGTTATCTGTTTGTTGAGCCCATAGTGGTGGAATGTGATGTGTTGGGTGTTGATAGTTTGCATGCATGATTCAAATATAATCAACCGCATGCTAAGACGACAATTAGTTGTGCATGGCCCGGTAGCATGTGGGCTGCGGATTACCATACCAGCAAAGGTGCTGAGCCCTTGGGGGCCACCCTTTTCTTTCTTTTCCTATTTCAGGTACAAAGAGCTGAAGCCGTTCGAGAGTAGGACGGGGTAGTCGTTGTACATGGGTAATCATTTAAGTTGATATATACAGTAGGTGTAGTAAGACCGAAATTGTTATCGACATCAGTTTGAAATACTCGGTACAGTTGGAAGGTATGTGTATGTTTGTTGTTAATGGAAAGGGATAATAATGTGTAGTCGCTCGGGAATCTAGTCCATCAGACTGGTACAATGTTTATGTAATAGCCTTGTTAGCCACGGGGTGGTTAACGGCGTGTAACACCAACGAGTTAAGTAATATGATGAAGTATATTTTCCGCTGCAGATTGTTGTTATGTGTTTGTTGTCGGATGGGGTGTTACAAAAAGTGGTATCAGAGCGAAAGTATCGCTCTGATGACTGAATTACCACGCTTAGGAAGTACCGAGTTAGGATTTTAGTACTTTGGGTTAAGGGTTTGAGTGATAGCGTGAGAGATACGCTAGTTAGGAATTACCAACGTGTACTGGAAACCTACAATATCCTTCCGCCCTCCATAATCCCTGTTTATAACTCGGGGAGAACGCCAGAGAGATGAAAGTCCTCCATACTCGGGAAAACCCGATCTGGCTGTTGTAAAGCATATTGTAAGTACGGAGAACCTGTCATACGGTAGATCCCGAAAACTGGGAATCCCGGAGACGGTTCCCATCTGAACAATGTCAACTGCATTTAAATAGCGAAGAATGAAGAACCTAGTACATGAGAATGAAATTTCCGGCAACCTGGGTCGACATGCCGAGCAGTCGAGAACAACCAGCTTGCAACGCACCAACCGTGCAACAGGCAAGAAGTGAAGTAATAGAACCCGAGACGAGTGTCTACGGGACTACAAATGTTAAATAATGACACCAACGGTATCCAACCGACAAAAGAACTACAAGTAGTACCCAACAAGAGACAAGTCTCAGTAACCATGACAAATGGGTGGAAGGGCTACGAAGAAGATACAATACTAAGAACAGGGGTCTCTAGAATGGGAAACACCCTAGTTAATGATTATTATGTGGGGACAGTGAGAAGTCGCCCAGAGGGTTAATTGTCAAGACTGTAAGATCAAGTGAGGGCCAACAAGGCCATGATGCCAGTGCGGGTAAAGGACAATACCACAACTGGTATGTGTGAACCGATAGCCAGTTAGCATGGCGCACTTTCCATGGCAAGTGCTGCTATAACAGGGTTGTCGGGAAAATTTTAACAAATACGAAGTACTTAGTAAAGTACCACGAAGTCAACTGTGATCATCATAACTGTGGAAGGGCTTAACAGCCTAACCTTTGTAATGGAAGTACACCAGTCAGCAAGAAGCTAGATGGTTAAGGGAAGAAGGCATTGTAAAACCATAGAATTTTCTTTCAACTCAGATTTATTTCAAACCCTTTTCTTTCAAAACCAGATTTCTTTCAACCAATAATATTTCTAACCTTCTTTTAAACCAAACCAGTAAAACCAAGGGCAGTTGATAAAGATACAACAGTGGATAAACCTTCCCTTGATTAAGTTCGGGAAGCAGGGAATGCATATTGTCACGGGACAATATAAGGGAGTGACAACAGAATACTTCACCTAGGCGTGTGACGGACACTACGAGTGTACCAACTGTAATGTGGGACGACGCACTCCGATAGAGATTGTGGGCCTGACAGACCTACTTATGGGTTAGTTGGGTAAGTAGTAATGTATCAGTATGTGCCCTACATGTATACGAGTAGAGTCCGAAACACGGGAAGTAGTCGATCCGTACTACGGTCAGCAGTATAAGACAACAAGAGCTAAGGATTACCATGAATGGTGTGATGTAAAGGAACTCAGTTAAGTTAACGAGACTAAAGGAATTAGTGAATTCTTTCAAGAAAATGTTTAAGAGTCAAGAGGTGCGAGTGCACTAACTATAATATAAAGACAGCGTATATGTCTTAAGGATCCTCAGGGATAAACATGATAGCTGGAACGGAGACCCAGCCTGTGCATGGCAAGGCAGGTGCCTAATGTGGACACATTAATGTGCAATGAACGGGATGAAACTCCCAGAATGAGTACCTACACTACCAGGAAATGTTGATCTTCACGAAGAAGATAATAAGCCAGTTAAGAGCGCAACGACGTGGTTAACTGAATATACCAATAAGTGTGAACCAGATATGTAAAGGCATAACTTAGCAACACCAGGAGCAATCCTTGAAGGGTGTTCGCATCAACAATTGTTGCACGAAATGACATGACAGAAAACAAAGGGTTGAAACTAACACCAGTTTAGACATAAGTTGTCAGGAGACGGACTAACAATCCTACGGGGCATCCCATGAAAGGAAACGGAATGCAACGACCTTGTCATGGAGCTCAATATGATATCCAAACTATGTAATGTTGTACAGAAAAATAAATGTGTGTGAACCGTCCACAATGGACAGAGCTGAAGCAGTAAGGCTCATAAGCCACAAATAAAATGTGTTATGTAAATTTGATTGATTGTAGAAGATTATGTTATACAAGTAAATAATAGAGTGGAGAACGAACCACTGCATTAAGAGTGGGGATACCTCCGATATTGTGAGACCGCAACAGCGGTAGTATAGGTGGACCAAGTTCAAGAAATATATCGGACCGGTACAATGTTATGTAATAGCCTTGTTAGCCACGTGGGTGGTTAACGGCGTGTAACACCAACGAGTTAAGTAATGTGATGAAGTATATTTTCCGCTGCAGATTGTTGTTATGTGTTTGTTGTCGGATGGGGTGTTACAATAGTTGGGTTGGGTTGTCCCGTAGCATGCTGCGCAGAATTCCTTCTATATAAGTTCCTTAGGGTTTCCCTTAGGACGTCTAGTGACCGACGGGTCCAATAGCTATCTATACGACTTCTGATGTGGGATTTTCAGATCCATAGGACATTGGTGTGTGTCCTTCTGTTGTGTTAGCGGGTTTCTAGTGTCCCACCCTGTGATTCTGTTTCTGAAAGTCTGAGTGATGTTTCGATGTTTCTGCTCTACTTTTGAATATGTTATGCTTATGTTCGTCTTTTTGCAAACTAACATCTGTTTCCCTCTTTTTACATAATTTCTAACTTCTGTTTTGAGTAGGCTTCCTTGAGGAAGTCTTCGGCTTACGGGGCTAGTTGAGCTCACCCTTTTATTTACATATGCAGATTGATCGCTTGGAGAACTTTTTCTTCTCTCTCTATGGAGTTTGGTTTCCTATTTATGGTTACATTCAAACTTTGTATTTGACTTTGCGCATTAGACGTTTATGACGTTATGTAGCCTACGGGCCTTTGACTTGTATTTGCATTGCACCTTAGTACTTGGGATATTGTAAACGCTTCTTTTCTTTAATGCAAGTTTTCCGCTTTGGGTTTGTGTACGTATGTGTTAGAGCCTTGCGTTATTAGGTAATAGATACACGGTGTGTAACGTCCCTAACTCCTAAGCCGGTTTTGGGGTCGTTACAGTATCTTTTATGATATATTAGTATTTTTTAAATATTCTTCATTTATTTTATTTTTTATAATTATCTGTATTTTTCAAGTATTTTGATTTTTTTTTGTGATTTTTTAATGCCTAGAGGCATATTGTGAACTTTCAAAGTGCTTTGTTAACTAGTAGGAGTATTTTGATCTTTTTTCTTTCTGGTTAACGACTATAATGACATTTCATGAATTTCGGGCAAACTATAGTGGCATTTCACAACTTTTCATTTGTTTCAGTGACATTTCATGAATTAGCAAAAAATATAGTAGCTGTAACACCCCAACTTATAAAATCGGGATTATCGCATAACCTCCAAGTACTTATATTAACAATGCAGCGGAATTCTCTACAATAGTTGGCGTTACCGCTGTTAGTCACCCACGTGACTAACTAGGCTTACTAAATTCTCCAAGATCTAGCTACGATCTGATGGACCCGAATATACCGAACATAAGTGTATACAAGGCCTTAACCAAAAATACATTTATCGAGTACAAGGTAGCTCATAACCTAATACAACTTACTACAACTTTTACCATCTACAAAATGAGTGTACATGCACACCTCGTGTAACAAAAGTCTAAACATCCCGCAGTACTTCTACCCGCTCCTACTCTCAGGATGGTTCGTCTTCTGTCATGTACCTGAAAAATAATATGGATGCCCCGAGGGGCTCATCACCTTTGCTGGTACGGTTAACGTGTAGCCCACAAGCTAACGGGGCTACACACGACTATTTTATCGTATACATGCGATTGATTGATATACTATAATAAGAAGTACGATAACACAACAACAATCATATGAAATAACCATAGCTCAAACAGATTGAACGACTTAATAGGCGTTCCTTAAGTAAGTGAGTTAGCTTTTTAACTTCTTAAGTTGAGAATTCTTTAATTCCCATATTCAACCTTATCTCAATATATCAACCGTTCTTTAATTAGAATTGGTTGTTCCTTAATCCATTGTTTATCTTTGTCGGGTCACAAGTAACCCTAGCCAATGAGCTATCAATTCCATTGGTTAAATAAACAATTACTTAGTTTGGGGATGTAGGCTGGATCCCCCCACGCCATCTTAATAATGCCTCCCACCTCGAACAGAAATCGAGGTGGCCGAGTCTACTTACCGACCCTATGCGACAAGTCCGAAGACAAGTCTCAATGGAAGCCGGCGCTAACAAAAGGTAGCCAACCTCCCCTACAAACATGCATGACCGGACCGTTCCGGATTCCTCACCCCCAAGTTCCAGTTAGTAGAAGTCTCGAGATGTGTTGTTAGTTATACCTCTTTCGGTTATTAACAAACTAATATAAGGGAGTGTTCAATGTTCTCATACAATTGTTTACTAAACGTAGTTAGTAAATAAACTCAAAGGTAAGACGTGTTAGCATAATACAAACACGCAAACAAATACGGCAAACCGGTTGCATGCATATCTTGTTTAGTCGAAACATATAAACAAACAGCACACAAGCCGAGGGACACTTCGTTAGCAACAAGCTACAAGAAAACCATATCGTTCACCGTTGTCGTCGGTTGTCTACTCTCCTCCTGAGTCCAATTACTCAAACCCTATAACATTCATCGAATCGGGTGGTCAATTTCTTTTAATTAACTTTGCTCGTTTCATCACTAATAATTCCCGACTAATAACTACTAAGTCATTGTAGTTCAAACTTAACCACTTAAGTTGTTTACTTCTCATAATTGCTCATACTTGTTCACACCCCTAATGACCATTAAATGTCACCAAACAACTCCTAACAATCATCAAATACTTATACCATTCCACCCCCCTTCATTTCCTTTCTTTTTCCAACCTTCGGTGTGAATTTCATGTTGGTCCAGGACATGGTCCTGATCTAAGGTCCCGGACCAATGTCTAGCATGACTTTCAGAAATGAATTTAGGGTGGTCCGGGTCTTGGTACCTATCCTAGGTCCCGGACCACTTATGAAGTGAATTTTCGGTGGATTTTTAGTGCTGGCCCGGGACTTTATGCAAGACCTAGGTCCCGCACCAGTCTTAACAAGTTTTTCTCGGGGGTTTTTAAGGTGTGGTCCGGGACTTTATCCAAGGACTAAGTCCCGGACCATACAATAATCTGTTACATTTTACAGTTTGGAATTGTCATTCTAACTTGTTTCTTTTGCCCATTTCTTCTCTAATCCTTCCACATGTATCCTAACATGTTCTAACACCCTTTTAACACCTTAAACCTCCTCATCATAAGGTTACAACTCCACAACACATTTACCCAATTATGGTAACTTGTTTACACTTACAACCTCAAACATTCTTGCATTATTTTTATACCACATTTCAAACCTCATCTCAAGTGGTACTACCTACCAATTCTTTTCGCAACTCTTCCTAGAGTGTGCTAACTTCATTTCTTTAATTCTAACTTCATACCTCATTGTTTACCAACCTAGTTATACTAGACTTAGTCACATGCAACTCCTTGCACAATTTCCTTTCCTTTACATTTTCTACTCACCATCTTCAAGCTTGCACATACTTATGCATCTCTAGTCACCATCTTAACACCTTACATCTTGCTCTTAATCACCTTGACCATACTAAATCCTTCTTAGACAACTTTCATCTCCTTCACCCAGATCCACTCATTACTATCAAAGTTATACACACTAGTTCATACCTAAACCATCTCAAGGCATTTTACATCATTCTCCTACAGATTTTTGCACAATCCAATACACACCTTATACCATAATTTTGGTGTGTTTAATTCACCCATTTAACCTCTAATTCCTCCTAATCAACTCTAGGTCATTCCTACTCATAAGAATAACTTAGTTAACTCATTTCTACTCAAATTTCCTTTAATGACTCCTAGTAAGTCCTAGGTCATATTAACTCATAAATACCCTTAAAATACTTGGTTTCTACCCAAATTTTGCCATAGCTTCTCTACTATATAATTATGACTCCTTGTATTTCTCATCTACTTCAAGACATTCACAATCCCACAATATGGTGCAATAATCTTAAATTGCATAGCACTAAGGCTCTTAAATGACATGGCTCTTAGGCCCTTAAATGACATGGCTCTTAGGCACTTAAATGACATGAATTTAAACACTGAATTTCACATAGCCACCTGCACACAAAAAATAATCCCATGGCAATACATAAAAGCCCTTATAATTCATCTTATGATTGTTTTCCTAACTCATAAGTCATTAGCTCCTTAGTCACACGTTCATAAGCTTGTTCATATCATTTCATAGGTTAATATAACCCATGATTATAATGTAAGCTCTAGGCTACAATTTGTATCAAGATAGACACAATTCCTTAAGGCATTAAACTACATTAAGGTAGTTCATTTACCTTAAGATTTCAAGCCCTTTTTCTCTCTTCTTCTCTTTATTCTCTTGATTGAAATTCGGCCAAGGAGTTTAAATCACTTGCTAAACTTCTAACCAACATTCAAATTAAGATAATGAGTACTAGGTAAAACCCTTAGACTCATTAAAACAACTCTTAAGTATTAAGAGGGTGCTTAGAGTACTAAATTGGATGATTACCTTGGGAATCTTGGAATGGAGTTTGGTGAATAATCAAAGCAAGGATTCCTATAAGCTCTTGGATATTTAATTAATGCTAATACAAGGAATAGAACAAGGCACTTGAGAAGGCATTTTCGGCCATGTATAGAAAATGAAGAGAACTTAAGTTTTTTGGAGCTTTTCTTACCTTAGACCAAAGAGAGTTGTAACACCCCTACCGCTAATACCGTCATTACCGTCCAATCTCCTCATACTTCCATACTCATGCAGCGGATATATACTTACACAACGGAGGGTGATACAATGCTGTTAGCCACCCACGTGACTAACAAGGCTAACTACTACATACAACATCGGTCTGATGGACCGGAATATCCGAGTACTACACAATTACAATACATACTTCAATTACCTACAAGTACTACAATGCTCCATTTCATACAATGCTCCATAATACAATACAATGCAGTACACCGAGTTTACTAAGATCCAAACCCGATACAATAATTCTTTCAAGTTTATACACTCATTAAGAGTCTACCATCTACCCATTCCTCACAAGCTACTTACTTGCAATTGCATAATGGTGTACCCCTTGGTACACTTCTACATCAAAGGCTACAAGCCTTATTCCAATTGCTACTATCTACAATTCCTTTCAAGCTATATATTATAACCGCCGGTCTCTTACCATGACCTTAGCCGCTTTGGTACCTGTACAATAAAAACATTGCCCCTAGGGGCTCAGCTTACGCTGCATATGACTTCCGCATACCCCGCGTACTAGCGAGGGTATGCCGACTACTTAGGTCGAATACATGCGATTCATTTGTTCATACATACATACATGCTTTCATTCACAATACTACAATACTACACAAGGAATACATACATACACCTCAATTCATACAAGGAAGACAATACAAGTCAACCGATACATACTTACCTTCACCGAAATACGATACACAATACATACACAATACTTGTTAGCTCCTTTTTATCCACCCGGGTTAATCAGGTGGAGAGTACTCTTTTACTCAGGGTCAATGACTTACACCAGCCAAGACCATTACTCATACATACTTTACTTACTTACTTACTCAAGTCAAGTCGTGGTGACCTCCGGGCAGGGACTACACCGTCCCACCACCGGGCTTTACTGTGGCTCACCAATCTAGGATGCTACCCATTTAAGGGGTTTGATCCATAGATAGGATTCAGGCCAGGAATCGAATCCAACCTCTTGTGTCTCCTCATCCTCACGCGCGGCCGAAGCTATTTCAGACTTCTACTCATTCCAAGTTACTCAATACTTACGTTAGCAGTTAGGTAGTTAGGAATTAGTAGAAGTCAACACATCCAAACCACACAATAGTACACTACTCACATACACATCCATTCACGGTACTATACATTACACAAGTACACTACAAGGTACAAATACACTTCATCTTCATCCCTTCATTTCATGAATTATACAAACTAAATGTTCAAGACAATATAGCGAGAACAAATATAAACAAGCACAAGTAGGTGCATTAAAGTCTGATTCGTGCATTTATCTTATTAAGGTGATCAAATAAGCACACAAATCGGGGTAACCAGGTTAGGATACAGAGCATGAAGAAATCATACCTTTCACCGTTGATTTTGGACTCACCGACTCCCTTCGGTGTTTGACTATTCGAATCCTATCACATACATAGAGTTGGGAAGTTAATTGTCTGTAATTAACCTTACTCATTACTTTCCTAACATTTCCCGGTTTATACTTACTAACCCATGATCATTCAATTCCGCTTACTTATGTCGCTTACTTAAAATTACTTCCTAAGCTTGTTCATGGCTTTAATGACCAATAAACATCATTAATCAAGTCTTAATTACCTTATACTATCATTACCATTCAATTCCCCATCATTAGAATGCATTAAAACACATTCTGGGCAATTTTTGGGGTGGTCCGGGTTTGTGTCCAAGGTTACAAACCCGGACCATCTTCAGAGACATTTCTGTCAAGTTTTTAAAGTGGTCCGGGTTTGTGTACTTGTTTGCAAACCCAGACCATCCTTCAGTGAGAGTTTCTGTCAAGTTTTTGAGGTGGTCCGAGTTTGTGTACTTGTTTGCAAACCCGGACCATCCTTCAACGAGAGTTTCTGTTGCGTACTTGTTTGCGTACTTGTTTGTGTACTTGTTTGCGTACTGGTTTGCAAACCAGTACAAATTCAGTCTGTTGCAAATTTACAGTTTTTAAGCTCTATCATCACTTCAATCCTTTGCCTGTTTCTTTGCCAACATTCCCACATGAACTCTAGCATGTTTTAGCACTAAATCAACACTCTAAACTCCCTTAATTCATTCCTTAAACTCATCACCCATTTCTTGGTTTCCTTACATCATTTTCCCACTGTTAATGCTCCTAAACCCTCTGTTACAGATTTTGCTCATTCTCTCTTCACTAACCCAATGGTTCTTTCATTGCATTATTCCCATTACATTCATCCCAAGTCTTACCCAAATATAACATTCAATCACATCTAGTCTCCAAGGTGATTAACTACTCAATCAAACTCCAAAACACACCTAGTCATCCTAGGTTCTTCCCTTATCATTTCACACTTATGTCACCTAGTTCCCAAGGAAATTTTGACAGAGTTTCCCTACAATTATACACATTCCCAAAGCATTATTTTCATCCCATTAAGCCTACTAAACTAGTCCACAAGAGATACTAACATCACATAATTCCTGCACATTCTCAACAATAATCCCATTGTGCATTTAACTTAAATACTTGGCTCTAAGGCCCTTAAACATTAATATACACAATCACCAATATAATCCCATTCCTTTCTTACCATTGCAGTAGCATTACATCATCCTAAAGCAAGATAATTACTCATACACAACCATTAAAAATCTGTACAAAGGTAGATTCATTACCTTGGTGCAACTAGTTTCTTTGTCTTTCTTTCTTTCTCCTTTCTTCTTCTCCTTTCCTTTGTTTCTTGTTCTTTAATTTCAAACCGTTCAAAGGGGGTTCAATGCACTAACACTACAGACCATGCCCAAGAATAAAAATGAGCATTAAGAAGACATTTAAGCTCCTAAATCAACCTTAATATGCAAAGGTGGGTTTTAAGCCCTAGAATGAGGATTTACCTTCCAAGTCCCTAGGTAAGGGTTTAGCTAATGAAACAACAATATTCCAGTACCCCTTTGAAGATTGCAAACCGGCTGGAACATAGAACAAGGAGGGGTTCAACGTGGGATTTTTTTTGTAAAGGAAAGCTAGAAAGAAGATATTTTTGAGCTTCTTTTTACATTAGAATAACAAGGAGAGGATGGAGATCAAGATGCTCTTCTCCAAGCTCCAAATGAGGCTACAGCCATGGTGATGAAAGTTGGCCTTTTTGATTTTTGAAAGGATGGAAATGTGCTCCATGAAGAGGGGAATCTAACGGTGTAATTTTTGTGGCATTTGGACTTTGTTTGAGTGTTCAAACTTAGGAGAGAAGAGAGGTGCTGTATGTTCTCTTTGCAAATCGCCATTGGAGTTCAGAGGAGGAAGAAGAAGATTCTGAAGGGTAAAAATGTGAGGGAGGATGAGAGTTAGGAGAGAGAGGGTTTTACTTTTATGTATTTGTCCTTTAGTGTATAAAGTAGAATAAGAGAGGGGAGTGTGGGCTGGCACAAATCGTGCCCCATTTTACAATTCAAGACCGGCCACCTATATTACAAAGGGGGAAATTAATTTTTGCCTTATTACATTTGCACCCCACAACTTCCCGTTTTTTGCACTATTCACTCCCAGAACCCGTTTTCCGGAATTTTCTCGTTTACTTAATTTTATTGGTTCTAGACCTTCATTAATGTTTAATTATAGACATTTGATTGACTAAAATTATTACGGGTCTATTTACCCCGCTTAAAGTCGTGTTTTTCCTGGTTTCCTCGAAAAACGCGTGTTAAGGTTTGTTAGTGGTTTTAATCCATTTTATGGATCCGTTTTCTTCGGGAATTATTTCTATATGCTATTTAGGCATAAATAAGCCTTAGGAATCGACCTAGGATCCTAGCCGAGGTCACATCACTCATACGGTTATGTAACACTCATTGTTTTACATTTTTTGCTTTTTAACCGTTTTCTTCATTTCTTTTGGATTTATTTTCCTTACCAAAATTACTTAGGCATAATTTGGCCCTTAAATACATATTAGGATAATTTTAGTCACTATAATTAAGTTCGGGGTATTTCAAGAGTGTTGTCTAGCTCAAGAATATGAATTTTCCTCTTCAAATGGAGTCAAACTTCAGCTTTGGAGGATTTGAAAAGAGCACTTGGAAGGTCTTGACTCAACTAAGAAGAATATGTGGTTTATTTGTGATTTGGAGTTTTGGGTTGACTTGGACAAGCCATGGAAGATGAAGTACCATGAAAGTTCAGATCTTTTACATTTTGGGAGAGAAGAGAAGAAAGGAAACTGGTTGGAGAAGAAAGAAATGAGAGGAGGGGAGAGAGGAGGGAGGAAAGCAAGATATTTGTTGCTTTTGTTAAAGTAAATAGTGAACTACCACCCTCCTTCCTCTTTTGTAGAAATTCTGGTTGCATTAGGTGGTGACTCACCTTGTAAAAACCGGCCACCTCCCTTGGTACTTAGGGGGTCATTTGACCATTTGCTAATCAAAGAAGACTTAATGCTTAATTTAGTACTATTTGGGTACTATTCACAATTAGTGCCCAATTTGTGATTTTTTTGTAAATTCTTTGAATTGGGATTCCTAATGTGATACTAAGTAGTACACATGTTGATTAAGGTGTATACTTGGTCATTTAGCCACTCAAAACTCATTTCTAAGACAATTTCTCAAAAGGTGCTTTAAGGTGTTTTAAAGCACAATTTGTGTTTTAGCTTGTTTTTGAGCTTGGTTTTCTTTGGTAATTGATTTAACATGTTCATTAGCATGTTAATTAGGCTTAGGAATTCACTTTGGACCCTAATCAAAATTACACAAAGCCTTGAGCAAGTATTTGCACAAATTGTCATTATAGTGAACTCTTGTGTTTTCTATGATTTAACTTGTTCACCAATGTTTCTAAGGCATGTTTTAGCCTTATTACATCATAACTTGATGTTTAATTACCATATTTAGGTTTGGGTATTTCAGTAGCATTTCATAAAATTTCTCTTTTTTATTAAGCTAAGAACCCATATGGATTATAGATGTTTCAAAACATGACACATAATCTAAAGGTTTTTTTTATCACTTATTCACTTTAAAGGAGGAAGGGTCATCTTTTGGAATAACTAACAAGGCAAAATTGTAGGTATAGGGCACCATAGGTGAAACCCAAGTTTTCTCCGTAGAAGTAATAAATTGGGTGGAAGGATCGAAACAAAATCTACTTTAAAAATTATGTACTATTTAGTTCAAGGGGTATATAATTTTGAAGATGGGTTAGGAAATCTAATTGGATTTAGAGAAGGGACACCTCTAAACTTGGTGTAGGTTGTTTTGGGATTTCAACTAACATTGCACATGATAAAAATGCCAGATTGTGGCACTGTCAGCTTGGTTATCCCAACTATAGGTTGCTTTGAAAGTTGAAGACAAAGGACATTGTCAAAGAGTTACCTAATGTGATCACTCGTGATGAAATTCTATGTGAATCCTGCATGCAAGGAAAAAAAAACTCATTTAAATCCACCAAAACCATGTTAAGTGAATCACCATTGAAGTTGCTACGTATGGATCTTTGCAGACCTGTGAGGATGCAAAGGATCTGAATGACTTAACGTAGTTGTTCGACGAATACTGCTACTAGCTACTAGGGTAGTATGCATTCATGAGATGGAAATGAGTAAACATAGTGAGTGAATGCGGCAAGTATACCAACAGTTGTAGCAAGATACTCCAATCACTATGTATCAGTTGATATCAACCCAAGGGACTAGGAGGTTGTGTTTCTTTTATTATTAATGCAATAACAAGATAAGCGGGATTGGTGATTTTAAGGAAATGAGATAATGAAGCAATAAGGCAAGTAAAAAGACACCTAGACATGAAGCTTTCTACTAGCTTGTCCTCACTTGTGATCTTTAATATCCTAATGATCCAATATGGATCTTAATTATATTATAGTTCATCTCACACTCTTACAAGAATCGATTAGGAATCATATATTCTTCATTCACTGTTGTTACGGGATATCACACCTAATTGCACTAAGATTATTACCCTTTTTGTTGCGAAGTTGATTGTAAAACTCACAGTGTCTAGTTTAACCGTTTTGTAGGACCGGTGGGCTGACCCAAGATAATTCGAGTGGAGAGTCTACTAAGTATCCTGACTCAATCAAGACTAAGTAGCGGAAGCAGTCGATGAACAACTTTAGACAATATGAACTCTCTTGTATTGATTATCTCAAACTCAAGAATTTACACTGCTACTGAGTAGATGGGTATATCCATTCAGCAGGTGCTTACTCACTCACTCTACAAATTATCTTATCTTCTCTTTGATAAGTGTATTAAGCCTAGAAACATCCTTGTGAGCCTTGGTTTTCGACCCTTATCCTATGTTGATTCGGGTTGATTAGGATATGAATTGGTTCTAGGTCCACTTATAACCTAAGCTTAATAACTATGTCATAAAAATCATAATTATTAAAACCTAAGCTAGCTCACTGGAACCTATTACGAGTCGCTACCTAATTTTAACCTACGGTAAATTAGGAAAGGTTTGAGATCAGGTTCGAGGGCTTGGTATATAACTTTTCCGGGTTCAAATTATTTTCACTACCCTTCTAAGTTATTTTCATCTACTTATGTCATTTATGGCTTATTATAAAGCCCGTTTAACCTAAGTGCAGAACTTTCTGTATTTTTTTTACCGTTTTTGACAAAAATTGAAAGTGAAAATAATAAAAAACTAAACTAGGGTTTCGTGGGCCGATTTGAGTAAAATTTGAAAATGATTGTGGCCACAGACCTAATGTCCATCCACGAACCCTTGGTAAGCTAGATGAACAGAAAAATCAATTTTGTAGAAAAATAAAATTTTAAAGAGTTCGGGGCCACGAACATGTTGTTAAAACCCTAAAATTTGAAAAATAAATTTGTGCTGTCACCGTCTGGGGCCGTTCGTGGCCATGGACAGGCCGTCCGGGACCCTGAATGTGTCGTCCGTAGGCATGGACAAGCCACAGACGGTGGCTTTTGGGCACTTTTTGGTGGTGTTTGCGGCTCAAATTTTAGGCTGTGTAGCTTGAAATTTTCTAAGCACGTTAGTGATCAAAAGACTTCAATTTGAACTCGAATTTAATGTGAAACTTAATCAACAAGCTAAGGGACAAAAACATAATAAAAACCTAATGCAGGCGTCGGGAAAAGTCAATTCCATTGGAAATTTGAACTGAAGATGTATTAAGATCCGATGAGTTAGAAATTTGATTTCTAACCTATTTTGACTTCAGGAATGAGTAGTTCCTTCACGTCGGGATTCTTTGGTGTCTTCGTTGATAGCAACCCCAATTCAATCACGACCCGTGCTTCTGACCTCTGGATGTTGATTGTGTTCTTCATGTGTTTGGAGGTGATTTTGTGTGTTTTTGATGATTAGTTTGGTGATGGGAGTTCTAACACTCAATTTCTGTGCATTTCGGTGAAGTTTCTGTACGGTTTCGAGATTCAGGAGTGCAAAAACGTGGAGAATAGTGTTGTGGTCATCTTTCCTGACTTTCTAGGGTTTGTGATTCTATCTTAAGTCAGTAGGAAATATCCCTTATATAGACATCGAATAAGATAAAGTAGTCTCGGTAAAAGAGCCAAGTTTACCAGGACTTGATCGGGTAACTTCTAGAAGGAATTTGATCATGAGATCTTTTCCGGCTATTAGGAGCGGACAGGAACCTATCCACCCAGAGCTGATGAAATACCCCTAAATTAATTTAAATTAATTTATGGGATTTCTTTTATTAAACCTTTAATAATACTATTAAGTATTAAATTATTATATGGAAGTATGAATATTAAATTATTATATGGAATTATGAAATTAATTTAGGGGTTTTCTCCTATTTAACCCTAATTATTATATATTATTATACTGGGTTGCTATTCGCAGTACAAAATTACTAATCACCGCAATACAAAATTTTTTTAATTCATATTGACGTTGTACACATGTAATAATGTCGTGTTGTAACTCTTGTTTTTTTAAAAAATAATTTCTTGAGCGTAAACAGTAAAAAACACTCTGATTGTTACAAAACATTATAAACCCGTATAAAAGACGTTAAACCCCTTTTTAAGCGCATTTAAAGTTATAATAGTGACTCCACATAAGTTAATGACATTTTATGTTGTGTTTAACTAAATTACAAACATTGTTACACTTTCAGAACGTTGTATTGAAATCGCAGTTGAAAACGTCAATTTCGGGTAAAAAACACTCGTACTATATATAGCGTAACCTCCCTTATTTTCTTCATTTCTCTCTTACTCACTCTCTCCTCTCTCTCTCTTCCATCTGATCCTCCCTTCTACCTGCCGGAGCCGCCGCCGGAGCCGCCACCCGCCGCCGCCAACCACCGCCGGAAAAATTTTCCGGTGAGTTTTTCGATTTTTTTTTGAACTTATAGATTTGGGTGTCCTGAGTATGAATTTGGTGTTAGTTTTTTGAAATTCAACATCATTTGAGCTAGATCTAGCAAGAAAAATTTGGAGGAAACTTGAAAATTTTGAAAAAAAAAGGTACAAGGGCGAGCCCTGGTGGTGCTCGACCTGTAGCCAGGCGAGTAGTAGGGCGACTCGAGTGGGGCTGGGGCGAGGACCTTCGCTGCTCGCAGGGAAGGAAACCGAGGAGGGCCGGAGCTCGGTCGACAACAGAGCGAGGAGGACTACGGCTCGCGACCTCGTTTCTCCAACGACCCAGGCGGCGCGAGTAGCTGGGCTGCTCGAAGAGGAGCTGGGCGAGGACCAGGAGTACTCGCGGCCGGAGAAATCGAGTAGTGGTGGTCCTCGGATTGTAAACGGGCGAGTAGCACCGCTACTCGACCCAGTATTTTTTTTTAATTTTAATATGTTTAATGTTTTTTTAAATGTTTTAATTTGTTTATTTTTATATTATAATATTGTGAATGATTTTTAAATGTTTTAATTTGTTATTTTTTTGAATTCTAACTAATATGTGAATGATTTATAAATATTTGAATTTTTTTTTGAATTGTAATATTGTGAATGATTTTTTAACTAATATTGTGAATGATTTATAAATATTTGAATTTTTTTTGAATTGTAATATTGTGAATGATATGATTATAAATGTTTGAATTTTTATGTTATGAATGAGGGATATAACTGTGTGATATTCGTATGCAGTGATGGATCGTCTGAAAAAAGCAGTGAGACATGTCACGAAGAGGAAGAATAAAGACCGGGGTGCGGAGCAGGCTATGACGGCCTCGTACCGTCGTCGTGCACATGTTCCTGTGAAGGGCCGAGTAATCCTGCCCCCGCATGGAAGCAGCACGCCATTCATCTTTCCATCCGGGTCAATCTTCCAACGACCCGGCGTTTCAAGTACCAGCACCACCAATGGTAGCGGAGGATGACTCGGCGGTGTTCAATATACCGAGGAGACGCATGCCAGAGTTGTCATCATCCAGTAGTGCTTTTTCTGACAGATCACTGCACAGCTCTAGCTTCAATATCTCAGGGCAATCAAGCCACCAGACTGCTCCGTCAGGCGGTGGTAGTTCATCACGTCCACCACGCCCATCACCTGCCCGTGCTGTTGAGGACCATGTGATGACTGACCGTTTGCAGTACAAAGTGAATTCAAAGTTACCTTAGGTAATTACTTTTGTCAGGTAAGGTACACGTACTAGGTCACTGTACACGTACCAGGTTACCGTTTGCAGTACAAAGTGAATTCAAAGTTACCATAGGTAATTACTTTTGTCAGGAAAGGTACACGTACCAGGTTACCGTTTGCAGTACAAAGTGAATTCAAGGTTACCTTAGGTAATTACTTTTGTCAGGTAAGGTACACGTACTAGGTCACTGTACACGTACCAGGTTACCGTTTGCAGTACAAAGTGAATTCAAAGTTACCATAGGTAATTACTTTTGTCAGGTAAGGTACACGTACTAGGTCACTGTACACGTACCAGGTTACCGTTTTTTTAACTTGTAACCTTGTGGCTAGTTCATGACCAACCTCTATATAAGGGATGCCTCCTCCATTTCATCTTCACACACTCTCTCTCCATATTCTCGAAGCTCTCTATTTCCTTACTCTCTTCCAACACTTATTTCGTTAAACTGTGCAAGCTCTCTCTCTAAACATGAGTCAATCTTCAGATTCCGATCATGAGTATGTTCCAATATCAAGCCCAGTAAGTATTTAGTTTATTGTCTTTGTTAATCATATTCGCACTAACATTTCATATTTCAATATTCATCTAACATTCTCTCGACCCTTATTGCAGGATAGTGACTCAACCACTGATTCAGATTGGGATGAATTTGATGAAGGCGTTCCGGATCATTATGCACAGATGGATGACTACATGCAAGAGATGTATAATCGAGCTCCGGTGGTGGACACAGGTTACTTATTTCAAACAAACCAGGCCTTTAGGGGTAAAGAAGAAGCGAAAGCTTGGGTAGATAGTGTTGGCCATCCCAACCATATCTACACCATAATTCAAAGTTCTCGGGCGGGCCAAGATTTCCACATAACATGCGAGAGGTATTGGAAACCACGAAGGACATCACGACCTGGTGTCATCAACCGGCGCAGATCATCGGGTTCAAAGAAATGTGGTTGCCCTTTTAAAATTAAGGGGTATTACACAAGCTACGGGTGTTTCTTGCAAGTGGGTAACGGATGGCATAACCATGATCTCGCAGAGTGGGCAGAGGGTCATTTTGTGGGAAAACGCCTGACTGAGGCGGAGGAGATTATGATCGACCAGAGAACCAGAGTCGGTGTGCCCCCCTGTGCAATTTATTCCGAGCTCACAACAATCAACCCAGAAACGTCAGCAACAAGGAAAGACATATACAACCGGATACAAAAAACAAAACTAGTAAATAGAGATGGTCGATCTATGGTGCAGACTCTGCTGAGTGACCTAGACAAAAACAACTACTACTACGATTACACTACAGATCCAAGTAAGTCAACTCAGTATGTCTCAAATAACTTCAATCATTTAGGTTTCATCTTAATTTGATAGATAACATGATTATATTTCACAATTTAGATGATCAAACACGACTTGGGTCCATCTTCTTTGCACACCCTACATCTAGATTACTGCTCCATGCGTTCCCGTATGTCATAGGCATTGATGCTACCTATAAAACAAACATAGCAAAAATGCCTTTGGTTCAGTTCATCGGGATGACGAGTATAGGCAAAAACTTCAGCATTGCCTTCGCCTTCCTTGTATCAGAAGCAACAGACATGTATGTGTGGGCACTTCAACAATTAAGGGACCTCCTCGGGCGGACTACAACCTCTACATTTATCACCGACAGATGTCTGGCCCTGATGAATGCCTTAGATGAGGTATTTCCTGAATCTCATCATCTACTATGTCGGTGGCACATAAGTAGGAACGTTCAGGGGAAAGCCGAGACTTATATGGGTGATAGAGGAAGGGCGGCGGCTGCAGTCCGAATGTGGACTTCGGTTGTCTACTCGAGCACAGAGCAGGACTACAACGAGAGGTACGCATATTTCAAGGACACATACCAAAGCTACCCACGTTTCATTACGTATGTTGCATCAGTCTGGGAGAAATACAAGGAAAAATTTGTGGAGGCTTGGGTCAAGAATGTGTTGCACTTCGGCAACACAACGACAAATAGGTAAAATTGTTAATCTTGTAATGTTTAAGATAATACAGTGATTGTTATAGATCTATAAAACTTACTTAAACATTTGATAGGGTGGAGGCCGCACATTCTTCTCTAAAGGCGAGATTAAGGAGTGCTAGACACACTTTGGATGTAATCTTTCCAAAGATTAACGATCATGTGAATACAAGCATCCGGGAGTTAAAAAAGGATTTTGAGGCAGCCAGGACAAAACACAGAAGAGAGCACATGAGGGTTCCAATCGCTGACTTGATCGGGAAGGTTAGTACCCTTTGCTTAGATGAGCTAGTCAAGGAGCTTGGAAGGACGAATTATGTGCAAATGGACAGCTCAATCTGTGGATGTGACAAGGTAACCTCTCATGGATTACCATGCGCTTGTAAATTAAACTACATGCTGGATAGTGGTATACTATGCTCAAAGAGGATATACATCGTTTCTGGTATACCCTAAGCTGGGAGAAACATGAATCGACAATTGATATGGTATCCTACATGGAGGAAGAACAGAATAGATGGCGAGACATAGCTTCTGAGGTAGCACAGTCAGATGATCCTACTCTGATTGCGAGATGTTACAGTCAACTCCAAAACTTCCTTCACCCAGATATGGTGTGCCAATTAGGAGAGCCATTGGAACAGGTTGGGATTGGCAGACCTACTGGGCCCTCAAGACCAAACCGACGGGAACCTTCGTCTTGGGAACGTAACCGACCAAGGGCAGGCCAGTCACAAGGAGCGCCATCAAATAGAAGATCACGTAATAGAGGATCATCAAATCCGAGTCGATTCCAGCCCCTTGCCGACTTCCCATACTACCAGAATTTCAACCCCAACCTATATCAATATATGACTGGGTATATTGATGTTCGTGGAGATGGGAATTGTGGTTTCAGGGTCATTGCTGACTACCTATATTCAGACGAAAGAGGTGGAAAGATGTCCGTGTAGCATTGTTCAATCACATGAAGAATCAAGCACCGGCGAATGGACTATACAAGGCCATTTTTAACGAAGGACCGTACAACGCCATGTTAAGAGCGCTTCATTGGAATTCAGGAGAGCCAGCACCTCAAATAAATGGATGCACACGGAAATGGGGTTGGTGATCGCGACAAGGTACACTTCGATAGTAGTTTTCTACTCTACTGTCTATGGGGGTGCGGCAAGTGCCACATACCTTCCCATCGATAATTATACCGATCGTGATAGCCCAAGAGGAGAGATCCACATAGGAATTTGCCCCCAGGGTCATTTCATAAGGTTCGCATGGTTCAAGACTCCCCACTCCCCCCTGTCTATCCGCAGTGGTTCGCTTATAGAGATCCAAACACTGTCGGACCTTGGATTCATCAATTACAATCTAGGTTAGATAGTTGGATCAACGTTGTACCTTAGTTTTTCTTTAACTTAGTTGTTGTAACTTAGTCTTTCTTTAACTTAGTTGTTGTAACTTAGTTTATCAATAAATTAGTTGTTTTAACTTAGTTTCTCTTTAACTTAGTTGTTGTTTTACTCATATTCACTTAAATTTGGTTATTCAAACATCTATTATTTAAAAAAAAGTGTCTCCCCGTAACATTCAAACTTATTCAACTAAGTTTGATGAAAAAAAAATTTGTACTACGAATAGTAAAGTATTTGCTATTCGCAGTACAAATTAATTTTAAGTCAAATTAATAATATAAACACATAAAAATGTAATATAAACACATAAAAATGTAATCCAACACTTTTTTTTACAAAAAAAAGGTTCCTGTATTGATTCCAACAAAAAAGTAACTAGTAAAATTCGCTACTAATCAACTACAAACTACTTCGGTAAATTTACTTTCCGATATCATTTTTTGAAAAAAAAAACACAGCGACACATCATTACATGTGTACAACGTCAATATGAATTAAAAAAATTTTGTACTGCGGTGATTAGTAATTTTGTACTGCGAATAGCAACCCCCATTATTTTATAGTATAATGAATTTAATAATAAGATTTATAAGTTCATAAATCTTGGGAAAATTTCTAAACACTCCAACTATATTATAAAGATTTTAGGAAGTGTTGGAACATTGTTTTGAAACATAAAAGTCAATATAAAATTCTAGAAACCTTAAAGCTTATTAAGCCTTGCTAGAGTTGACTTTTTGAGAATGGTCAAACCAGGCCATGAAACCTATACCAATAAATAGGTTATGGAAAACCATGAAGATCGATAAAAGGAACGTCAAAAACGGATCATCCTAGCCAAAGTTATGATAGAATGAAGTTTAGAGCCGAAATTTTGAAAAGATGCTGATGTGGCAAGTCTGCTGACTCATCAGGCGCCTCGGGATACGCGCCCAGCACTTAACCAAATTCTATCTCCACGATTTTCGGAACCAACTTTGCCCTAACTTGTGACCTCCATAACTTTCTCATCTTTTGGAATTTTTGAGTGCCGTCTTTTGCATTCTCTTCTCCTTAATCTCCTCTTTGCAACCATAACTCACACTAACCCTAACTCATCCTAAATCAACCGGAAATTCGATCCAAAGTAGCCACCCTGCAAAACCGTAACTGCAGTTTCCAGTTTTTCCCTTCGAATCAGGTAACTTCGTCTAACCATAACTTCTTCGTTTCTCATCCAAATTTCATGTTCTTTTGCTCGTTTTAAAGAGCTCTAATCCCTCTACAACTTTCATGTTTATGACCAAATCTAATTCTCAATCATATGGAAGATATAGGCGTCTAAAGTTCCGACCCCGATCTGGTCGCATTTTGCCCAGAATTTTTCCAGAAACGAGAAGGTAAACTCGTAACTTTCGGGTTTGATTTCTTCTTGTGTGTTGTGAGTTAGAGTGAGTTCTTGCTATCAATACGTAGATCTAAGTTTTCTCTTTCCAATGAGCCCTTACTCATAGCCTAACTCGATTTGTACTGCTAGTTATAGATCTTCGAAGTTGGCACCACGAACTGCTCAAAGTTCATATTTTTCCAGATTTACCGAAATCGAATTTCTCCGTTTTTGCAACTCCGGTAAGTTTCCGATCAATTGCTTCGTTATTGTCATTCGTAGTCATGTTACCGACCTAATCCATGTTCCAATTTAGTCAATTACGTGTTAGATTAGGAGGATTTGTTGGAATTATTTTCGAATCAAAGTTTAAACCCGATATGAACCCTAACATTCGAATTGATTTCGAAACTTGATGAATACTGCATTATAATTGGGGAAATTGGCATCAATAGAACCGAAATTCGATCTCGAATCCATAGAAACAAGAATCACTCGATTTCGTTCTGTAGCTTAGGAGATATCGGTGATTTAGTACTCGATTTGGTTAGTATGTTCGCTGATGAACTAGGAGTACAGGGGCCGTCCGATCTCGCTTTAGAAGATTGGACGGCCGAGATTAGATCGTGCTATTAAATAATTATTATAAGTTTATAAAATTCCAGTAAATAGTCTTAACTTGTTGGGTTAATTTAAATATCTTCCCGAATGTATTTTGACTTGAAATTTTAACCATAGATTCCTTATTTAATCTAGTTTATTTTGATGTAAATTAATATGGTTTTGGAGTTTTTAAACATAAGTTATGATTTTTGCAAGTTACGGGTTTTCTGGAATTATTTGGCTAAATTAAAAAGATACTTTTATGAAATAAAAATTTTATAATATGTCTAAAATGTTATAGTTACTGTATATTAAATTTGGGAATTTTTGGGCAATGGTAAAAGGTTTTAAAAATTGTGTTTATGAGTTTTTCATAAGAATAACCTATAATATAAGGTTTTTAATGTAACCAAAAATTAAAGTATGGTTTGTTAATTAACTTTTAAGCTGGGGAAAATAAGGGAAACTAAATTAACATTTTATAACAGTAAGTTTATAAATGTTTGGGTATTAGTTTTTATGAGAAGTGAAATTATTTACATATATATTATATACTTATATGGTAGATTTAAAAATAGGAACTTATGTTAAAACAAGGAATTTAATTATCTTTACGTTTTATTTATTATATTATATGGGAGTTAATATTTTTAATTTAAACTAAGGAATATATATATATATATAAGGAATAAAATAGTAACTTAGGTTAAATCAAGGAACTAAATTAATCTACATGTATATTAGTTATATAATATGGTGGTTAATATACTTAATTGAAACTAAGGAGAATACTTTATTTTATAAACCATATTTCGGATATGTGTAAAAGTTAATATAAATAATTAAATGCAATAAAACTACATAAAGAATGTCTTGAATAAATCCTAGTATACATATACGATTAATACCTAAATAAATAAAAGACATAAAATACCTTATAGCAAATAGAATATGAAGGAATTAATAAGTTAAACTAAACCTATACATAATACTATTAAAAGAATATTATATGAGCTAGTATTGAATTGTGGTTATGAAATTGAGCTTAAAGGGTTATCTTGGATTTCTAAGATTTACATAAACCATATTAGAATACATGTGTAATATTATTTGTCAAAGACCATAATGTAAATCTATAATTTGGTTAGGTAATTAATAAGTTGGGACTTAGGAATATTTGTAATTAGATTTTACACAAATAGAACTTACTATATAATTAATGAATAAATGTAATACTTTTACATCTAAATGTTCTTAATATAAAACAATAATAAAATACTTTTACATCTAAATGTGAGGTGGATTAGTAAGTCTAGATTTAATCATTTCTTAACATTTATGGTATTGGAATATAACTTAATGTTTTAAGATAAAATCATTAAAAGGGTTATGATATAAAACTATATTAAACTATGATTTGGAAATTTATCTAAATAATAATCCTTAAGTTTCTTGGCATTAGATAAGCCATATGAAATACATTTATAACATTTATTACCAATACTTAGGATGTGAGTTTACAATTAAGTGAGGTATTTAGTAGTTAGAATTTATAGAAGGTTTATAAATAGGAATTTGATACTTAAAACCTTTGAACCTTTTATTAGATAAAACTAAGTTACATCTGATATTATATTGATATACTTTACGGTAATGGGAATTAATGATAGGTTATTTGAATATAAAATAGAGAATTTTCATATAACTAACAATTTCACTTACGAACCAAATTTAATTCTTTGATAAATTCTACTCTATGTAGATATATTGTCCATCCTAAATACAATAAAGGGAATTAATTTATTAAGTTATTCCTTTGAAACCTTAGGCTTTGTAAACAATTTAAAATGTATTTAAGGCTTAAGTTTATTGAAGTTTAGTACAAAAGGATTATACATAGTCTATAGAGTGTATGTGTGTAAAAATAAAACATTTAGGAGATTAAGGTAAGTAGGATACATAAAGGTTATATTTAAACACCTTATTATATAGGTAATAATTAAGCAAATAATGTACCTTGTGAATACTAATGTAAGAGTTCGATAAGTCTAAGTTAACTATAATATAGTTTTTCAATATGAGAGGTAATTCAACATCTTATGGCAAGATTATTAGACGGTTATAATAGGAAGTCATTCTGAACTAAGGATATGATAATTGAGTTTAGTGGCTCAATTAAGTTATAACAAATTGTATCTACAACATTATGATTCCAATATACAAGATGTAGATCTTAATTAAGTTAAGGGAAAGACTTAATCATAATGGGTTGTCTAGTAGATATTGTTTAATACATAATCTTTACATTGTGAGATAATAGTATAGTATTCTGAGATGAGTCCATCATAGGTCATAATACAATGTTTATTCTAAATTAAGAATAAAGGTATTGAGCTTAAGATTATTATTGAAATTCTTAGATTTAATTATAACATAACATTTATGATATAGAGGTCTCAAAAGTCTTGAATGTGAGGATTGTGGTTAAGTATGAATAAAGTGGATAGGAGTGGACAATTAGCAAATGTTAATCGAATACATTCCTTATCTTACCACCTTGGGCTATAAACGTTCTCAGATAACACAAAGATTATACATACATTTAAGTGAGGCTTAAAATAATTGAGACTTTGGAATAAGAGTAAGGAGTTTATTTAAGTGTAACATAGGCTACAAGTGATTGATGATAGACTACCTTTAATATTTTTCAGAGTACTGTTGATTGTTTACGCAAGTTGATTAGAACTGCTACAGCGTTACCCAGGTACGATTTCTCGTACTCAGCTTGTTGTGTTTTGGACCTTATGGAATGTTTTGTACGATTTCTCGTACTCGATACTTTTGCTGATGGACTTTATGGAATGTTTTGGAACACCAACTGATCTTGAATGGATTTCAAAATGAAACTGTTGTGTGACTAACTGAGCTTGATGTGACTAACTGAGCCTGTATGTGAAACTTCCTTGGTTATTGGTTCCTCCTATCTAGTTGTATCACTAGATATTAACTGCCTAGGGTTTACGCTTCTGCACTCTGTAGGACTGAGTGTTTTGGTATTGCTCTGGTGCAGTTAATGATCTAGTGGGGTAACTGGGAATATAGGAAAATATCTGGTATTGGTAAATTCTTCCTTTGGACTATGGGTATTGTTTCATCCATGAGTCGAGTTTGATCAGCCTTATTTGGAATGGATTCTTTCTATTGGATATTAATTGTTGAGGGTTTACGCCTCTGCACTCTGTAGGACTGAGTGTTTTGGTATTGCTCTCGTGCAGTTAAAAAAAATCTAATGAGAATATGGGAAAATGTTAATCTTGGTATTGAGTATGGATTATTGCTATTAAGTGGTGCACGCACTTTTCACCGATGACCGAAACGGGTCGGTGGCAGCGGAGGTCTGCTATACCTCGTCCATCTGGACAACTGACAGCGGAGGTCTGTTTACCTCGTCCTTGTGACAACTGACAGCGGAGGTCTGTTTACCTCGTCCTTGTGACAACTGACTGGCGGTGGGGGCCATCTCTCCCAATTGGTTTATTCCACTCTTGAGTATATTTTGTCTATGGGAATCATCTTCTGAAATGGTGGAGACATAAACTGTCTACCACGGGTTATGGATATTCATGTCATTCCTAGTCCTTTGTGACTACTTAAGTCTTTCTCTTCTTAACCAGAATTGGTTCTAACATCAACAATGGATGCTTACTAACTATGTGTGTGACTACTTAAGTGGATGACTTGGTTTGGAAGTTCTCTATCTCTATCTTTGTCTTGTTTTCTTTTCTCTTTAACTTGATTGTAGTGAAGTGCTTTCTCGTTTTACTTTTAAGAGTTTGTTCTCATGTTACTGTTTATTTGAAGAGTGATGTTTTATAAGTTTGTTTTTAGAATTGTATCAGTTCCATTCCAGGGAACTGACTCACCCCTCTCGGGTGGGCTGCTTGGTTTCATCTTGCAGGTACAAATTGATTTACAGGTGGCCACGACGAGCATGAGTGATTGGGATGGGATTAGGTTTATGGAGAGTGAATGTGTTTTATTATTGTTATGTGTATGTTAAGTTTTCTCGAAGTTCAGACCGTAACTTAGTTAATTGTAATGGTTGTAATTGGTGAGGTTGGTACCGGGTGTTTGGAGCCCGATGGTCTGTAGCACCTTTAGTTTATTTTCCGCTGTTGTTTTATTATTATAGGGGTGTTACAGCTGATCCCTGATTCGGATGTAGTCCAATAGGGAAAACTTGGTGGTAGACCAAAAAGGAGGGTATTTCTGATTTTTCCAGTGAAAAATTAATTTTTTGGACAAAGGAATATATTTAAACTTAATTTTTCATTAGATCTGTTAAGAAATTAATAGGAAACTATTGAAAATTCACAAATTCAAAATTCCAAGCCATTATCCTCTAAATGTCATCCTTTACCATGTGTTAACATTTTGAGACATTTCAAATTGATTTGAGCAATTTTTGGAAGAGAGAGAAAATTACAAGATGACTCGCATTTTTCTTTTATTTTTGGACTTTGGGCTTCGAATAAACTTTGCTGGGCTTTTGAGCATAGATGGCCCTAATAACTAGATTGCAAAGTTTTATTTAATGGATAGAAGCCTTTTCCTTTGATTTTTTGAGAATTCAGGACTTTATATTATAAAAAAGTTAGCTTATAATATGTATTAAAAGCTAATTTTTCAGAACAAAAATCCCTTAAAATTATGAAAATGCCCTTCCGGATGATTGAGCTGTCACAATCGTTTTGAGATGTGTGAGGTAATCATACATGGATAAAAAATTCTGAAAACGTCCTAATCAACTCGGGATTCCACTTCTTTTGACCCCTTTACCTTTCTAGACTTTCGTATCTTACAGGACCTTTTCCGAGGGTATAAATTTTGGGTATAACAATCCTGCATTGAGTTGATCGATAAATCTTTAGAGAGAAATACTAATAGGAAACGATCGAAAACTCTTCTCTCTGATTATAAGACAAAATTCTCTCCAAAATACTTGTAAGTATATCTTGAAAGCGCCAATTGAAAGGATGTAAGGATTCTCCTTTATAGTAACCCATTCTGGTTGTCCATTAGAGTCTGTTGATAAGTGCGAAATTTATCTATGTTTATATGCTTAATGTGATTAATATTTTATTGGTTTATATGATAAATTCCTTACTTATATGCTTAATTATGTTAAATGTTTAGATTATTCCTCACATGTAGTTTTATGCTAATACAGGTTAAAAACGCTGAAGAAAATGTCTAGAAATATATGGACTAATACTTGCTATCTTAGCAGTCTGGACCGACATCATTACAACTCGCGGGCTGCAACTTTGACTTCTGAGGACTGTCTTCAAACTGGGCCGCGACCAATGTTAATATAGAGGAGTGGGCTGACATGATCAGCCATATACATCTTGGACCACTCACGTGGTATTTTGTTTGGACCAACGCTGGATGAAAAATTGAAGACACATGCATATGCATAGGGGCTGCAACATAAAGACTTGGGCCGATGCTACTAATCACAAGTATTTGATCGTTGAGATTTTATCTCTTATTCACGATGACAATAGGCAGCCGCATGGCATTCGCATGGGGTATATATTCACATACATGTGCTGGAACGAGAGAGATATCACGAAATAAATATACCAAGCCCTAGCCGCGAGTTAGAGAGAGACCGAGATAGAGGAAACAGAAGACAACTTTGACAGATCGGAGCAGAAGTCAGAGACCGAATTTATCAGCGTCCCACAATTAGATGACGTTTTCTAATCTCTTGATTATTGTTATTATTTCTTTGTCTCCGATGTCTGAGTAGTTGTTAGAATTCTGGTTTACTATGGATAACTAGTTTATTATTTCGCTTCCTGAGTTGTTAAATATTGATTCGATACAGATTGTAGTTTTATTCCTAGTTATTTATTGAATTCTCGTGTGATTAATTATTGCTTGAGTTTATTTGGTATGAATTGCTTACAAGTGAGAACTGCGGTGTTCATTAGACCATAGGAATATTACCAGTGAAACTACAGTTGGCAATTCCTGGGGATTAGCTGACTAGAAACCAGATGAATCGTTAACGCTATTAGTTAATTTGTAAATTCATAACGAGAGTTAGGATTTAGGAATTGCTAGTAAGAATCTATCTTGCGGGAGACCGGTTTTAGATTAATTTAGATCTGAGGTTACAATCTAGAATTTAGAAACACTCAGGAAGGGAATTGATAAACTAGGGGAAAGTAGTAAACCAGGATTCACCCATTAGATTTGTCAGACAATCACTTTTATTTGTTTTCAGTTTATTTAATTATTCAATTCCTGCAATCAAACCCCCAAGTTTATTGTTGTTAGTTTTCTTACAGTTTATTAGTTAGTAGATTAAAGACTCAAACTAGACACAACCTCCTTTGGTTCGATAACCTAGAGAATACTACCTAGGAAAACTTGCTACGACAGACCAGTACACTTGCTGCAATACGTTTCATACCGTACATCTGTATATGAAAATTTTGCTTTTGAACGTTGTAGTTGCTTTAACAATGGACCTAGCATCTTTGTGAACGTTGCTAAGCCTTGGCCCTTCATTTTTGGACAACTACCATGCCATTAGATTACTTGGCATCATGCAACCATGATTTTCGCATCTGTTGCAGCTGATTGACTATGTTAGTTGTGAGATTTTAGGACCTTAATGTCCATATTGCTATATTTTCTGATCTAACACGTTGACGACTCGACTAGGTTGTTAACCTAGACTTTTACGGCCCATTGTGAGTTAATACATGGTTTTAGACGCTCTGATGATGATTGGTCCTTAAATCTCACGTCTAGTTACGATCGTTAAGCCGTTGAACATTTTTGGCAACTAGAGACTCCTTTTGTTCGACAGAGTCGACCAATACAAACTATAAGCTCCGACTGTGCAGCACTTCATGACCATCACTTTCTTTGTTTTTCATTAAAGTAGGCTTTGGTTGACTTGATCATTTCACTAGGTTGACTTGTAACATCGATATATTCGATCCACCATGACAGAATCCATCTTTAGCAACACTTGGAGTTCCAACAATTTCCCCCTTGTTGCTGATGATGGAAAAACCTTTCTTGGTGTATCCCGATTAAGTCAACCTGCAAAACAAACACAAAGATAAAGAAAGGATTTTGGGGAGCTTACTCTGTCCAAGTTCCCTCTTAGATTATGCATAAAATAAAGTGGTTTGGTGACTCTATCAAAACTCCCCCTTAATCCAATATTCACCAAAAATTTGAGTGTATCATTAAGAACAATATCAGTAAAAGAGGAGCAGAATAAAATTACACTAAGCTTAAAAATATAAAAGTATGATTGACCATCAAGCAGGGCACCATCCATAAGTGCAGTTTGAGACTTCGTACCACCAAAAACATTAACCTGCCTTACTGTGAACGGGATTACCGATTTCCCCTTTTGACATCATCAGGAAAAATATAGTGAGCATGTCAAATATCCAGAAGCAACCACATGAATGACTAAACATTCAATTGATTGAGTCTGTCAAAGATTTAGGAAAAACACCGTGTAGATAAACCAGGTCTGGAAGAAGCTGAAAAAAAAATTGATCATAATTGTGGGCTCGGGAATAGGGTTTGGGACTGATTCTCTATCTTGGTATTGATCCTTTCATTCAAATCTCTAGGGAGTGATAGAAGTATTCAACCTTGGTAGTGAAGTATATTCACGAGAGTACTCATTCATCTTTGCACAAGCCAACCTTCGAGTGATTTGCCATATTATGGGACTTTAGCCACGCTCTTTAGGTAACTTATTGTTATTGGTGATTATACGAGTGTAACCTTGTTGAGAAGCACTAATCAAATTCATGCGACAACGGTACTAGGATGTGGTAGCTAGAGTAAGAGTCTTCTTCATATTGGAAGTAGTGGTTAGAGTAATAGTCTTCATTCTGATTGTTTGTGAGTTGAAGAGACAGTATGAATTTTCTCGATTATGGCCTTCCCATTCAAGTCAACCTTGGTTGTCCTCTATTTTTTTAGGAAACCACTTAGTCTCTACTGGTATTCTTGGGTGGATTGCCTCTGGCGGTATTCTTGGGCAGATTGACTTGGGCAGTATTATTGGGTGGATTGACTTTGGCAGTACGCTCGGGGATATTAGAGGCAAGTAACATTCATGGACTCAGGTAACGAGCGAAACCGGAACAAAGAGCAACCAATGAAAAAATGTGATTGGGGCACTGGCTGCTAGGAGTTCATTTTTGAAGCAAGATGTTCGATTTTGGGGTTCAGCGTTGAACAGAGCTGTTCTGCTTGGAAATCATGCATGGTCACAAGGGGCTTTGCTTGATTAGGTGCGGGAAATAGGTGGGTTTTTTTTAAAAAATTGCATGACAAAGTTCAGTTGAACTAGTAGACCAAGGAGAGTCGGGTTGCCAGAGAGACCATAAATGAGTACCCAAACTCTGACTTAAGAGGGAGAGGGAGATACAACCGCCATCAGTCAGAGCGACTCGTGCCAAGGTGTGAGTGAAAGAACTCAGGATGTAGCGTTGGGTAATGCCTTTGGTGACAATATTAGCAAGCTGGAGTCTATGGAAACATAGTTTAATTAGATTATGGTCTTCTTCACACAATCCTTGTAAAAAATGAGAGCTCAAGTTGCAGACGTTATATCGTGAGTGGTTAAACTGGTGTAAAATTAAAAGAAAAGAAATTAAAAACTCAAAAAAACGTCGGGCTGCAAACAAATCCCGGTCGCAGTAGTATAGTGAAATGTAAGCGACCGGATATCGAACCGTGGGACTAATGTACATATTATAGTACCTAAGCGTGTCACAAAAAAGGGGGGATTAATTGACTTGTTTTTATAAATAAAAGGAAAGATAAAATTAACTACAGATAAACTAAACGGGACTCTGGTTCAGATTAATATTATCTGCTCTTTCATGCTAGGTCTACTGGTTTAATTATAATTGTTTGGCAAGATTCCTATAATTATCTTAAGGACTAAGTCATAGCCTCATAAGAACTCGCGCCAGTTGTGCAAGGTCCGATGAAAACTCATGCACCCACCGGTGGACGGCAAGAGGAGTATTGAGGGATTACATTTGCACCTGAAAATACTAACTCATTAAATCATAATAAGCTTTCTCCAGATTTACGCCTTAATTAACCTGTCTATTTATCACCGGTCTGATCAAAATAGACTTAGTAAAGCAATTTAATAAACTCATGACATTTATTAAAAAGATGCGAGAAAACCTTCAATCGTAACAAACTTCATTAAAATTAAAACCAGTAAACTATTGCATAATTAATACAGATACATAATAATTATTCCCAGAGTATACGTACTCTAGCCTAACATATTAAATAGTTTGGTTTCTATTATTAAATACGTGAGACTAGAGGTGAGATTAATGAGATGAAAAGAAAACAAATGGAGAAGCGGAGATTAGAAATGGAATGGACGAGTGAATGAGATGTAGTGAATCGAAGATGGAATGATGGTGTGAAATGGAACTCCAGGAGGAACCACGGACGAACCTCTGGAAGGACGCTGGAGAAGGTAAATAGAGCGTGGTATTTATAGAGGAAGAAGAAGAGGTAGAGTAGCAGCTCATTGATTGAGCCCATTGATTGCAGCTCATTGATTGCTCATTGATTGCAGGGGACAGGGCTGCTGCAGCGCGTACGTGATTTAAGGTAGGCGCCGACTGCTAAAGGATATGGCGGAGTCAAGTTCAGAGCGAGTCGGCGAAGAAGATAACCCGTTTCCAGATCTGGACATTTACACGCGTCCGCTAAATGTCCGCTTTATATTCATGCGGTCTTCTCAAACGCGGCCTCGGCCTCTGTCTCTATCTCGTCGCCTAATACTCAGGCGGTTACCTCACGCCTTGTCCGCCTGCGGTAGTGACTCTCACGTCCGCATGTATAGTAGGCGGTTGCATGGGCGGTCTCTCTACTCACGTCCGCATATATAGAGGCGGTTCTTCATTTAATGTGGTTGTTACTTCTGTCCGCTTGCTAACTTACTAACGTCCGCCTTATTTTTAGGCGGTTGCTCATGCGGACACACCTCTGTGTGTGCTTCACGCGTGACTTCCTCGTGCCTCTCTTTTAATCCTTTACAATATGTAATTATTTGGCATTTTTCCTACATTTTAACACATATAATACATCAGTTAATATAACAACATAAATATAGGAAAAACCCAAGATAAGTGAGAAACATTACTAAAAATGCTGCAATTAATAAGGTGATTAAACCTTAATAAGTCTATATGTTTTGCACTTATCACAAGTCTATATGGTTAGAGCGAGCATGTACTATAAAATTTTGACTACGTTTACTGCACTGGTAGTATCATAGAGAATGGTAACATTTGGACCAGAAATACCGTAGTCTTCGGAAATGCGAGTCTGCTTTCTTTCTGAAAAGGATTCATAGAAGGAGTTTGCTTGCTTTTCACACATGATCCATAGTCGAAGTCTACTTGTACGAGCATGACCCTTCTTGGCATGCCAAAGAAGATAATGTTTGGCTTACATACATAGACAACCTTCACTTTGGGACTTAGGGTGTTTAGATTGATTTGTAGAGGGTTTTGTCCCGTTGTCCATTCGCTTACAAAGAACCTGTCTTTTCATCAAACACTTTACAATCAATTGAAGAGAAAAGTACTAAATTAGATCTGTCGCAAATTTGAGATATGCTTAATAAACTATGTTGGAATCCAGTTACCAAATAGACTTCATCTACCTTAAACTGTGAGGGATTACCTACAGATCTAACTCCAATTATTTCTCCTTGGTTGTTGTTACCGAAAGTAACCTCTCCCCTTGAAGGCTAAAAAGTGAGTTGAGTATATTGGGATTTCCAGTCATATGTCTAGATCACCCACAATAGTTCACTCCCTCACCCGTCTTCACCTAAAGAAAGAAATCACTTGTTAGTTTTGGGAACCCTTATATACTTGGGTTCTCTTTTCGAACCAGATTGTTTCAATTTTATCGTGCCTCAAGAATAAGATTCATTAGTTTGACATTGAACGAGAGATATTTGCGCAACTTTTCACAGGTAGAGTCTTAGTGGCCAATGGTACCACAATAAGCTCAAATCTTCATAGGAGAAAGAGTCGCATATTTTTTATTGCTTTTCCGCAAAAAATCAAACTTTCCCTTTCACGCTGTCATCTGCCTTTGTTATTGGGCTTAGAGACAGTTTTTGGAAGATCAAATTACCTTTTATCCACCCGGGGTTGGATTGAGTGGATCTAGTTCCTTGGCGCAAATTGATAATCTCTGTAGAAAGTTTTTTTAACTTCCTTTCAAGATTGTCACAATCTTTACTAACCTCATTGATTGTGTAGTTAGCCTACTCAGGCAACTTCAAGGGAGAGACTTTCTTGATAAAACTTACTAGTTTAAATGAAAGAGCATGTTTTATGCTTGTTAAGTTTCTCAATAGTGGACCCAAAATTTTTATTCTAATATTCACTGTTGTTTAATTCATTCACCCAAAACAACACCTTTCATCAAATATAGCTATATCCTCTCTGAGTTAGTCAATTTGAATCCTTGAGTCCTCATGTTCCTTGCGGTTAGAGTTAACTGGAATTCTGGCTTCATTTAGTTCCTTTTTAAGGGAATCTACATTAAGTCGTGATTCTTGATGATCTTTTCGTAATAATAGACACAAGGTTGGATTCTTCATCCTCGTTTCTCAGAACATCAATGATGATCTTTGACTCCTCTAGTTTTATTGTTAGATTTGAAATTTGTTTGTCATATACCACTCTCACAAACTCATTGTCAGTAATGATCGTTGCGATCTAAGTTTGAAAACCTTAAGAGATATTAGGTGAAGATCAATTTTTAGATGAGATTTCAGTTACCTACTTGTCAGGCATCATTAAGTCATTTAGTTTATGAGCCATGAGGTAGATTCAGTCTGAAGACTCTGTGTCTAGATCGTTGGAGTCTGTGTCTCCTCATCCAGCATGAGAAATCAGTGACTCACCCTGCTCTTTCCGGACTGATTTTTGAGTAGTGGGCATTCCTTCTTCAGAACCGGTGGAGGTGACGCTTTCAGTCCATACTTCTCGAAGAATGTCGAAGTGAATTTTATTGTTCTGGTTGGAGATAAGATCTACCATCTTGATGTAGTGGATTTTTTAGCAAACAAGGCTCTGATACCACGAGTAAGATCGGTGGGATGACCCAAGATACCCCGACTGGTGAGTTTATGAAGTATCTTGACTCAATCCAGACTAAGTAGCGGAGGTAGTCGATGAACAAGTTTTACACAATATAAACTTTCTTGGGTCATCCCACCAAGTCAAGATACTTAGTCTAGATTGAGTACACAATATAAACTTACACTAATACTGAGTAAATGGGTATATCCACTAGCAGGTGTCACTCACTCGCCATACATATTATATGATCACCCTTTTATAAGTGTAGTAAGCCTAGGAACACCCTAGATTGATTCTATCAATAAAGCTCTACAGAGAAACCAAGAAAATGACAAAAAAAACTCATCTATCTGATTACAAGACAAAATTCTCCCTAAAATACTCGTAAGTATATCTTGAAAACGCCAATGTAAGAATTCTCCTCTTATAGCAACCCATTACGGCTGTCCGTTAGAGTCTATTTTTGAAATTTCCGCTTCTGAACGTTGTAGCTGTTTAAACATCAAACATGACTTCTTTGTGAACGTTGCTAGGCCTTGTGTTGTGCAAAATATAAATGAATATACTTTGCAAACTAATGGGCAATGAACCCAGTCGAATTAGTACAAAAAGTGTCGTATCCATAGAGACTTCACAATATCTAGCTTTTTAATAGTTTAGTAATGTACATATAACTATATACAGAAGATAAATTGCAATAAATATTTGGGGGTTTTGTTAATTGGGTTAATAAACGGGAAAACAGAGAAAAACGATAAAACTAAACTACCTAACTAGGATAGGTGTAACCAGGGATGGATCTTTGCACCCTTCACCCTTACTACCAATTTTTTTTCTTGAACTCACAACAGAACAGCGAGAACATTTAATTAGCTAGTAGCCTAATCTAGTTCTACTAATCATAAACAATTTAGTTTGGAACTCACGGATAGCTAGACCAGAGTAAATCAACATTGTTAAGCACATGCTCCCCTAAGTTGTAATGTAGTTTCATCTTAAGACCCTCAACATGTGAGTACATTGACTTAGGCCCATGATTTAGATTTATACTTCCGCAAACCCGTCCATAGAAACCCATAAAGATAAAACATTTAGCAACCGTAAGGAATTCTTATTTCGATATAGACAAGCTTAGAAGCCATAAACAGTCAACAATTATCTTTCATTAAGCACAAAGACTAAAATAAGCATTAAAACAACTTCAACATTCAACAATGGAGTTTTAGGGATTTTGGGGAAAAACCCCCATCCCTAGGTGCAAAGGAGGTTAAGCCTTCATTAGAGACAAAAAATAAAAGAAAAAGGAGAAGAAATAGCCAGGGAGGTGAAAAAGGGCTTTGGTGGAGGTGGAGCCCCCTTTTCTCTTCTTTTTCTATGTTTTCGGTGTGTGGCTCGAATATCCTCTTTCTCCTCCTTTTTTTCTCTATTTTAAACGTGATTCTGCTGCATTTTTAGGGCTATCCAGAATCATGGACTTGTATGTCCGGACATAAGTTGAATGTCTATTCTGCTACTCTCGGCCTGTGTCCGGACATGCAAGATTGGGCGCATGTCTGAACACAACTTGTATGCCCCCAGATTCTTCGTTATAGCTCTGATTTGAGATTTGTTTACGCCTACACTTTGCTGTTTTTGTCTACTTTGATCCTAGGTAGTATTTTCTCGCGTTTAAGCTATAAATGTGTAAGAATACTAATAAATCATAAAGCTAGAGGAAAGCTAGCTAAAGTGAACAAATGAGCTTGGTAAGTGTTGATAAAGCATATGAAATACACTCCTAAATCATGCTCATTTATACACTCATCACACCCTCACACTTACCTTTCTTATTGTCCCAAAAACCAAGAATCCAAGCAAGTATAAAATGTTCAATGCTAACAAATACTATCTGAATTGTAGGATAAGAAAAGAAGCAAAACGTCACTAAACTTTCAAGGAGTGTGAACCATCACTGGTTGGTGGCATAGGTGTGCTCAGGGAAAAATATAGGGTTTTGGCTATGATCCGGAATGCTTCAATTAATTTAAGATGAGGTCACTTGAAGAACTCTTATCATGACCAATTTCTCTTAAGAATGGACAATGAGAAGAAAACAAAATGGAAAATAGATTTATGCATTTTTTTCACTTTTGCACAAGAGATAAGAATACAAATTTAGGCATTCTTTCTTTGCATTTAAGAACACTAAGCTCTTATTGTTGGCTACCAATGGGTGTCTCTCAAGTTCCTTAAAGAGTTTCACAAAGAATCACCCTTTTTGCAATACCTAAGGGAGAAGACAAAAAGAACCCATAAGCAATAAAAAAACCAACAATTCTTGATCATTTGGTCCCACTGCATGCAAAATGCTCCTCAAAAGTAACCAAAAAGAAAATTTTGAGCATTTATCCCACAATTCATAAGAGCATTTGTTCTCAATGAAAACAAATAAAACACATGGAACAAAATTTTGTTTTTGGAAAGCATGAGGATTAAGAATTTTAAGCACAAATTCACCAAAAAGGTTACTTACCCACACTTAGATTGAACAATTTCCTAATTGTTCACTAGAATACCAGAGAAGGATTTAGATGACCTTTTTGGGCAGTAGACAAGAGAGAAAACACAAAAGACACAAACAAACATTATAGCACATAAGCTATCCCTGATGGGGGAATCAGCAGACTCAATGAGAAAGAAAGAGATTGGAGACACAAAATGAAGATACTAGTACTTCCCTGCTATATATTATTGTTGCTTGCATTACAGGAATATCCTCACACTTGAGCTTTAGACTCATAAAAGTGTAGCTTGGTTGTAGTGTAGACATGAATTTGCACCTGTATAGGACGCTAGAAGCAACCATGGTTAAGAGTAACAATAACAAAATTCAAATGAGAAACTAAAATAAAAATAACATGAATAAAATGAAAGAAAGTTCATCTGGGTTGTCTCTTGGAAAGCTATCGATGTTTAAGGTATTTGGCTAGACCAAATTCTTCTTTGTCATGCTTTTGAACAAATAAACATGAGATTTGAATAAGTTTGGTCCAATACATCCCGTGGATGATTCTGAAATTGGTGATGAAAATAAGGGTTTTGGATAATAGTATTCATTAGAACCTGATGTTATCAGTGTTTTCCTAAAGATTGTCAAAGTCTAGCTGTCAGCAATATTTTAGCGAGATAAAAATCATTCCAAGCTATAGCGAGAGTTGATGAATCCTTATAAGCTTGTGAATGAGTGTGATCAGGCATACTGTATGCCCACGAGTGAGAATATCCTAGAAACTTTTGTTTAACTCAATCTGCATTCCTCTTTCGCACTATTCAATAGAGTGGGGCTACTTTGGTGTCACTATAAAAGTATACCTGAGTAAACCCCCAACCATTCTTAAATTATTAATAATCTTTGATACAAGAACTTATTAACTAAAACTAGTAATGTTCTTATTTTCCACTTTGATTACAAGATAATAAACCTTGGAACTATCTGATTTCTCTTTGGTAAACTATGGTATTGATATTTCTATCTTTGACATCAAGATTTGCTAGATGGACAATCTCGTCAGTTGAAATTGAATTATGTTCTACTGACTCATAAAACAATGTGATTTAGTCAAATTATAAAGTAACTAGTTAGTATAATTCTAGTCTATGGTAGATACGAAGATGTTCTTCGTGTTCATGACAATATAGTAACAAGTCAATTGTCAATATTAAAATGCCTTATAATAGAGGGATGTTGTGAATATTTTAGTTGTACCTGACAATATTAGTGATATTTAGCCCTGTGAGAAGACACTGATGGTGCTTTTTAAGTATGAGGTTTGTGATGATTTTAATTTAGTGCATTGAGGATTTGGCATTGCTTGATATACATATGATATGATTCTGATGCCTTGGAAGATGTTGAATAAGAATCACTTTCCCTAGATTTAAGATGTTGTAAGTTCAGATGATTTATCCCTTGACATAGTAGTTTCTTGAATAGAAATACCACTATTAGCTTAAACTTAACTAACCAATTTCCATTATACTAATATTTAGCAATTATGCAGAGATAAAAGTAGCTATATATAAAAAATATTGTGTACCACTCTCCCTTAAGATTACATATGTCTGAGAAATGATCTAAGTCGGGTATGAAGTTAGATCAGTTTGATCCTAGCGTAAACTTCTTTTGGTGGTTTGTGCAATGCACTCAGTCAGACATGACAATGCAACTTCTGCTGCTACAAGAATATGAAGTTAGATCTTGTACTTTGTTTTGGATGTGGAAGTGATACACTTGTTGGGTTGATCAGTATGCCTATTTTTAAGGAATATATCTCTAGCGAGCTGAAGCCATAAAAGATTCAGAGACAAAAGAACACATAATCCAACAAGCACCACATGTGTATACATAGCCCAACATCACTTGCCTGTAACCAAACTGATGTTTCAAATACTCCTTTATAGTGAGTTTATTTATATCCAGGGTGCATCATTATTGTCTCTAATCTCTTGCCTATAATGTCATTTTTAAAATAAAATCATTTTTAGTGATTCTTTCAACAACTTATATACTAGGGGATATTGGTCCACATACTGTGATTGATATGTGTTCATGAGCAAATGTAGCTCCTTTGGGATTACGAAAAGTGTAGTGAAATCATATAAAAAGCATATATATTCACCAACATTTAGGAAAAACTGTTATGGCTGATTTAAACCTTAGTAAACCCATCCCATTCTCACAAAACATAGTGTGTCTAGATAAATTGATCAAAAAACCTACAATAGTATCATCAGGGACAACCAATCAAACGCTCACAAGAGTATGAAAGGAAACCTCCCTTCCTATCTAATATTATTTTATCAGTAATCCTAGTCTCTCTATTCACATCTAGGATGTTTGTTCAGATAATGTATAGAAGATACCAAGCCTATATGTGAAATAAATAATATATATAGGACTAGAGCCAAAGTAAGAGAAAAGCCCAATAGAGTACAAATCAGCCTTTAGTTAACTTATCAAAACTCTAGTTTTACTATAGGTCACTATACATCTACTATAAATAACAACTTATACAACAACTGACATACACAATTAGGAAAATAAACTCTTTTTTTGAAAAGAAACACCGATATCAAATTAAGAACATATTGTACAATGTCATTAGGTACATCATTTACCATCAAACATATCGACCAACTTTCTTACCAATGCAGTGTTAGAATTAATGTTATATCCATTCAGTTTCTCTTGTGAAGTTAATTGGTTTCGTCTTCCAATTAATGTGTTATTCACAAAGAGTTTCACGGAAGTTGAAGATGCATTAGTGGGAGCATTTATGCGGTGTAAATTAATGGCGTCTAAAGCATTTGGTTTTCTAACATTATGAGGAGAGTTATGAGGAAGTTAAAATCTTTGAAAGAAGAAGTTATGACTTCGAGCTTTCTAGATACCCGCGTGTTAGTTGTTCTTAGGTGTTAATGGATGGTGTTAATGAGTTGTAATCATTGTAACTTGTGAGCCATTATATACGGTTGTTACAAGGTTAACGTTGGGATAAGTGAAGGTTTAGATCTAGCACTATAAATAGATCTAGTAACCCGTAGCTTAGGATCATCACAACTTGTGGGGATCACATCCAAGAGAGTCAAGGGTGGTTCTATGGGAACTCAAAGGGACTCGGGTAAAAACACCAAAGGGAAACACGGGAAACACGGGTTGATGAGTGGTTGGGTAATCCTCATGTAAACTTGTAATCCTCATCTTCTTAATGAAAGTTGTTATATCTCCTCCCGTGGAAGTAGGTCATGTTTGGACCGAATCACGTATATTTTGTGTCACTAGTTTATCATTATATTATCTTATGATTTCTTCTTCTTCAGTGACCATGTCGATCTCACCAAGATCCTGGGCAAATGGGCCCGTAATCCTAACAAGTGGTATCAGAGCTCATGGTTTTTAGGATGTCCTTGTTGGTGGAGATGTCATTGGGAAGAAAGAATGGTGATTCAAGATGATGTGAGTTTTGATAAAAGTGAAGAGTGAAGGAAGGTGTTGGAGAGAGAAAGTTGTTGTGCCTCGAAGCTCATGCATTCCTTGCCTTGATTGGAACACCGTTTTTGTGATATTTTTGAAGTCTTGACACTCAATTATTGCTATTGGAGATGACAATCCACTGAAGAGTAAAGGTGGTTTTATTCTTCATCGAGCAATGATGAGAGTTTAGTGACTCATGTTGTATCAAGTACGGTGATGGTGAGGTGTTTTCATGAGAGAGGTGGCGTGCTCTTAAGAAGAAGTTTGGATTGAAAACAAGTTCGGTAGAGAGGAAGAGCTTGAGAAAAAATAAAGTTCGTTAACTATATGTGTTTTTTGCTGTGGAGGATGTACTTGGAGATGATGAATGTTGTTGGAAGGAGGTCAAGTTGGAAATCTTGGATCGTGGACTTCCATGGAGTACTGAAGATCATCTAGCAAGTGAAGGACCTAGGGTTGTGGTAGCGTGCATATAACCACAAATGGAGCTTCGCGTGGTGATCAATTGTGAAGCTGTTGTTAGGTCATGTTTAGAGATTTGTGAGAACCGGATAAAGACGGAAGAGATCACTATTGTCTTTAGTTGCGTAGTTGTTTCCTGAGTTGATACTTACTTCGTGTTTGTGGCGGGTCCATGAAGATTTGGACCAGATAAGTATTTGAAGGCTCGGGAAGGAGTGGTCAATTTACTAAAGTTGGAACGCAAACAGTCCAGATGAAGTTATCCGGTTTAGTCCTTGTGTGGGATGTTTTTGGGATTATTCTTCAAGTGGAAGTTTGACATTGATGGTGGTATGTGATTGACCAGATTGAGCATTAAGAGGAAGAATTGTTAGAATTAATGCTAAATCCATTTTGTTTCTCTTGTGAAGTTAATTGGTTTCATCTTCCAATTAATGTGTTATTCACGAAGAGTTTCACGAAGTTGAAGATGAATTAGTGGGAGCCTTTATGTGGTGTAAATTAATGGCGTCTAAAGCATTTGGTTTTCTAACATTATGAGGAGAGTTATGAGGAAGTTAAAATCTTTAAAGAAGAAGTTATGACTTTGAGCTTCTAGATACCCGCGTGTTAGTTGTTCTTAGGTGTTAATGGATAGTGTTAATGAGTTGTAATCGTTGTAACTTGTGACCCATTATTATACGGTTGTTACAAGGTTAACGTTGGGATAAGTGAAGGGTTTAGATCTAGAACTATAAATAGATCTAGTAACCCGTAGTTCAGGATCATCCCAACTTGTGGGGATCACATCCAAGAGAGTTAAGGGTGGTTCTATGGGAACTCTGCTAAGCGAGAAATTGTAGGAAAAACTATATACAAGAATAAATAAATAAACTAAACCTACAACTCTACTACGGGTAGCAAAATAAAACCCGGTCGGAGTATAGTGTAAATATATTACGACCGAGAGTATCGAACCCAAGGGACTTATAGAAAACTAGTCCTAATCCGGTAATAACCTATTCTAAGACAAGGGGGGAAATTGAAATATTTTCTAACCCCAAGACAAAAATTGAAATAAAAACTAATCAAAACTAAAAAAACTAAGTGGTAATTCAATGAAAATTATCTTGATCCAGGGTGTGAAACCATCTAGGTATCAATATGAACTCGAAACATAAACACAAGCCTTCGACTTAACCAACAATTGAATGCGCCGGGTGTCCTGCCGGATACCACTTGCACGGCATATTCAAAGACATTGAATATGCCGGACATGGGCCACCCGGCAGTGCATCCGGCATAGTCATAATGCATATTCTTTTCAGTTTCCGAGAAGAAAACAGAAGACTACCCACTACCTATTAACAATTCGAGCATATATCATGCCACGAAATGAACAAAGTAATGGGAAATGTGGGTTAATTCTACTCTTACTACTAACTCTTAATTCATAAGAAGGAAGTAGGAAGATCATTAAGAGAGTCTACCTATTCTACTTGGGATTAATCCTCCACAAGTAAAAATTGCATGAAGAGAAAAAGAGATCAACCAATTCTCCTTCATTAAGAACCTTACTCTTAATAAACTTGAAAATTATATTAAGAAGATCATATTGGTTTACAAAGAGAGTTTCATTCCCTAACCAAAGAATAAACAAGGAATTCCTACTCCACCATCCACACAAATCGAGAGAGAGAATACACAGGAGATAAGAAGATTGGATGTAGCCTTAACCCGCCATGGATTCTTCTCTTCGCGTGGAAAGTTGCATAGAATTTCCTTGGACACCAACACCTTGGAGGAGTGCGGAAATGGAGTAATGAATGGAGTTTAATATGATGTTGAAGTGTGTTGAAAAGTGTAGCCCCTCGTCCTATTTATAGGCATCACATTCTTTTCGTGCCGGATGTCATGCCGTGCGAATTATATCCGGCATATAATAACCACGTGCCCAACTGCTAACGGTCGAAACCGCTAAATCCGCGCGAAAAGGTACCTGTGCCGGACAGGATATGTCCGGCACCATACCCGGCATAGGTTGGTTTGGCAACGGTCATTAACTGCCATCGTCTGGTCAATCGAGGCGACTTTTCTCATTTATGCCGGATTGGATATACCCGGCCACGTACCCGGCATAGAGTGCTTTTCTGCTCCATGCTTGTGCCGTGCAGGATGTCGGCCTTATGTCCGGCATTGTGGTCAGAAATGTCTCCTTGTATGGAAAAACATATAAAAACATCAATCTGAACAAAAATAGACTTAATACATAATATAGCATAAATATTTAATTATTATAACCTTAATTTGGCTAATATCTTATAATTAAGTATACAAAACATGATAAGTCTGAGGCTTATCAAGGCCCTACACTTCCCTTTTGCTAGTCCTCGAGCAAACAAGATTAGAAAGGAATAAATACTCACAAAAACATTAAACTTTAGAATGACAATTAGATAAATATTCCTAACCATATGACTCTAATTCATAAGTATCACTTAATCATCCTTATTCCACCAGAAACATACTAATGGGTATAAAGTAAACAATTTCAAAAAACCGATCAAAAACTTTCGGGCTATTTTACATAAGGGATTTTGTAATCTCTCCTTTTTCCGGTGTTTCCATCATTCAGCTCTATTTTCAAGAGTTTCTGAATGTGGCAAGACACTCATCAATGGTTTTTATGTGTTCAGTGTAACACCCCTCTCCATAATCACGATATAATCTCTCACGTAGCAATAAATAAAACGTCTCGCAGCGGAAAAAAAATAACCATTACAAAACTCACTCGGGTGTCACCGACCGTTACTCGCCCATGCGAGCAACGCAGCCAAACTACATCCAACTTCCAATACAAATAAACTGCTAACCGCAGTGATAACGAGAAACTCCTATACATCACACTAAGTCCATCAACCATAAACATCGACAAGTGAGCGTCTACCCAATCCTAAAAAAATACTTAACCTTACCATAAGACCATACACCATCTTCATTACAATACCACATCTCCAATTACCCTGTTCCTGCTCTTCAGCTCCGACAATGATCAACAACCTGCATGAGTGTAGTATCAGCGATAGACGCTGAGTATGCGGGCTTGGACCCTAATGGTCACTTGTCATTTTAACCATCTTGTTATTAGATTGGTTACATGCTTTACCATTTTACAGATATATTCAATACTGTAATAAACATGCATAATAAATCAAACCATCCATCCAAATATCCATAAACATTCAACCATCCGTCCAAATACCCAAACATTCATTTAATTCCATACAACATTTATATATCGAACGTATCGAGTAATAACAATGTAATGTACAATGTACATTCGCCGTAGCGTACAGTTTCTTATTTAATTCACCTTAGCCTTGTAGGCTCCATCCAACCATCAACACACAATAAAATAACCACAAGTATAACCAATGAACAACAAAGCGAAATAACGAGATTAATAAACAAGTATCAAGTCTCGTCCATAGTATTGTTCGCCACTGTATAAGTCTCAATTGTTTTAGTTGTTCAGTTATACCTAGTGACAATGTCTCGTTAAACGACATGTCTCTAGTTACCCATATATTATGGCGGGTCACCCACGGCAGTAGCCACTCCAACGGTAGAGTCTCCGACCAACGAGCCATTCTAGCTCACGGGAAATTTTCTTGATACTTACGGACCCGTACGCGGACATCCTGGTATCGTTTTTGTGATCACAGCGCGCACCAAGAGCCACATCCTCTTGGCTTTACTTCCATTCCATTAATTAATTAATTATACCATCGCATCGCATTACCAAATTTTCTAACACAGCAGACTAAGGTCATTAGTCCAATCCAGAGTCTGTAAACTCGGGATCCAGTGTTAGATACGAGAGCGGCGTATAGAAAAGGCCAATGCTCCGTACAAAAGTCTCAGATAATATGTATGTGTTATTATCATAGTGCTACAACGTTTTACTTACGTTCCTTATATTTCATATAAGATAGCACCATAGCCGCTAGTTCAGTTTTATATATACATAGGTTCATATATACGAACCAATACTGTTAACTCAACAACAGTAAATAGTAAGCAGCTATAAATATACAATTCATGCATATTAAACACATTCAGACAAACAATCTTATCACAGATTGCACAGAAGCCTGAACTGAGGAAGTCCTCAGAGACAACCAGAGACACATAACAACATACAAGTTATATCAACCAAATCCGAGCCCAAGGAGCAACCTTAAGTCAACTCGGCAAACCCCTTTACATACTGTTCACCCTGACTGTATTACGGTGGAGTATGAATTAGCAAGATCCTACGCTCCGTGTAGTCCGTTAGCTCGTCAAGCGTCCTTGTCAGAAGTATACTCTAAACGGTAATAAAAACTATAAGTCAGTCTCCATGACTAACTACATCCGGTATTTCCGAATTATAAGTAACCCCGACAGTTCACCCTGTTTTCTACAGTTTTGTTACGGGTTTCTCTAAAACAGTCGGCTTTGTTACTTAAAACGCGTACGTCAAAACTATTTCAACTGTTAAGTTTAATTCCTTATATTCCTTTTAATCTTATCCACATCTAGTTTAGGTACGTAACCTGTAGTTGCATGTATGCATGCGTTCTTATATTATATTGCATTCTAAAATTCATAACTTATAGTTCGTAATTATATTTATTTTTTTTAATAACCACCACCATTAAATCATATGGTTTTCAACCAAAATATATATATCCACATTATATACATTATTCTCGTGTATGTATATATATTTTTACCACGTAGGTAATTCTCATGAGTTTCATAGACTCTTATATTTTATGTTACACTTTATCATCTTTTATTAGATGATTATTCCCATTAGTTGTATTATATTATACAACTTATATTAAGATTATTATCCTAACATGTAACATTTTATGTTGTATAATTACAACTCCTAAGGTTTATTCCATAAACACCTTAGCTTATAAATCCCATTTATTTATAGTTTGTCACATTATTTTATGTGACTACCCTTCCTTATACTAATTCCATTAAACCACCTTAATACCATATAATTGTCATAACATTTATGACATTGTAGACCATAGTCTAAAATTCATTTTCCAACTCTTATTAATCGTATAGCCCCTGAATTTATTTAAATTCCCTTTTGACCACATGACATTATGTAATGTTATACCAAAATGCTAATATCATTTGGTATGATATTTTTATTTCCTTTAACCCATAACCTATAGTTTTATACAAAACTATTGTACATTGCCTCATAGGCATATATTAAACCTTATACTTTTCCTTAAACCATAATTTCCTTTATTTACCAAATCACCCCTTTCTTTTACCATGTTATATATACCATTCAATACAACATTTCTAACTTATAAAAGAGTATAACCTATGGTTATTTTTTGTAAATTTCGAACAGCCCTTGTGATATTCTATAATTGCCATTTGGCCCTATTTATAACATATAGTTTACCATATCATTAAAACTATATTTTATACACATAACTTATTAAATTCTCTTAATAATTCAAAATCTCCAAATTCCACCAAAGGGTTAGAAATATCCTTATTAACCCATATACTTTCAATATTTACCATTCCACCATCTATTTTTCTCCAAAGTGTCATAATGACATTATAACTACATATTTCACATATATAGTTTATCTTAAATTCCAAAATCATTCCAATAAATTCCTAAAAATTCCTAATAGCCCATGGGTGTTTAAAATACCATTGTACACCCTTTATTTTTGGTAATAACATACTTACCACATATGTTATAAAAATATTACCATTAAATACATAACTTATTATAAAACCTTAAATAAGTTATCTAACTTATTTATTTTGGTCAAAACCTAGCATATGGTCAAGGTTGACCACCTTAATATTTCCTTGACCACCAATTCCTTATAATTACGGTTTAGTACCCAAACTTTCTAGAATTCACCATTTAACCCCAAAACTTTATAAAATCTTATAAACTTTATTTTAACTCCTTTTTAACTCTAATTTTCGGCCTTATTATTCTAAAGTCCCTAAATTTAATTTAATTACACTATAACCCCTTATTCATTTCGGTAATAATTATATATCACCTAAACTTAAATAAAAGCTTGTAAATGCATAAATAAAATGGCCTAAAACACATGGCCTTATTACAAACATTGGCTTGCAAAATAAATTACACATAAATGTCCCAAAAATACATATAAATTTCGCCTCACCACACACTTTCCATTTAATTACCAAACTTCCACATAATGTCTTAAATTTGACAATTATGCTTGTTTAATTAGTTTAAAATTTATTAAACCATTCCTTAAACATTTTAAGGTCAAACAAGACCTTGTTTTTCTCCTTCACTCACGGCAATTAACATACACACACTTAAACTTGTGTTAATGTATCAAGTTAAGGTTTTAAGTGATTTATACCTTGATTTAGCTTAGGTAAAGCCTTGTTTGAGTTCGCCACCTTAAGGAGAAATTCTCCACAGCTTGTTTTACATGTTTTCAACAGAAACCAAGGCCTAGTTAGTCTCCAAGCAAGATCTAACCATAAGAAGTAATTTAATGTAAGGTTTAAGGCAAAAATCACCTTAAGAATGCAAGGAGAGTTCAAGAAGGTTTCAACCTGAATCAAACACACCACAAGGTGTTAGATCTACCATATTGACATAGGAAATAGCTAGATCTCAACAAGCTACCTTGTTATTAGGTTTTACCTTGGAAAATGCCTTAAAAGAGGGTATTTCCTTTGGATCTCGGCCACCCTTGCTCCAAATGGCTCACCAACAGATTCCACATGAAAAGGAGAAGAAGATGAGGCTATGAGCAAATTTTCACAGCCGAATTCGAAGGGAATCAAAAGTTATGAGCTTAAAGCACATTTTTACCTTAAATGGTCAAGACTTGAACTTTCCTCCTTAGATCTGGTTATGTACGAAACCAACACTTCCTCTAACCTCTAAATCACTCTACATAGATGTATAGAAAAGGTTGGAGTGTAGATCAATCGAAAAAGGAAAGAAAGATGAAGAAAATGGGCATTTTTATGCCTTAAGAGCTTACCTAGAGCTTGAAACCTCATCAATGGTGCTTGGGAACTTACCCACGGTTGGAGGGGAGCCAGATAGAGCTCATGGACAGAGCAAACTCGGCTCAAGAGAAGAAATGAGAGGAAATGACCTATTATTAAGCTTAAAGCACTTTTTTGAATATTTTAGGTCATTATTGGTTTGATGACTCATCAAGTCTGATTGGAGCTGGATAATTGAAGCTCAATCAGTGGAGACAAGAGAGGGGGCAGCCGTTGAAGATAAGAGAAAGGTAGGGCTTGATTGATTCAAATTTTGATTGAAAATGGAGTAAATATGTTACTTTAATTCATTTAATGTAAGGTGAGTCACTCTCCTTGTCTTGTTCCTACATGGAGCCACGAAATGCAAGGGAAAAGAGGAGCAATTGGAGGCTCCAAATCAGCTGGCTCACATGGGAAAGGTAAGTGGAGCCCACCTTTTTTGTTTTATAAGGTAAAGTATGTCTTTTTTGTTATTTTATGCTAAAGTAAAGGACTATATTTAATTGTCACATGGGACTTGTCTCTTGGTCTGTTAAGAGACTTATTTATCTGATTTTATGTAGTCCATTTCGTGGTCAATGGTCAACATTGACCAACTTAGTCAATGTTGACCCAAACGGGCCCCACATTAGGGTTTTATTAATATTTTAATATTAATTTTGTAAAAATTCGTAAATTTCTGGAATTAAATTCCTAATATCATATAATATGATATTTTATTATATTTAAAGGTATTTATAACCTTTTAGCTCATTTAAAACCAATTTAAATGACAATTTCACAAAAACGTGCTTTAAGGAGTTTTAGCGCACATTTTGTGTTGCCTGGTGTTTCTGAGCTTGGTTTTCTTTGACAACAGTCTTGTTGTGTACCTTACATGATATTTGATCATGTAACTCAATTTTATATCATTTAAAGGTCATTAGACCTTTAAGGTTTCTTAGAGTACATCTTTGCCCTTTTTGACCTTGAAGCATGAAAGTGCTTGTTCTTTGTGTTGGAGTGTTGTCCAACGGTTATAATATGTTTAATATTATGTTAATAAACTTAGGACAAATTTTTAGGTCCTAAGAAGTTCATTTGGGTATTTATTTACCCTTTACAGTCAAAGGGTGCAACATCTTGTTTTGTGTTGACCACTGTTGTTCTCAGTTGACTTTTAAGGCATGTTTAGGCCTTAATTAATGTGATTAAATATTTAATCCATGTTTTATTAATTTGGGGTATTTCATTCAGCCCTATTTTTCAAGGGTTTCTGAATCAACCATGATTTCTTTTGCTTTGAAGAACGGGGAATTTAGGAGAAAAACAAAAGGAAAAACTCTCGTTTGTTTCTTTTATTTTGAGGCAATTTTTTTGCAACCTCATAATGCTTCTTTTTTTCCGAAAGAAGATTCTTTTTTTTTCTTCTTCTTCTTTTTTTTGAAGCTTCTTTTTTTTTTCTCTTTTTTTTTACATTATCCCTATTTGAGATATTCACCCAAAAGAATTCTCACCATTTTGGAAAAGAAAAGAAAATATTACCCATAAGTAAATCTGAGATAGAAATGGGAGTAAGGTCATATACTCATGTTAATAAAGAGAATCAAGAAGTTAAAAACAAGAATCTACAAGTCATTAGAAAGGTTACCTCTTGAGAGAACAAGCTTTCATCCTTTTCTACTCTTACTATGCCAACGACATGCAAAAGTTTAGTAGAACATTGATAAAATCTCAGCTTATTATGTAGATACTAAGTAGTTTTAGCAAAAATAATTTTTTTAAGGGGGGACCCCTGCCCTACACTTGGCAGGAACACTGTCCCCAGTGTTACGAAAAGAATAAAGAATAAAAAATTCAAAGAATTAAAGAATGTGTTTAAAAAAAATAAAATGAAAAAAAATACTCCCCCTGTGGAAGAATGAGGGCACAAATGCCCTACACTTGTGGTGAGCCGCGGAGTCCGAATTGTCACAGCATGAGCCAACTAAAATAAAGGCACTGTAACCAAAAACTCACTGAATATAACGCTTCCATAATATGAAGAGAGAGTTAACTGAGAATCCATTAGTCATACAAGAATAATAAACAAATAAAACTAAATGAAAGCAAAAGGACAATAAAAGAAAATGGAAGGAAAATAAAATAAATAGAGAAAGAGTTAAGAACTAATGAACTGCTGCCTGCATGGAGGATGGTGGTGGAGAGTCTGAAGAAGAATCAGGTGAAGCGTCTGGAACATCAGAAAGGCTAGAAGAGCTAGGGGTAGGAAGTCCCTTCTTCTTCGCCTCTCGACGCGCCTTCCTCTTCTCCTTGTCCCGACGTAGAAGACTCTTAACCAAAGCAGCTATGGAACAAGATACCCTTTTCTTCATCTCCTTTCTCGCCTTCTTTCGGTCGGCCGCCATGGACTTGTTCATCTCCGCTACAGCCAACATGAGACGATCATCAACCCGTCTCTCCTGCTCATCCTGGCGCTGAGATATACGCTCCTCAAACGCCTCCTGTCTCTGCCCAACCTCAGCCTGCTGCTGCACAACAGAATCTACTCTGGTAGTCAAATCTGTGCGCATACCCTCATAACTCTGCCGGAAGGAATCAAAATCACCCCACGCGGCCTGCTGAGCGGCCTGAAAGGCCTCCATAGAGTGTCGCTGCTGCTGGAGCTCCTGACGGAAGTGATCGAGCCCTGCAGCCACTCTAGGGTCTGCATCTGAAGTAGAGATAGGCGGTGGTGCAGTGGCGATCGGAGGTGGTGGAGGCAATAATAGCTGATCACCCTCCCCCTGATAACTAGGGTAGTCCTGAGCAGTAGGGGTCCGAGACCTCCGATCTGGGGGAACATAAAGGAACTCCCCTGAGGGTGACTCTCTGAACCACCAGCGTCGAATGAGAGCACGATCAATAGGGGCAGACTCGGGCTGAAAATGTAGGCCTCGAGGAATCTGAGTCTCCCCGATCGTCTGCATAATATGCTGGTGAATGAGCATGGGGAAGATGGGGCGCTGTCCCTCTCGGTGCATGATGGCGCGGACCAACTGCGCGAACATCAATCTCTGGACCGGGAAACGCGAGTCAACTGCTCCCTGAGCTGGTCCGAGAAGATACTGTAGCAGAGCGCAGTCCATATCATTCAGCTCGTCATGCTTGCACGGCCGAATGTTATGGCGGATAATCTCCATGGCCACACGCAACTGGAGATCGGTGATGTAGGTCAAGGGGATCACCTCGCGATCCTTAGTATGAGCTCTATCCATATAGCGAGTGCGTGATCCAAATCGAGCGCGGATAGCGGCATGAGCATCTGCGAGAGTCTGTCGACTGAAGGGACGCTGTCGAGGGTCAGTGTCGATGCCCAAGATCTGTGCGATGCTCTCTGGTGTAATAATGATACAACGTGTAGAGACAAATGAGCGGATCAGAACTCCTGACGTCTGGGGGTCCCACGGTACTCGGAGTTGGCGTAAAACTCACGCACCAACCCGGGGTAAAAGTGTCCATGACCAATGTCTAAGATCCCCAACCAACCATGTCGCTCGAAGAGCTCTGAAATCGCAGATAGTATGCAGACCTCGGGATGCACTCGCCTCTCCCGTACCCACTTACCTTTCATCTTGGACTGATGAAAGTACTGAGCAGCAGAAGGATTTACGAATCCTTCCTCATCAAAAGTAGGTACATCAGGAATGCGAGGAGGGAGAGGGAGAGGTGTACCAAAATCATCATGCTCTGGAGCAGAAGAAGTGGAACCAGGGCCGCTCTGAGTCTCTGGAGAAGCCCTCTTCTTCCTCTTGCCAGCCCTTGTCTTCTTGGCTGGAGGCGGTGCGGCACTGCTGGAAGCTGGCTCCTTGCCTGCCCGTCTGGTAGATCGACGAGGTGGCGCAGGTGCAGGTGCAGGAGGAGCCTCCTCCTCCTCCTCTGTAGTGGCATCAGCGAAGGCTGCCTCAGCCTGGTCTAACAGCTCATCCTCCTCTGAGTCAAAACCAGAAACGCGTGGGGGGTAGTGGCTCTTCTGCGAGTCATCTATAAGTAAAGAGCAGGGGAAGATACCAGACAATAGTTCATCAATGTTAGTTTTACAGAAATTAAAATTCGAATGTCCTATAGAGGGACACGATGCGCCCATATGCCTGTAAATCAGAAACCTATTCGTCTAATTCTCAACAAATTATTACTATAGGCATTAATTCAAAAGACTAGATTCACAATAGGCAAAGAAGAAGCAATCAGATATCCTGCCGGGTGGGATGCCGGATATAATCCACCCGGCATATTCAAATTAAAGCATGCCGGACGGGATGCCGGGCAGTACTCATCCGGCTCATTCAAAACTCGAACCCAGATTTTTTTCAGAAACGTTCATAACTATACCAGAGCAACTAAATCAACCACAGCATGTTCCAAAGTCCCGAAATCACTACACTAAGCCACGAAACTAACAAAAACAACATATAGAACCGACAAACATGAAAATTGAATTCGAAAAACATAATGCACGATGAGGGAACCTGGTTTTGTTTTTGCAAATGGTCGAAAGGCGGAATGGGCTGCCCACGGTGGTTGGTGGTGCTAATGGAATGCGAAGGAGTGTTTGTGGAGTTTGTTGTCGTCGCCTGTGGTGGAAGCTCTGTGGGTGCGGCGCTTGAGTAGGGTAAAAAGTGGGGCGGTAAAACCTTTACCCGATGTTATTTTTTTTCAGAAACCGCGACATGCCGGGTTAATGCCGGGTTGGGGGTATCCGGCAGAGTTGTTTTTTTTTTACCACGCCGGGTAAGTATTACCCGGCCATGCGCACGGCATGTCTCCATGGGGTGCTTCTTCTGAATTCGCTAAGTGCCGGGTTACATGCCGGATACCACGCATCCGGCATACGTTTTTTTAGTAGGCCGGGTAAGCATAACCGGCATAGTTCACGGCACACACATATAAAATAAGGATTAGGTTAATCAATTGAATAAAATTAATGAATAAAATTAATGAATCAAATATCTATAAAACAATTAGAAGAATAAAGAATAAAGGAATAAAGAATGCATTAAGTGAAAATCTAACATTTTACAGAATTAAAATAAAAAGAAGAAAGAAAGTGAAATCACACATGCCGGATAGGCTGCCGGCTCAAATATATCCGGCATATAACATTTTCTGCAAATGCCGGGCTTACCGTGCCCGGCGGTGGATCCGGCAAACTCAATTTAGTTAAAAAAATAAAAAATAATGAACGTATTAATTTAAAGAATAAAGAAAAAGAAAAGAAGGAATAAAGAATAGGGCGATTACCAATTTTAGGACTTGGACTAATTCCAAGTCCCCGGCAACGGCGCCAATTTGCTAACGAGAAATTGTAGGAAAAACTATATACAAAAGAATAAAATAAATAACTAAACCTACAACTCTACTACGGGTAGCAAAATAAAACCCGGTCGGAGTATAGTGTAAATATATTACGACCGAGAGTATCGAACCCAAGGGACTTATAGAAAACTAGTCCTAATCCGGTAATAACCTATTCTAAGACAAGGGGGAAATTGAAATATTTTCTAATCCTAATCAAAACTAACTAAACTAAGTGGTAATTACAATGAAATTATCCTTGATCCAGGGTGTGAAACCATCTAGTATCAATATGAACTCGAAACATAAACACAAGCCTTCGAATTAACCAACAACTGAACACGCCGGGTGTCCTGCCGGATACCACTTGCACGGCATATTCAAAGACATTGAATATGCCGGACATTGGCCACCCGGCAGTGCATCCGGCATAGTCATAATGCATATTCTTTTTCCAGTTTCCGAGAAGAAAACAGAAGACTCACTACCTATTAACAATTCGAGCATATATCATGCCACGAAATGAACAAAGTAATGGGAAATGTGGGTTAATTCTCACTCTTACTACTAACTCTTAATTCATAAGAAGGAAGTAGGAAGATCATTAAGAGAGTCTAACCTATTCTACTTGGGATTAATCCTCCACAAGTAAAAATTGCATGAAGAGAAAAAGAGATCAACCAATTCTCCTTCATTAAGAACCTTACTCTTAATAAACTTGAAAATTATATTAAGAAGAACACATTGGTTTACAAAGAGAGTTTCATTCCCTAACCAAAGAATAAACAAGGAATTCCTACTCCACCATCCACACAAATCGAGAGAGAGAATACACAGGAGATAAGAAGATTGGATGTAGCCTTAACCCGCCATGGATTCTTCTCTTCGCGTGGAAAGTTGCATAGAATTTCCTTGGACACCAACACCTTGGAGGAGTGCGGAAATGGAGTAATGAATGGAGTTTAATATGATGTTGAAGTGTGTTGAAAAGTGTAGCCCCTCGTCCTATTTATAGGCATCACATTCTTTCGTGCCGGATGTCATGCCGTGCGAATTATATCCGGCATATAATAACCACGTGCCCAACTGCTAACGGTCGAAACCGCCAAATCCGCGCGAAAAGGTACCTGTGCCGGACAGGATATGTCCGGCACCATACCCGGCATAGGTTGGTTTGGCAACGGTCATTAACTGCCATCGTCTGGTCAATCGAGGCGACTTTTCTCATTTATGCCGGATTGGATACCCGGCACGTACCCGGCATAGAGTGCTTTTCTGCTCCATGCTTGTGCCGTGCAGGTATGATCCGGCCTTATGTCCGGCATTGTGGTCAGAAATGTCTCCTTGTATGGAAAAACATATAAAAACATCAATCTGAACAAATAATAGACTTAATACATAATATAGCATAAATATTAATTATTCTAACCTTAATTTGGCTAATAATCTTATAATTAAGTATACTAAAACATGATAAGTCTGAGGCTTATCAAACTCAAAGGGACTTGGGTAAAAACACCAAGGGAAACACAGGAAACACGGGTTGATGAGTTGGTTGGGTAATCCTCATGTAAACTTGTAATCCTCATCTTCTTGATGAAAGTTGTTATATCTCCTCCCGTGGACGTAGGTCATGTTTGGACTGAACCACGTATATCCTTGTGTCACTAGTTTATCATTATATTATCTTGTGATTTTTTCTTCTTCGGTAACCATGTCGATCTCACCAAGATCCTTGGGAAATGGGCCCGTAATCCTAACATGCAACAAGCATATGCGCCCCACGATTATACTCCCGTGGACCATACAAAAATATAACATCATCAAATGCACCTAATTGCAAAAAAACATTATCCAAAATCATTCCAACTTTATCATCAACTACACAAGACCCGTTAATGTAATCTATATTTTTCTTACAATCTGAAACAAATCAAACTTTCTTCCAACCAGCTTGAACTGCAATCATCACCCCATATTCTAGTGCCTTGGCCTCCGCCTCCTTTGGTGCATCTGCCACCATGCCTGCCGCAGCAGCACCCACCACCAGACTCCCACCATCCTTCAGCAGACCCCAACACCCACCGCCCAATCCTTATAGCTGCCATCAACATAAACAAAAATAGACTTGTAGGTTCTTACAGTGGTTGTTCTTAGTGAGATTGTTACTCACGATGAACTAAGCGATGAGTAACAGACTAACGACGAACTCGTTAATCAGGAAACAGCAAACTGAGAGTGGATATGTAGATACACATGAATCTTCACTATATTAGCTCGTATCAAAAACTCGATACTCCCTCGCATACAAGGAGAACAAGATCTCCGAGTGTAGACACGTAAAACACTAGATTCCTCTCCTCTCCAGTGATTTTATAGATGTTCAATGAAAAACTCTCTCTTTGACAATTAACTCTAAAAACGTAATTTGCTTCAGCAAGCAACCTTACTTATATAGATAGTATAATTAATCACTATCTAAGATATTTTTTCCTAAAGATAAAAATCCTAGGAACGTAAAGTCATACCAATATATAAAATCTAATCAGATTTTATATTTGTCATTGTTAAAGATAAAAGCTTCCGTAGTATTACTCCAGTAAAAAAATCTTCAAATCGCAATCTTCATCTTTCGCTTCACTCAGTCTTCAGAGTGTTGTGTTTGTAACTCAGACACAGTATGTAACATAGAGTTACCAATAAAAAACACCAACAAGACTCTTGCACAAAAGGACTTCCTTTCCCAGCATGTGTGTGCAACCAAGCCGCAACCATAATTGTTTGTGCTTGTTGAATCCCCAACTGAGAGAGGTAATCTTTTAATGCATAACCTGGCATATAGAATACCAGATTTTCCACATGAAGATAACCAGATTTGCTAAATAAGTATAAGACAAAGATTGGCAAGAATATATGAACCAGTCACAAAAAGCTTGATCATTATGTAGACAATTTGGAGGAGAAATGTTAATAAAACCCTATAGAGATTAAACAGCTGGGCAATTAATAAACAGATGTATCAGCGTTTCATAAAAACCACATATAGATCGTGGATCAACCTGATCCCACAACAATGATGTAACAGAGAACAACAAGGTAAAATACCATTCAACAGTTTCCAAGAAAAAACTTTCACCCTTGGTATTACATCACACTTCCAAATTCAGCACATAGCCTTTCCTAAACAACATGTACCAGAGCCCGAAGATGATGATGTTAGAGCATAAGGCATAATAAGCTGAACGCACACTAAATGTGCCAACTGCTGACAGGCACCAGCTCCAACCATCAGACTGGGGACCATTCAAAGCTAGAGGAATTTGAAGTATAGCATTTGCATCATCAGCAGTAAACCAACTCCTTATTAAGTTCTCACACCATGTAAAAGTGTTGTTGTCTATCAAAACATATATAGAAACTACATTACGCAAAGCAGGTGGAGCAAACCATGGGTACACTCTCCCACCTGACCTACTTAGAACCCACATATTATATAATTTTATAGTTGATCCATCACCTACCACTCATCTAGCACCCACATGCAAGAGATCTTTAACCCCCCAAAAAGCACGCCAAATTGGACTTGGCCTAGACGACAAAGAGCAACCTAACAGATTAGTATTAGGAAAATATCTTGCCTTTAGAAGTTTAGAAACTAACAAATCAGGATTGGTAAGAAACCTCCAACACTTCTTGGGCGACAAACCTTGATTAAATTTAGAAAGGTTACGAAATCATAATGTTGACCAAAAATACATAGTGAAAATATATATACTTATGGGCAAAGAAAAGGCAAGTGCACCTAGTCGATGTAGTACAACAAGTGTCGTATCCACATGGAAATTGGCTCAATTATCCTAGTCTCGGTATTTAATAAAAACAGCAAATAGGGGGTTTAGCCGGAGGCAAGCTTGATTGTTTAGGATCAGTGCAAAAATAATAAACACAGTAAAATAAGGTGAATTAATTGATATGGATGGAAAAAGGTATCCTAGGATAGTGGGGGAATTGCCAAAATTACTTAAACAAATTTATAACCATGTCTCAATTATTTATTGTCTATTAGAGTTAATAAGGGTAAGTTACGAACTCTTAATAATAGCCTCAGTATTTTCCTACTCAATCCGGAGTGTAAATACCAAGGTTTATTCCTTCGTGGTACTAATGACTATCTCAAAATCATATGTTGATAGTTACCATAAAAAATGTAGTAGTTTGTCGCGTAAAGCATTTAACAATATTTATTGAAAGGAATAAAAACAAGTATAATAAATGAGACAGGTAATAAATATTTATTTAAGCAATATTAGGATCAAACCCCATCCTAGGATACAAATAAAAATTACTCAGACATTAACAGAAAGTAAAGATAGACACACATCATAAATAAGATAGACATTAAAACAGAGTAAAGTTTGAGGAAAGAAAGAACTCTATTTAGGGGGAGTTGTTTCGCTTCCGGGCTTGTCTCCGTGATTATGCCGACCTCAAAATGATGACAAACGGGTAGAACGAAGATTAACGAACAAACTGGCAAAAGTAGACCTTGTCCGGGTCTGGTTTAGCCGGACACACATCCGGACACACCCTGTCCGGGTCTATTTAGCCGGACACAAATCCGGACACAACTCCTTTAATGGAGTTCGCGTCTGGGTTTGTGCAGAGCTTCGTTCTGCGTTTGGTTTTCTGGAAACAAGAGCGTAAGGCTATTTTGGTGATGGAAAAGGATGAAGAATGGAGTATGGATGGAGGGATGGTGAGTGTTGATGAGCATTGATGAGCTTTGGATTCAGGAGGGCATGATCTTGAAGATCGAAGGAGCGTCGGTTATTTATAGCAGAGGAAGCAGGGGGAAGAGGACAAAGCTTGCAGCAGGCGTGGGTGAAGAAGATACGGCGCCTGATATGTTTGATGTAGTAGATAGATAATATTGTGGGTGCTGCAATTGAAGAAGAAATGGAGAAGACGGCGCAGTAATTGAAGAAAAAAATGGAGAAGACGGCGCCGAAGAAATCAGTCGCGTGAATTCTGGATCTGGGCTGCGTTTACACCCGTCCGGAAGTGCGTCCGGATCCGGACATGTGTGTCCGGATGTGCGTCCGGGTTGTTTTGGCCGGACATGTGTGTCCGGATGTGCGTCCAGGTTGTTTTAGCCGGACGTGTGTATTTTCGTCTTGTCTTGTCTGCAAACTTCGACAGGCTCCAGATTCTTCGTTTGAGCTCCGTTTTTAGATCCGTTTGCGCCTACGCGTTCGTTTCTTCGTCTACTTTGCTCCTAGCTTGGTTTTACTCATGTTTAACCAATAAATTTTTAAGATAACCAATAAAACATAAACTAGAGGAAAACTAACCAAAGTGGAGAAATGAGCAAGAAAAGTGCTAATATAACATATGAAATACACCCATAAATCATGCTCATTTGGACACTTATCACATAATCCCCCATAATCCATACTTTGACACATCATATCCCATTTTTCAGATGCAAACCCTTATTCACCACTGTACATGTCCACCAGAAATGAGCAATTAACCGATGAAGAGCCTTAATACAAGTTTGTGGTGATCTAGCAACACTAATGGCATAGGTGGGAACTGCATGTAAAACTGACTTAATTAAAATACATCTACCAACTTGTGATACCTCTCTCCCCCATCCCTGGACCTTTTTTATGATATAGTCCTTCAAGTATTCAAATATAGCTTCACCCTACTAGAACTAGATTTGCTTGGGAAACCAAGATACAAACCAAAATCAGCAACCTCTTTCACTTTGAGTACAATTTTAACCTCATTCCTGATTGTAGATTGATTACCTGAGGAAAACATAACCACAGATTTATCTAAGTTAATTTGCTGCCCTGAAGCCTCACAAAACTCATTCACTACCCCATTAGTTCTCTAACAATGTTTGTTGTTGCTTCACCAAAAAAGAGACAATCATCAGCAAAAAAGAAATTGGTAATACCAACGTCTAACCCTTTACATGAAAATCTTTATAAATACCAACATCTATATAGAGCCTAAGACTTGATGCTAAAGTTTTCATACAACATATAAACAGATAAGGGGACAAAGGGTCCCCCTACCTCAAACCTCTATGGGGAAGAAAAGAAGCTCCTGGATGACCATTAACCATAACTGCCATTGAAACAATAGTTAAACATTTTCATACCAAATTGACCCAATTCATATGGGACTACACCTGGTAATTCGGGTTACTCGGTTCGGATGCAGTTCAGTTCGGGTCAATTTGTAGGTATTTACTATTCAGTTCGGTTCAGGCCAGGTTGGGTTCATCTGGTTTAAATTAGATTCGGGTGACGTTATTTTAGTAGAGTTTAGGTTTGGGTGCTTTCGGTTTAGGTTAGCCTCTACGTCGTTCGGTTTTTTTGGGTTATATGTCAAATTCGGGTGACTTATCCGGGTTAGGTTTAATTGACAAAAAATTTGAAGTGCGAATTTTAAGCAACCTTTGTAACTTGTATTGATTTTCATATATGGCTCCAAATTATTTTAATATAGTGTTGCTCTTGATCAAGACTGCTACTGTGTATTGATTGGACAAAATCAAATTGGATGACAAATTTTGTATATGAATGTAAACTATACATCTGTTAACTGTATCGACCAAGTATAAATAAAAATTTTGTGAATTAGTGGTCAATATTCGGCACTCGACGCCAAGTCTACCCCGCCCACACCCAATGTCATGTCTCCCGCACCCGTCACCCCCTACGGTCATCAGCTCGCGTAAGCATCGCGTGCGTGCTCCCATTCATCACCTCCTTGCACAAGTGTCACGCGCCCACGCCCATCCATCAACATTCAAACCATTCTGAAGTCCTAAACATAAAGATACACATTACTTTGTCTTACTACCTCTATCCCATTTTGACCTTCCTGTTTGCTTTTTGGCACGTTTTTCCACTTCAATATTAAACATATAAGATGAAACAAATTTATAAAACAAATTTCTACAACATATAGTTTTTCACATAAATATTCTATTGCAAAACTTAGATTTGTAAAATTATGTCATCTTATATGTTAAATATTGAAGTCAAACGACATGTCAAAATAGTAAACAAGAAGGTCAAACAGGGACGGAGGGAGTATAAAAAATTTTAGGTTATATTTTCAAGGTAGATGAAATAATCTGATGGGGATTATTCATCCTTCAAAATGCTAGTCTATCTCATGCTTCACAATAATCTACCCTTGAGAATATTCATTTCCCTCATTTTATTACGTAATTGTTTTAGGCATATACACATCAATCTTGATTGGTATATGTCTCAGCTAAAAAAAGTTTAGGTTTTATAATTAAACTTCATCAACATTTAAACAATTCCAAGTCTCCTGTCCTAAGCATAAAAAAACCTAACTTATCAAAATCAAAATTAGTAGAGTATTATAAAATAGTAATAATACACATTAAACTGTATTATAAAACATTTTAAAGTAAAACATCTATAGTTTGTAGCCAAACATCTATGTGTAGGAAGGGTAACAACACAGTTTATGAATGTTTAATACAACAAGGCTTTAGATGCTTGAAGATTGAAGATGTTCAATATTATATATCATTTGTGAGCAATGAACACTTATTGGATGTATGAATCTTCAATATGTATTTTTGGTTTCAAGATTATTTTTATAGTTGGAACAACTACAACAGATTTAGATTTAACAAAGGGTTCGGGTGGATTCGGGTTGTACCAAATTTCGGTTTGATTTGGTTTTAGTTTGGTTCGGTTTGGATTATCGGGTCACATTTTGAGTCACGTTATTTGTTTTAAAATCAGGTTTGGATTGGGTTGGATCGGTTCTATTTTTATGGTTTGGGTCACCTTTGCCAGGTCTATATGAGACCCCATTCTTTCCAATTCTGTTAATATAAAATTTCATTCAACTCTATCAAATGCTTTAGACATGTCAATTTTAAAGGCTAGAGATCCTTTCCGGACAGCTTTAGAATCCCGCATAAGATGCAACAATTCATGAGCAATGATAATTTGATCAGTGATTAATCATCCACTAACAAAAGTAACTTGGATCTCTGTTATAACCAATGGCATGTAGGATTTAACTCTATTAAACAGAACCTTAGATATCACGCGATATATGGTGTTACATAAAGAGATTAGGCATAGTATCCGTGTTCAGAAAATATAAGACATTATCAATAAAATCTTCATGTATAATATCCTAATAGGATTGAAGAAATGCACCGTTCACCCCATCAAGGCCAGGAGCCTTGTTAGTGTAAACTCCTCAATGCCACAAGCACTTCCTCCCTGGTATACAGAAGGCCAATAACCTCGGACACTTCATATGGAATCCGTCCTTCAATGCATGCAAGTAAGTGTTTATTTGTTTGTGCAAAAGATGAAGAAAAAAGTGTTTAGAAATATCCCTTGGCAAGGCTCTCAATCCCATCCCAACTCTCATGCCTAACCCAGCGCCATCAACAAGGAAATGGATTGTACTTTTCCTAGTCCTGGCTTTCACTTTACTAAACAAAAAAATTTGTATTTATATCCCCTGTAGACAACCAGATAGCCCGGGAACATTGAAACAATCTGATTTCCTCCCCATGTAACAAAATATCCAAATGAGAGGAAATAGATTTGAAAGCATGAATATTTACGTTAGAAGGATATGCTGCAACTAGCCTATGTAATGCTTGCTTTGTATCTACAACCGATCGACGCTCCTCCCTTAGTTTTTTCATACCCCATTTCTACAACTTAGAATCATAGACAACGACCTTATCAAAATAACCGTGAAGAACTGGACGTCTCTTATCCCGGACCTATAGCACAATCTGACGACATTCATTCTCTTGAGTCCAATAATTTTTGAACCGGAAAGGCTTCTAATCTCTTTTAACCGATGGAAACATAATCAGCTTGATTGGGCGATGATCCGACTGATCCCATCTGAGATGATAGTTTCGCTCATGAAGAAAAAGGCGAGACCAACTATCATACAGAGGAATCTGTCTAATCTACACTTAGTATTTAGCGCACCAACTCTCCTATTTGAATATGTAAACCTACTTCCTACTTTCCCCAGATCAAACATACATAAATCGGGCAAACATCTTTTTAAAGCCTCCATAACCCGTCGAGCACGAATGCGCTGACCTCTCTGCTCATAGCCATAAAGAACTTCATTGAGGTCACCTCCAACCAACCAGGGACCATCCCAAATAGAGGACAATTCCCTTAAAAGCCTCCAAGTACGTGACCTATCTGAGCAAGAGGACCAGCCATACCCTCCCGTAAACCTAAGTGAGACCTCCAAGACCCATAATAAGACAATCCACAAGATGACTAGAATAACTCAAAAGCTGAACCTGTATACTTACATCCCACATAAATAACACTCCCGCTCTCCTACCCACACAATCACCCGCCACCCATTATATTAACTTAACCAATCATGAATCTTCTACACTCCAAACTTGCCAACTTCATTTCTGAAAGAAATACAAAATTTGGTGACTTTCCCCGGACAAGGTCTAGTAACCAGCGAACTACACGGTTGTCACCCAATCCTCGGCAGTTCACAGCCATAACCGACATTATTCAAGGTGGCCCTAGGTCTCCCCCAGGGTCGCCTCTGCATCAGATGAGTTTTTTACCTGCTTTCCTTTCTTTAAAGTCACCTCTGAAGACTCGTTCTCAAGAAATTCAGATAAGATTGATCATACTCCACAACATCTAATTTCCTTTTCTTACTTGAGCTTCCCAGAGTAGAACCCTCTTTCTGAACTATGACAGTAACCTTAGGGGGAATCTCCCCTTCCTCCAACTCTGTTGACTTTGTGTCAATCTTGTCCCTTAAACCCTGGTCTTGTGCCCTCCTCATGAGGTATATCCATTATGTCTCCTTTCAAAGATGAAGCTGAATCAATACGAAGTCGTCCACCACCAACCTCACCAACTCTCAACCATAAACCATATGGGAGTTCATGTGTAGAAACATCCAACCGTGAAGAGCAATCCCTTGAATGATGTGTAAATAGACCACAGTGAAAACATAGACATGGAAGATGCTCATATGACAATCGTAACTAAGTAGGCCGACCAGAGATAGAGATTGTAACAACATGCAAGAAAGGGCGAGTAATATCCACCTTAACTTTAATCCTCGTATATTCCCCTGAAAACCTGCGATCTTGATCCTAATAATGCATAAAGTGGCCAATTTTATCTCCTATCCTACGCACGAAATCTCGAGTCATGAACCAAAATGGCACGTCGAGGACCCTGATCCAAAAAGGTGTCCATTGAAAAACATGATCCCTGGGTCCTTAGTTCAGCCTGCCAGACTTCTGCAAGAGTTCTCTCCATGGCCTTCACGTCAACACCCTGAGCCATGAATAATCTATCCAGTAAGCACCAGCCTAATGGAAGATGAGATGGAGATTCCAAATGGTCTCCAACCTCCATGCAATCTTCTTCAGCAGAAGTTAGCACCATCTCTTTGTATCGCTTAATTAGATTGTCAAGGTTACCTTCACTATCAAACATCAAGGAGGGATGATAGTAAGTTAAGAATGGAAAGAGAGAAGTGGGGCCAAGGAAACCACAAGCATGATTTGGTATATCAAAACACAAACAGTAATTATGAAAGGAGCAGCTAAATAGGAGAGCAAGACCAAAAGAAGAGAGAACTTTTCAGAAAAAGGCTATAAGAGTATAACTAATCTTGGTCATGCAAAGAGCAGCTAAGAACTTTTGTAATCATGGAGAGTTAATGTAACACCCCCCATTAACTACACCCCTAATACAATGTTAACTAACGCAAATCGTAGCAGAAAATAAAAACATCGCAGCGGAAATTAAAACCTAACCAATTAAAACCCAGGTGTTACCCGCCGTTGATCGCCCATGCGAACAACGAATCGTTCATCTCTAAAACTAAATCAATAATACAATAGTTACCACTGTGATGACGAGAATACGGGTTAACTCCAAATTACAACATTTAATCTCCAAAAACATCTACTAGTGAGCAACCTACCTATCTATACTGATGGTTCAAAAGAGGAATGTTAATCCTAAGGTATTTCGAGAGGTATACCGCTAACAAGTTCTCCAAATCATGACAGTGAGCTACAAACAAAATCCCGAATTAATGTCGTAAAGTATAAAAATAGAAAGATTCCGAAGATGCGTAAACAAAAGTCGAGGTCATTTACCCACAATCCCGCACTCCGGCTCGCAACATGATTAGGTACCTGTAATGCGGTGCCGTATAGGCTCAGGGAAAACGCTGAATATGCTAAAGTGTAATCCTAGACCCTTTAGGTCACTTAGGTCAATTAGCCATCTGAACATGAGGTTGATTACATGCTGGTTCATTTTACAGTTTATATAGACAGCAATAAATGACATAAATAAACATATAGCAATTCATCGATGCAATAATCCATACACCACATACAACTTGCAACATACAATAACAATATAATTTAAACAACCATGCGAACGCGTAATCGCTTCCACCGAGGTATTCGTAGTATTTCCTTTAAGTCATGTTAGTTATCATTAGGATGTACTCTTACATCAGTGGGTGTCATGTTAGGACAACCAGTAATTAACCTCATTGGACAATAGTCCTCCCGTACACACAAGGTGCTCATTGCCAAGGATCAGTCGATCCCGGGACTTCCACTTGCCTAATAAAGGTGTCCATGAATGGCCGAAGCCGTGTGCCAACAGTAGCACCCTCTGACCAACAATCTATCTAGGCCTGTTGGGATTTAAGAGGAGTTAGTCTGATATGGACGTTATACTCCAGTGATCACTAATGCGCAACCAATTAGTCAAACTAATTGGATTTCCATACCATATATCAACACTCTCCAATATGTGATTAAATCTTTAATCAACTACCTAAAGTAAAGTCTTAGGTCATGGAGAATTCATTACCATTATAATTGCCTTCAAGGTCTTACACACCTTCCTAGAAATAATCTAGGTCATATTCAGGTTCGATATTCAAGCTCTAGAGACTGGGGATCCCAAGTCTCATTCCTAAGTGTCTTACTTAGGTTAAATACGAACTTTAAAGTCTTCCAATTGTTAGTATTCAAACCGAATGAGAATCGAAGTCATACCGTCCGACAGACATTCGCGTACAATAATAAACGCTTGAAAGGTAAATGAAATAATCCAAACATATCATGCATATCACACATATCGCTCTTATCATATAACCAAACAATACCCGAACCCGAGGCTTCCCTCAGGGGTTCAGACCACACAATGTACATACTGTACACCGTCAAAACGCTAGCGTGACAGCCCTCGCGTATCCCCTAGCGCTAGTGAAGCTTGTATCTATCAACATGTAACTCTGGAACATCCATTGTTCTAATATCAGTGTCTATAATCCTGAACTCACTTAATCATCTTAGACCAAACTCTAACTTCCATCCCGTAGCTAACCCTTTAATTGATTTCTTGTTCAACTTGATGTTCGTTAATCCTAAGGATTTAGATTTAGTTACTCGTTATAGTTCACGAGTATATACTAGTTGCTACGGTAATAATATTTATTACGTGGAAGTTACGTTCTTAAACTGTTCACGTGTGTACTGGGGTGCATGCAAGCGAGAATAACATTTACGTACTTACATGCATGTAATCTAAACCCTTTCGTTATAGGGGATAATTTACGTAATCCTAATTACGAGCACGCATGGACAATTACATTTCTTATACACGCATACATTATTTGCTAGTATACGTTATTGTTTACGTATCTTTTTCTACGTGCATGTATAAATACTATATACTTGTGCATGCATATATTTAACCGTTACTATAATCACGTTTCTACTTGTAATTGTATAATCCCTTATATGACTTATTAACCACATTATATCTTACTCCACATGCTGAATTCATATGATATGAATTGTAAGGTTTTTCCCATAATAAATTTATCCCTCATTTATTTGAAGTTCACATTATTTATTTGTGACTTCTATTTACAAATCTCTCTTTAATAACTTGTCTTTATACTATGCAAAGTACTTTACCCATTATTATGTTCTTCATATCATAAGGTTCCTACTTATATATTACATTCCAAGTTTCCAACTTAGATGCATATTTTATGTGAATGTTTATAAGGCACATTATTCCTTAATAACTCCCTTATAATATATTCCCTTATACTTCAATATAATGTCACATTATATCACCCAAAACCTTATATTATATTCTACCCATGTTTCTAAAATTCCCAAACAGTCCATATATTTTCGGTAACCTCACTACTCACCCCATCCATTTTGATTATTTATAAAATCCTTATTAATTTATAACCTAAGGTTTTCAAACATTATTATACCTATATATGTATACATTACCGAACAGTACCTACTATTTTCGGAAATTCCCTTCTCTTTCTGAAATACCCCAACCATTAATTACCTTAATTAATAAGGAATTAAATCAAATATCCATCTAATGAGTAATACTCATTATCAACATTAGTATATAAACATATAGTCCAAGATGGACACCAAACTATACATTAAATCTCTAGTCAAAGAAAGAACATTATTAAGGAGAAACCAACTTCTAAAGACAATACTACATGTAACACATTAGTGCATGTACTAAACATCATAAATATCACTCATTAATATATATAAAACATTTTATATAGTCAAACAAAATATTAAACACAACAACCACCTATATACACACTTTAATACAATAATAACACATGTTATCACCTAACACATAAATTAAGTCATAAATGTACAAACATAAGGTTGTAATATTAAGTTAGCATTGTAAATGGTCCCCCCCCCCCCTCCATGTGTGTGGCCGGCTGCAAGAATTAATCTACATGGGACAAAAGACAAGGATGACAAGGCATGTCCCAAAAAGGAAAAAAGCAAAAACACCTTTCTCACACTCTTCCTCTCATCTCTCTCACACAAGATGAATTTCTCCCAACAAATCCTGCATGTCTCGGCTGTATATACTGCCAAGGAGACATAGAAATCAGACCATGACATTAGAAGACAAAGGAATTAATAAGAAAGCAACAAAAAGACAAATATCTCTTACACACCTAACCAAGCTAGGAAATAATTTCTCATACTAATATCCATAACCAGCCGTCACTTTTCCTTTGCCCATACTCTCAGTCCTTTCTTTCTCTCTCAGCCGAGCTCACCCTCCTCCTTCACCATCTTCAACCTCCATTAACATACCTTAAGCTCTAATGGTGTTTTAAGGCTCATTTCACCTCCAAAATTCAATTTTCTTGCACCAAAATCACTACCCACTCTTCCTATATCATTATAACTGATTTTATAAGAGATGGGCCATTTAAGGGTTTAAACTCAAGAGAATCAGATTGGTAAGTAAAGGTAAGAAAAATGTGTCTAAGACATTTTCCTTCTTCTATTTGGGTATATGGCCGAAATTAATGCTTCTTACTGTATATAAGGCACCAACACACCCTTGGAGGACCCAAGCCACGTCCAAGACCAACCCAAGGGCTAGGGGAACCTCTTAAGAACCTTAAGGTAAGGAAAAATGCCTTAAACACCTTTTTACCTCTCTTCAATGTTAAGTCCGAGAATGGTCTGTTACTTACCTATTTTTCTACACCTTTTGACACCCATTTGAAGGGTGTTTCCATCCGCCCTCTTCATTTAGCCAAAGAGCTGCTCCAAAACCCATCTAAAAAGGGCTCCAAATCAAGGTAAAATCATGGATTTACATGGCTTTTCAAGCCTTAATCTCTTCCATCCTTTTTCCTACAGAAACTAAAGTCCTTAATACTGTATTAGGTGGCCAAGAACCATACATAGCACCTCCCAAAACTGCAAGGTAAAATCTCTCTTTAATCTTGCTTAAAAACTCCTTAAACTTGTCATTTAGGAAAATCACTAACTAAACTTTTGTTCATGGTTTATATATGGCCGAATGGTCCTTGTGCTACCCATGAAGTGCTGGGCAAATTTCCAAGAGGAAAATCAAAGTTCAAAGAGGTAAACTCCTTAATTAAGCTTTAAAAGCTTGCTCATGGTTAAGCAAAATATCATGAAATAAAATCTAACCTAAGGTCTGTATATAAACAGTGCCGAGAGCATATAGGGGCTGTTTGGACTCCTTGGTTGATTTAATACAAGGTAAGAACACTTAAAACCATTTTTAAGACTTAAAAGACTATTATCTTGTAATATATATTATAGCCGAGAATGTGTAATGGTATAAGTGCTGTTTAAACCTTCTAAATGTGTAGAAAATGATGGTTATATGTTTGGATGGTGAATATAGTTGCTAATGACTTATTAAAGTCAAGTTTATAAGTTAAAAGTGAAAGAAAATGATTTTTAGGAGTTAAGAGAAAAATATTCGGGTCGTGTATAATATATAGTTTGTGGGCATTTTAATGTCATTTTATGACTATGTTTATGTTATGTTTAAGGCCATGTGTTTAGGCCATTTTTATTATAGTTATTAAAGGCTTTAAATATTATTTATTAAGTTTTTGGGTGATTAAATGTATTATTTAAGTTTCTGGTGCAAAGATGTAATTTTAGTGAACATATTCACCTAGGAACATTTTGGATGAATAATGATGAATTTAGGTGTAACATAAATTAAATATAAAGTTATATTATGGTTTATAAACTTTATAAATGTTAAAATGAACATAAGACTTGCCAAGTGGGTAAAACCGTAAATAACAAAGTTTAGGGTGCTAAATATTAAATAAAACAGAATGGGGGTTGTTTAGGAATTTTAAAAACATAAATGTAATTTTTATAAAGTTTAAACACTTAAATGTAAAACTAGAGAGATAATAGGGGTATTTTCGTAATTACTGATAAATGTTGGTCAAAGGGGTTTTTAGAGGGTCAACCTTGACCATATATGGTGTTTGACCAAGTTGGAAAAAAATAAGTAATTGATTTGGTAACTTAAATCAAGTATTAAGTTAAAAATGAAAAATAAAACTATTTGGGGTGTTTATGTAATTTTTGAAAGTTAAGGGCTGGAATGGGGTTAATATGACCAGTAGGGGTCTGTACATAATTTTGGTGAATTTTAGGTTGATTTTGGTAATTTAATAAACTAAGGGTTATAATATATAGTTTAAGTATTAAAATGTAACATTTATAAAACTTATGGGGTTATTATGTAAATAACCGAAACTTAGGGGTGGAAAATAATATTGGAACAGCCTAGGGTCTGTTCGGAAATTTATAACACTATTTTGTGAATTTTGGAATTAAATAAGTTAATATGTATAATATAAGTTTTAGGATTAAATTGTAAGTTTACAAAAATAAAGAGGGGTAATATGCAAATAATAAGAAAGTTGTGGGTAAAAGTTTAAAACTGGAAAAGAGGGGGGTACTGTTCGAATTGGGTATATATGTATATATGTTTGTATATTATAATGTTTTGGAATCTTAGGTTATAAATTAAATAATGAAAGGAAAAGTAACAACAAATAATATTTGTGGTGGTTTTGTAAATAATCAAAAATGAAGGGGAGGAATACTAAATGTCGAAAGTATAAGGTTGGTTTGGAATTTTCAGAAACAATGAACGATATAATATAAGGTTTAAAATGATATAAAGTGACTATATATTAAAGTATAAGAGAGTATATTGTAAAGGAATTATTATGGTATACATATACCTTATAAACAATCACAAAAAATGATGGAATTAAATTAGAAAGTTGGGGAGTATAACACATGGTTAGAAACCTTATAAAATAAGGGCTATGACAATGTATAAAATACCTTGTACAACATTAAGGTGAATCCTTAGTAAAAGGTTTGTAAGTAAATTAACACAATTAAGTACAAGTGTGTCTAACCAAGAATAAAGAATTAAATTCATTATGGGAAACTTTATAATTCTTATGTTATGAATTTATAATACAAGGTAATGTGGTATAAAGCGATAAATAAATATCGACTATTATGAAATATCGACTTGGAACGTTGACCAACCAACACAACTTAGCCAAGTAAATTAATTAACCAACACACACAAGATATTATACTACTGTAAGTGAAGACATAACTTGGCTTAATGAATCACGGTAATAAACCATATTCTATGTATGCATAAATAAGTGTATATGATTAGACATGCACGCATGTAAGTGTGTGTACGTAAATATGTAAAACAAATAACCATACAAGAATATTAGGAGAATAGTCCTGTGTACTAGATATTATTACAGTATCAAATACTATCTATACATAAACTGTAAATTGTCATGAAACTGTAATCCTGAGAATTAATAACATACCCGAGTTAAACAAACAAGCAACTGAGGGGTTAACTACAGGATGAAGATTAGAACCCTCTTGTAATAGTTAAGCAGTCTCGTGATATAGACACTGATGTTAGAACAATATATTACAGAGGTACGGGCTGCTAGATACGAGTTCGGGAGCACTAGTGGACAGGCGTGACTCATCACTTTAGCGTTATTGTCGGTGAACGGTATGTGAATGTGTGGTCTGAAAGCCCTAAGGGTTTCCTTGGGTTCCGAACATAATTGTGTGCTTGCATGTCAGATAAATAATGTTGTGCTTGTGTTTATATGCATTTATTTACCGACCGTCAAAGTGTTTATTAACTGTGCGCGTATGTCGTTCGGACATGTGATACTAATTATCACTCTAATTGTGTATGAACTTTCGGGAGAGACTCTGGATACTATCTTGTGAGAGTAAACAACTCCTAACACACTAAGTGAGGAACTTAGTTTAGAGACCCGGTATTAACCGTCTCTAGAGCGATGACTCGACCTTTGAACATCACATAGCCGACTTCTAGGTTGTGTGTAAGACCCAATAGGGCATCCAATAAAATGTGCTTCTCCAATAACGATATTGAATCTCCAGGAGACTAATTAAAATACGCTAACTTATGAGAGTGTGATAATTAATTAATGAAACAATGTTCCTAAATCCTGGTCTGCATACGTCCCAGCAGGTTGCGCATAGTGATCACTAGAGTTCTAACACCCGTTTAGGGTCTACTCTTGTTTATCTAACGAGCCGGATACGATCGCTAGTCGAGTGTGCTACCGTTGGCACCATACCCTGGCTTCGGCCTAATGGACATCTACCACTGTAGATAAGTGAGTCCATCTACCACTGTAGATGGCACTGGACTACTGTCCAAAATATTAATAAGTGAGGTAAACGGGGAATTGTCCTTTTTTTTGTCGTAAACAAGGGGCATATTGCCCTCTTTTCAATTAGTTATTTAAGAATTGTCATCATCCAGCTGGAAATTGTCCTTAACATGACAGCCATATGATTATGTGAGATTGTTGGAAGTGGGGCTTCATATGGTGGAAATGATCAAGTGAGACTAACTGGACCTCAACTAACTGTTGACTCTGCTCACTATTCGATTATGATTGTCTTAATAGCATGCCATGTTGTGTGATTATTGGTGTGCCTATTGTATGTTTAAATTCTGCATTTACAGTTTTTGTTATAAGCATGTAACCGGAACAGCATGTAACGAACCCCATGTTAATCAAGATGGCTAAAACGACCTAAGTGGCCTGAACGGGTCTAGGATCACATTTAGCATACCAGCAGTTGGCTGAGCCTTTATGGCACCACATTACAGGTACATGATTGTTCGAGATCGATACGCGAGAGCGGGAGACTTTTGGGGAATTAAATAACATCTTACTTCTTGACTTGACCTTAGGATTTTAGTAATCCGTTTTTGGAACTGTTGGTAAAGATAAGTAGATTGCTCACTAGTCGTTTTTGGAGATTATGAAATGTATTAGTTGAGATGCATTTATATTCTCGTCATCACAGTGGTTGTATTATTTCGAGTTTGGTTGTAGGATAGTCGCTTCATTATTCGCATGGGCGGATGATGGCGAGTAACACCCTGATTGTTTAATTTAATTTTCCGCTTCAACGTCTTTTATTTCTGCTACGTTTGCGTTTAGTTAATATTGTATTAGGTGCGTAATTTACAAGGGGTGTTACACTTTCCCACATATTTTGATTATTTATAAAACTATCCCATATGTTATATTTGTTACACTATTACACTTATTAACTTATAACCTAAGATATTCAAACCTTATAATATACATGTATATATATGTATACATATTTACAAACATCGCCTCTTATTCTCTAGATTTATTTATCTACATATTTTTTTAATTACACTATAACCCCCTTTATTTTGTAAACTTTAATTCTAATACTTAAAACTTTATATTATACACCTTAATTATTTGAATCATCATTTTAAACCCAAATTTTCTCCAGAATTACAAACAGACCCCTAAAGTTCCAGATTTCCGTTTTGTACCCCAATATTTCGATAATTATATTATATACCCATAAACTTTATAATTGTTACACCTTTAATACTTAAACTATATATTATAACTCTTAATTAATTTAATCACTAAACTAATCCCAAAATCTTTCCAGAATTATATACAAGCCTCAAGGTTCCTAAATTCCATTTTTCACCCCCCATGTTTCGGTAATTATAATATCCACCCCTAATTTACATAATTGTTACACTTTAATACTTAAACCATATATTATAACCCTTAATTAATTAAATCATTAAACTAACCCCTAAAATCCCCTAAAATTCCAAGCAAACCCCTAGGGTTCTATTATTCATATTTCCACCTCTATAATTTTCGATAATTACCCAACTACCCCATATCTTTTTATAATTGTTATTTTTGACTTAATATTTCTTTAAATACCCAAAATAATTATTTTTATCATTTTAATTTACCCTCACTTGTGGTCAAGGTTGACCACCAAGATTATCCTTTTGACCAGTTTTGTCATTATTTACGGAAATATCCTTAGAATTCCCTAGTTTTACAATTAACCCCTAATTTCATAAAAATTCACATTTTATATTTTTAAAATTCCTAAAATTATTCACTCTCGGTTTTTATCACCCTTGGTACCCTATATTTCATTTAATTATGTTTTGACCCCATATATAATTTATTTATTTACTTAGATATTTTGTAAGGTTTTAAATTCATTTAAACCATGTTATAAGCTTATAAATATACTAATATTTTTCTAGTGTATGCCTAAGTAGCTATATTTACTAGAATTATGGTTTTTCACCAGAAACTTATATAACTTTTTAAATCAACCTATAAATTTAATAATAATCATTTAAGGCTCAAAATAAACATAATGACATGGCCAAATTACATGGCCTTAAAAATAACATAAAACTAACTTTAAAATGACATTAAAATGTTCCTAAAATTATACCATGGTCTCGGTTTTTATACAGAATTTTCTTCTTGCTTTCTTAAGTCATTTTTCTCCCATTTTCACACATATTTTGACTTTAATAAATCATATACACCTAAGTTTATCTCTCCTAACTCACATACCTAACTTATTACACATTATCAACCTCAAATAACACATGTATACACTTAATCTTTTCGGTCCCATAACAGCCCTTAAAACTAGCAACCTTAAGGCATTAAAATGTGTGTAAGGTGTTCTTACCTTAATATAACCACCAAGAAAAATTCTACGAGCTTCTCACCAGCTATTAAAACCTCTTCCTCAGCCAAGATATATATATATATATATATATGCCATGGTTAAGTTTTGTACAAAAATTCTCTTTAAACTACCACATAACCCTTAAGGTTTTAATGACATAATTACCTCTTGAAGCTTGTTATTTCCCTTTAGAATCCAGTCCCAAACCTTCAGCAGTTTAGTGGTGAATCATCCTCCATTCGGTTGCCATTTGCCAAGGAAATAAGTTGAATTAGTTACCCTTCTAACTAGCTAGTTTAGGGAGGTTTTATACATGATTTTTAAGCACTAAAGGGAGTGGTCTTTACCTTGGATTTGAAGGGATCCCTACTGCAACTTTCGGACAGCTAGAACAAGGAGAATGAGTTCAGTTTTTCGGTAGGAATGAAGGAATAAGATGAGGCTTAAATAGCCATGAATGTTTCAGATTTTACCTTGTTTTTACAGCCCTTCCATGGTGTGTTTTTGGTGCAGTTTCAGCTCAATGAAAAGGCTGGAAGGAGCCTCCATGCGTGAGCACAAAGGAGTAGAAAAAAGGTTGTCAAAACTTGCATTTTCGGATTCACACAAATGGGAGATGGAGATGGTGTTTTTGAGTGAGTTTTCTTACCTTGGAGATTGTGAAAGGAGAATCGAAGGAAAACCCGAGGAGGAGAAGGAGATCTGGAGGGGAATCGAGTCGATCGACGAGGTGTCGAGAACGACTGAAGTATTATCGAGAGGAAGAAGAAAAGTAAGAATGTATTATTTGTTGTATGTTTCGAGAAAAGAAACAAGACATATAAGCAGATACAAATGATCCGTTGCTAAACGGGATTAAGAAACCTAATAACCGTTGTAAAACGGGAAACCAAGGGTAAAGAGGGAATAAGGAAATAAAGACTATCCTAACACCCCCCCCCCCCCAAACCTAGAAAAAGAGCTATTTTTCTAGGTTTGAAATGTTCATCATTCCCATCGACGAAAGTTGATGTTGGTAGTCTTTTCCCGTTAGATGCTTGGTTAGCATATCCGCCTTTTGATGCAAATTGGAGATGTGAACAACGTCAAGGAGGCCGGCCCTGATCTGATCACGAACATAGTGGACATCAATTTCGATATGCTTTGTACGTTCATGAAGAACCGGATTGTGAGCAATGTAGACGGCCGATTTGTTGTCGCACTTCAAGGGTATGGGAGTGACGTCATCTATGCCAAGCTCGTTGAGAAGACGGGAAAGCCAAGCTAATTTGGTGGTGACCCGTCGAAGAGCACGGTACTCGGCTTCAGCGGAAGATAGAGAGACAGAAGCTTGTTTCTTGGATTTCCAGGATATGGGGGAGCCTCCAAATAGGATTTAGTAGCCACTAACGGATCTGTGAGAAATAGGACACGAAGCCCAATCAGAATTGCAGTATGCTAAGAGAGAATAATCAGACGTATTATTTTAAAAAATGTCATAACCGAGTGTCCCTTTGATATACTGAAGAACATGGATGGAAGCATCCCAGTGGCTTTGGCAAGGCTTTTGGTTGAACTGACTTAGGAGTTGAACGCTAAAGTTGAGATCCGATCGGGTGTTGATGAGATAGTTCAACTTGCCAATTAGACGCCGGTATTCGGTGGCGTTGGGAAGAAGAGGCCCGTCTTGCAATTGGATTTTAGTGCCGGGAGCAAGAGGACTAGCAACCGATCGCTTGGAAGAGATATCATACTCGGTGAGAAGATTAGAGGCAAATCTTGTTTGTGTGATACCGATCCCATGAGAAGCATAATGGAACTCAAGCCCAAGGAAGTATGTGAGAGCTCCGAGATCTGTGATTTTGAAAGAATCATGGAGGGTTTTCTTCACTTGGAGAATCTTGGTGTCATCATTCCCACATAGGAGAATATCATCAACATAGACACCGAGAAAGAGGACAGAGCTCCCATTCTTCCATTTGAATAAGGAATGATCATTATCTGAAAGAACAAACCCAAGGTTAGTAAGACTAGTGGAAAGTTTAGCATACCAGTGACGTGAAGCTTGTTTCAAACCGTATAAAGATTTCTGCAATTTGCATACTAAACTGGTAGAAACAGTCAAGCCATCGGATATTTTCATATAGATTTCTTCGTGGAGGTCGCCATGGATAAAAGCGTTGTTGATGCCAAGTTGATGAATCATCCAACGTCGTTTTGTGGCAACGCTTACTAAGGTGTGAATAGTTGTCATTTTGATAACAGGAGAGAAAGTCTCATGAAAATCTTCTCCTTCCTTTTGTGTGAACCCGCGCACGACCAAACGAGCTTTATATCGATCGATGGTTCCATCAACTTTGTGTTTGGTACGGTACACCCATCGACAAGTGATGCATCTTTTCCCTTTTGGAAGTTTAACAAGGGTCCATGTCTTGTTTTCTTCAAGAGCTTGGAGCTCAGAATTCATAGCGGCTCTCCATTCCGGATGTTGAACGGCAACCTGGTACGAGGATGGCTCTAGGGGACAATGCATTTGGACCTGAGAACACAAAATCTGAGAGGGAACAAAATCAGTAATGGAATTCAAAGAAGGAAGAGGATTGGGCTTCGAATTGTTGATTCTAGTGGATAAAAGACGAGTAAAAGAGTCTTGGCCGACATGGTTGCAGTCGTAGTCGGCAAGTCGGATTGGGACATGTCTCGTCCTTGTGGAGCGGCGGAGATTTGGCAGCCCGAAAGAATTTGATGATTCATAGTGGGCTTGATTGTCGTCAGAAGAAGGACCGACAAAAGTATCCAAATTCAGAGAATCTGAATCAGACTGATCCTTATCTTCAGGCTGAGTTATCGAAAAAAGGGTTGGAGAATTATCCTTTTCGGTAGAAACAGACCGACTTTCAGTTGGCCCAGATGTGTAATCGTCGCGGGAGAGAGAGGCCGAATTATCTGATTCATGGGCTTGTGGATAAGGCCCGTCGTTATCCTCTTCGCGAACAGAATCGTTATCATGGTCATCATCGGTAGTCACGGGAAAGAAAGGAGACATGACTTGGGCCAATTCATTAGTCTGAGAAGCCGGATCCTGCAACGGGAAGACTTCTTCAAAGAAAATTAGATCACGACTGGTAATGATTTTATTTTCATCAAGGAGAAGAACCCGATGCCCTTTCTTGCATAAGCCTGGTCCCAGATAAATGCCTTTATGCCCACGACTATCAAACTTGTTTCGGCTGATGGTTGGCCCAGTGTGATAGACCAAAGACCCGAAAGTTTTAATGTTGCTCAAATCGGGAGGAGAACCATATAAACATTCATAGGGAGATAAGCCATTTAGGGTGGATGATGGTAATCTATTGATAAGAAAAGTTGCCATAAGAACACTCTCACCCCAATATGTAATATCTAGCTCTGATTGAAAAAACAAAGCCTGAGCAGTCTCAAGCAAATAACGATGTTTTCTTTCAACCACCCTGTAACACCCCTACCGCTAATACTGTCATTACCGTCCAATCTCCCTATACAATCCAGACTCACGCAGCGGATACTTACATACTCCACGGCGGGAGATACAATGCCGTTAGTCACCCACATGACTAACAAGGCTACTACTACATACATCATCGGTCTGATGGACCGGAATATCCAAGTACTACACAAATACAATACATACTCCCATTACTTACTGAGTACTACAATACTCCATTCGATACAATACTCCATCCGATACAATACTCCATAATTCAATACAAGATAATACACTACACATACCGAGTTTACTAAGTTCCAATCATAAATACGATACTTTCTCCAAGTTCATACATACTCTTTAAAAGTCTAACCACTACCCATTTCTCACAACTACATACTTGCTAGGTACAAGGGGAGTACTACTTAGTACTCCTTTACATTCCACTACTAGCAGTCCAAATGTGGCCACCGGTCTCTTACCTTGACCATATCCTCTTCAGGTACCTGCACACTAAAAACATTCCCTCGAGGGGGTCAGCTTTCGCTGAGCATGATAACCGCATACCCCGCATACTAGCGAGGGTACGCCGACCATTTGGTCGAATACATGCAATTCAATTTACAATACATACATTCATACATACATGCTTTCATTCATGATACTAAAATACTACACAAGGTATTCATGCATTCGCACAGTACAATACATGCTTGGAAGACAATACAAGTCAACCAATACTTACTTACCATCTTCCAGGATACACATACACAATACATACTCATTACATACTCAATACGCAATACGGAGATACACTTCTCCAATTCACACAGAAGGCTTGTTAGCTTCTTTACACGCCCGGGTTAATCGGGTGTTCAATACTCATTACTCAAGGTCAATGACTTACAATAGTCGAGACCGATACTCATACAATACTTACTTCTTACTTACTTTACTCCAGTTAAGTCGGTATGACCTCCGGGCAGGGATTACTACATCCCACCACCGGGCTTTAGGGTGGCCCACTAATCCAGGATGCTACCCATTCAAGGGATTTGGTCCATGGAAAATATTACAGCCAGGATTCGGATCCAACCTCTTGTGTTTCCTTATCCTCACGCGTGGCCGAAACTATATCGGACTTCTACTCATTCCATTTACTCATTACTCATGTTAGGAGTTAGATTGTTAGGAATTAGTAGAAGTCAGTACTTCATTTCCATACACCCATACAGTACGCAAATACAAATTACTTACACATACTCTTCACTTCCATTCATACATTTCATGAATTATACAAACTAAGTGTTCAAGAAGATACACAAGAACAAAATAGTTCAAACACAGTTAAGTGCAATATAAGTTCGATTCGTGCATTTATCTTATTGGTGATCACATAAGCACACAAATCGGGGTAACCAGGTTAGGATATAGAGCATGAAGAAATCATACCGTACACCGTCGTTTTCGTACTACCGGGTCCTTCGACGATCAACTATCTGATTCCTATACATACATGAAGTAGTATGATCAATGATCTATTATTGATCTAACTTACTCCTTCATTGTTACTTTCAATGTATACTTACTACTTCGTTATTTTCTTACTTGATTATGAAACCATTCTTTTCTTTACTACTTCTTAAACTTGTTTCCTTATTCATTTACTTACTTCCTTACCATTATTACCTTCATTAATGGTGTATTACTACATACATATGCATATATGTGTATAGGCATACATATACATACATATGACTACTATAGTCATATAATAAACTTTTTTTTGTAAATTATGGGCCGTCCGACCCACAGTCCGACCCAACATCTGGGTCGGTCCATTCCAGTAAGTTTTCCGGCTCCTGAAATTGTCCCGTCCGACCCAGAACTGTTCCGTCCGACCCATACACCTATGGGTCGGACCATTCCAGTAGTTTTTGGTTCCGTGGCCTGTGTCCGTCCGACCCACCGTCCTCCCCAACCTCTGGGTCGGACCGGTCCAGAACCTACCTACAGATTTTGTTTTTCACTTCTTTTCTTACTCATTTCTTACCCATTTCTTCCCCAATCTTCCTACATGTAATCCACATGTTTTAACACTAATTAAGCCCTCTAAATCACCTTAATTCATCCACCAAATCCATTACTAAATCCATCAAATAACTTACACAATTCCTTCATTTCTTTTCCAACACATGTAACAGTTTTTGCTACACTTATGCTACAGATTTTAAAACTCAATTCTCCCATCCAATACTTCTACTACCAATACCATTACTAGCATCCCAAATACATTTCCAAGGAATTACAACATCTATACCCAAGTCCAACATTCATTTTACTAAGTCTTGTACTCTCATTCTTGCTAATTCCTCCAATGAAATCCAATACCTCTTGCTACAGATTTTTACATGCTTCATCCTCATTCTCCAATTACCAATCCATGGTCATTGAACATCTCTACTAACCCCAATACACACCTTGGTTCTCCCATTCACCAAGTCATTTTAATACATAATTCTACCAAAATTTCGCCATAGTTCACCTACTTTTCTTACTTCTCCACATACACACTTTTCATCAAATTCATTCCTAATCTAGCCACACCCATACAAGGGTCCTACCAGCAACCAATACAATACCAATTCATCAAACTTCCTCAATCCACAATACTAATACACATATACAATATACTGGCTCTAAGGCCTACAATTTACTTACTAGTTCCAAATACTCAAAACTTCATAAAGGTTACATTATCTTCCCCGTTATACTCCAACATACTTATACATACTCAATACATTACTCCTTTTACTAATCAAAACTGTTACATTACACAATACAAAACTAGTTCAAGGTAAGAGCCTTTGCCTTGTCTTACTAGTTTTTCCTTTCTTTCTTGCCTTTATCTTCCTTCTTCCTTCTTCCTTGTTCTTCCTCACACAATACAATGCTACAACCACATACCAAACACATAACCATTTAGCATTCATTTTGAACTAACCCTAGAATTTAGATGTTTTAGGGTTTAGAAAAGAGCATTACCTTCCCACCAATGAATGAAGTTCTTGTCTAGCAGAGAGCAAGATTCCTAGCCCAAAGGAGAAGCCAAAATCGGCTAGAATATAAAGAACAAAGCAGGCTTACTTTGAATTTTCGTTTTGCAATTAAGGGCTAGAAAAAGATGGGTTTTCAAGAATGTTTTTACCTCAAAATGACAAGGAGGTGAAGGTGCTTCTAATGGTGGGTACTCAAGCTCCAAATGCAGCACACCCATGGAGATGAAGTTGGTTGTTTTCGATTTTTGAAAGTAGGAAGGTGTTCTCCTTGATGAGGGGATTTCAATGGTACAATTTTTATTGAATTTGGACAAGGATCGAGCTAGAACAAGAGGAGAGAAGGAGAGAGTTGAGTGGGTTCTTCATATCCCCATAGCCATCGCAGGAGGAGGAGAACAAAATCAGAGGAAGGAGGAGGGAGTTACGTGAGTGAGGGAGTGTGGTACGAGACAGAGTTTCCTTTCTTTCTTTACTTTATTTGTCCTTTGTGAGTTAAAAAGAATAAAGAGAGTGAGTGAGAGGGGAAGGCTGGCCGGCCCCCATATGCACACACACACAGATTTTGCTTTTTATTTTCAAAGTGGACACACTAACTTTGTTTATTTGCACTCTCACCCCACAACTTCCCGGTTGTTACAGTTTTTACTAACCGGAACCCGTTTTCCGGAATTTTCTCGTTTAATTAATTTTATTGGTTCCCAACCTTTATTACTGTTTATTAATGACTATTTGGTTGACCAATATCGTTACGAGTCTATTTGACTCGCTTAAAGTCACGTTTTCCCGATTTCCTCGAAAAACGTGCTTTAAGGTTCGTTTATGCTTTTAATCCATTTTAAGGATCCGTTTCTTCGGGAGTTGTTCTCTTATATTATTTAGGCATTATTAAGCCTTAATAATCCATATAATACTCTAACCGAGGTCTCGCACCTCTTATGGTTATTTAACGCTTATTTAGCATTTTTCGCTTTTTAAGCGTTTCTTTATTTCTTTTGGATTTATTTTTCCTTACCAATATTACTTAAGCATTATTAGGCTCTTAAATAAGGATTAGAATTGTCTTAATCACTATATTTAAGTTTGGGGTATTTCAATCTACCCCCCTTAAGAACTTTGTCCTCAAAGTTGCTCAAGGTTATAGGGTTACAATGCTTGCTCATTCATACTTGTCTATGCCAGACGTCGTACATTCTTCCTCCTTACAACTCCTCAATCCATTACTCAAGATTCCTACTTTCCATGCCTTACCAATGTACAATAATTACTCAAATCCACATTACTACTAGCCATCCAGTTCCTCGTTACAAAATTTAAACGTACATGCAGTGCAAAGCTATCCCCAAAGCAATGCAATACACATTACAATCCCGCAGGCACTCAGGTCATCTAGACACAGGACTCTACTATGTCCCGCTGCCCTTGGAATAATACAATACGATACTCTACTACCTTCTCAGGCATACGCTTCTAGCAAATCCTTCATCTTCAAGCTAAGAAAAATTCTTTCGCAACTACTACTTAGAAATTTCCAAAGCATACAACTCCAAATTCCAGTTTGTATTTATTGCTTCTACCCTATGCGTGATTCTTGTGATCACTTTAGGGGAGCTTCAAGAATCATTCGACCCTGATGTGATCAGCATCAGTGTTGAACTATCTTTCCACCCCAATTTGTGTTCGGTTTCCCTTGATCTGATCAGGATCAAGTTCGACTTCCCACATCAGTTTCAAACAACAGATAATTCAATCATTTTCATTTTCTACCTTTTTACTCTTCCTAGTCATAATTACAATTTCATACAATTCCAAAGGATGGAATTCAGTCCATCAATCATTCTCAATCTACTTCCCAAATACTTTCCTCGAAATTCGATGCCTAAGTGCTCATTTCATCAACCTTCTCCACTTTCTTCCATTACCCTCAATTATCTCTACTATTCTGACTAGGGAATACCGTACTTATGAAATTCAGCTGTCCTCAATTTACTTCCCATAACATACTTACGAATACACCACTCGTGGGTTACATTCTTCTACTACTCATAGTCAATCCGTACTACTTCTTTAAGGATACAATACTTGTGGAGCTCCGTCCACTACTCATTCTCAATTGTCTCAAAACAATCACCTAGGGAACTCAATTTCCTCTAGGTTCTACATCGGTTTATACCGACTCATGCATCGTAATGCCATGTCTAAGTTCAAATAGACATACACAATAGGAATTATCATTTCCCAAAGAGTTTCTCTACTCTTCCTTACAAATACTCTCACATTGGAGTTACAAGATGGTTATATTCATCCAATGGTATTCGCATCTCTTGTGCCTAATTACCACAATTACAATATGAATGAATACATATGTTTATCTGACATAAGTACTAATCATCCATTTGATTCTCATTTGTGCTATGCACATTATAGTTTCTGTGTTTTATTCATGAAACTTACATTAAGCGGTGTTCGCTACCCCCCTTAAAAGGGATTACGCCACGTAATCTACCATATGTTACTATTAAACATTGGTTTACTCGGTTTGGGCAATCTGAAGTGTTTAGCTTCACTACGATATACTATACAATATGCTCTGGTCAAAGGGTCTTAACCATGTCAATGGTTTAGTCTTTGCACCAAGAATTCCTATTGAGTTTATTTAACTCATAACCAATTCGGTTCTAGCCTATTAGGCTTCAAGGCATTAATAGCCATTCTTTCATACTTACTAGGCGTATTAAATTCTTAGCTAGGGCCCACTAGCTTCTGCTGCGCGACCCTGATAACTTGGGTTACTCACCCTTCATGTTATCGTTAATGTGTTATACATCACCTTTTTATCCCTCTATTGTGGGAATAAGGTTTACTAAATAAATGTGGTATTCTTTTACCGTGCTTGGACTCAATGAGTTTAGATTTATAACCAGCTCTCTGGCAATCTATTATACATACTGTTCGTACTCCCACGATTGTTCGCTAAGTTCCTTCGACTTATTGTCGGCGAGGTTAGGTCAATACCTAGTTGTAGTGTTTCCTCTTTTGTCAATAGCTTCCGGATTACACCAGTTCTTCTGGTTCAGTACAAGTGTTCTTTACTTGTATGACCTTGCATTGATATGCGTCGGTCCTAGTGACTTTCTTAAGTCTCTTTTCACTCTTTATTCCACGGAATTCACATTTGTGATTGTTAGTGTGTTTTACACTCTTCGTGCTTCTTTGGCCTTAGGCCGCACGGTCTGTTGCTAAGAATATTGACTGGCTTATGCCATGTTTATGTGAAAAGAAGGATTTATTACGGTTTACATTCTCCATATCCCTAGCCATCCCATTAGGTCATTAGCTGCACAAGTGCAATGCCAAAACACTCAGTCATACAGAGTGTAGAGGCGTAAATGCTTGACAGTAAATCACTTATGTGATCGCATAGGAGTAAATATTTCTGCCTGTCTTCTCATACTTATACTCCGTGTCATTGACTAACTACTTCCTCATAGCGGTCGCTTGTTGCGCACCGTATTCTCACTTATTATACCACATCGTTCTACTGATTTCGTTACTGTGATAGTTTTGTATTTACTCATTGCCATTGTCATTGGCACCATTTCCTTATGGTGTGAATACACTAGGAAGTCAATACCATTATCTTCCCCTTGTGGGGATGTTTTATTTCAATTTAGGTTTCATGTGTAGGTTAGCTTACCTCACATTACTTCCTCATTCATGATATAGTTTGCCAAATAACATGGTTGACCAAGGATGAAGTGGTTTATCGGGTTACAAGCTCTCTTGAGTGCCGGTCATTCGTGGTGTGCAATGTGCACACTCATTGATTGTTTTTGACAATTACTGTCTCCATAGTGCTGAGCATTGATCATAGGCTCTAGCTATGCGGTTTTACTTTTGCATGTACATTACCGGGACATCCCAAGAAGCATCAAGGGTTTTCTGGTCCCGTTATCTAATTAAAGAGTATTCTATCACTGGTAGGTGAAGGTTCTCGTTGAGGGGTGTGTTTCCACTCATAGGTCTTATGACAAGGTTTACCATGTAAGTATTTATACAATGGTTCACTACCTGATTGGGTGCATAAGGAGTATACTTACTCCTTCGAGCTTCGATGCTCTTAAGCGATGTGCTTCTACAGTCCACAACCTCTTGTAGGCGTAGTGGTTTGGAAATCTCATTTCCTTATTCGTTGTCTCTTGGCAATATCTATGCACAAGTTTTGTTGTTATAGTAGATGAAAGCCTTTTTTAAGGGTTCACATCTTCACCACATTGGTGGTCTTTGGTTAACGAGAGGTACCTTTCCTCGAGTTTCTCATAGTGTCCATGTATGGACTAGGACAATGTTGGCATTAACACTATTCCTATGCCTCTGTGCTACCATTGTTACAGAAGGCATGAAGGGTAATTAAAAGCTTGTCAACTGTATACTAGACTGATGCTCTAGTGACAGTGACTCTGAGGTAGCCATTACTTCAAGCCACTCATTACGTTGAGCTTAAATTGGGTAGTTCAGTTGACGGTCTGCTTGTCGTATGAAGCAACATCTTTTGCAAGTCTTGTTATTAAATGGTGTGGTTTTGCAACCATTTTAGTTTACATAACATATTTGGTTCAGGGCTTTTGAGCCTTATTGCTGCAAGCTATGCTCTTTGCAAGCTGATTACACACGCTCCCACTCCTAGTATACCATCGTAGGGTTGGAGGTATTACTGGGCTCTATGGCAAGTCGTGACAACATGCTTGCGTTCATAGGAGACCCTTTTAGCAATCTGGTATTACTGGGCTCTATGGCAAGTCAGACAACACGCTGGATACTTGGCTCTCATAGAGTTCTCTAACTCTCATGTGGTGTTTTCACCTTCGGAGTAGCTTGTTCTCATATCAGAGAGACGGGTATAACTCTAGCCCCTTCGGCCTCTTAAATATGTAAAGGGTGAGGCACGTATTTGTGCTCTCTCCCAAGTTCATTCTAATGGGCCCACTCGCTCTGTATGAGGTGCAAACCCATGAACATAGGCTCAATTTCCCTCTTTCCATTACTGTGTATCCTCTTATTTGGATCACTAGCATACATTTGTGTGTCTTCTCCCACTGATATTCAGTTTGAGGTATAGTATGACATTGGCTCTTGTTAGTACTTGGTGCTCTTTGCACTTGTCTTTGTAATACCAAGACGTACCCGCCTACATGTCCACGTAGATGATGATTGTCATCCGTGTCCCGTGGTGGTTTTGTTCCATAGGAGGTTTGAAATTGTTAGATGCAGGTATCATCTATCCAATTTCCGACAGCCCTTGGGTAGTCCGTCCAAGTGGTTCCTAAAAAGGGAGGCATAGTGGCCGTCCCTAATGAAAAAGGAGAATTAATCCCTCAGAGACAAACAACTGGCTGGAGAATGTGCATTGATTATAGAAGATTAAATGCAGCCACTAGGAAGGATTATTTTCCTTTACCATTTATAGATCAAATGTTAGAAAGATTGGCAGGTCAGGAATTTTATTGTTTCCTAGATGGATACTCAGGCTATTTCCAAATTCCAATTGCACCAGAGGATCAGGAAAAGACCACCTTTACCTGTCCTTATGGTACCTTTGCTTATAATCGTATGCCATTTGGACTTTGCAATGCTCCTGCCACTTTCCAACGTTGTATGCAAGCAATATTTTCTGATTTCATAGAAAAAAGTATAGAAGTATTCATGGATGATTTTAGCGTATATGGTTCCACTTTTGACGATTGCTTGCAGCAGCTGGATTTGATTTTAGACAGGTGTGAAGATACAAATTTAGTCTTGAATTGGGAAAAATGCCACTTCATGGTGAAGGAGGGCATAGTGTTGGGACACAAAGTGTCAAAAGCTGGTATTGAAGTAGACCGGGCCAAGGTCGAAATCATCGAGAAACTCCCACCTCCTACCACCGTCAAAGAGGTTCGAGCATTCTTAGGCCACGCCGGGTTCTACCGTCGGTTCATTTCGGACTTCTCCAAGATTGCCAAACCCTTAAGTGACTTACTAGGGAAGGATACAAAGTTTGAATTCACTACGGAATGCTTGGAAGCATTTGAAGTCATCAAGGAGAAGTTAATTTCAGCCCCTGTAGTCGTCTCCCCTGATTGGTCTCTTCCCTTCGAGATCATGTGCGATGCAAGCGACTACGCTGTGGGGGCTGCATTATGTCAGAAAAAGGATAAGGTATTGCGAATAATCACGTATGCAAGCAAGACCCTCGTGGATGCACAAAAACACAACCACGAAAAGGAGCTTCTTGCAGTTGTCTTCGCCCTAGACAAATTTCGCTCTTACTTATGGGGGAGTGAAGTCATTGTGCATACGGATCATTCTGCCCTGAAGTACCTCTTTACCAAAGCGGAAGCTAAGCCAAGATTATTGCGCTGGATCCTTCTACTCCAAGAATTTGATGTTTTGGTTGTTGACAAGAAGGGTTGTCTCAATGGTGTTGCTGATCACCTCTCCCGCATTGAACGACCATACGACGGGATCCCCATCAGAGAATATTTCCCAGACGAGACGGTGTTCAGTGTTCAGCAGCTTTCATGGATGGAATCTGCATCGAAAGATGATATTGCACATAATTTTACAGAACTAGTTGCATTGTGTGAAGCCTTGCAGGAGCCATGGTTTGCAGACATGGCCAATTACTTAGCCTCCGGAATCCTACCTCATGGTCTCTCTTCTCAGCAAAAGAAGAGATTTTTGTCTCAAGTAAAGCATTTCTTCTGGGATGATCCATACTTATTCAAAGTTTGTGCCGATGGGATCATCCGGAGATGCATTCCTGAAACAGAGGTCACTTCAGTTCTGCAGTTTTGTCACTCTAAGGAGGCCGGCGGACATCATGGGGCTACACGAACAGCAGCCAAGGTATTGGAATCAGGGCTCTATTGGCCACCTTGCATAAAGATTCCCATCAGTTTGTTTCTCAATGTGATAGTTGTCAAAGAATGGGAAACATCTCCAGGCGTCATGAAATGCCGCTAACAAATATCTGGAGGTCGAATTATTCGATGTGTGGGGCATCGACTTCATGGGTCCCTTCCCCTCATCGCAGGGCAATCAATACATCTTAGTCGCCGTCGACTATGTTTCCAAATGGGTTGAAGCCATTCCATGCTCTTCTGCCGATGCCAAGACTGTTCTGAAATTTCTAAAGAAAAACATTTTCACCAGATTTGGCGTCCCGCGGGCTATCATTTCTGACGGTGGTTCTCACTTTTGCAACCGTCAGTTTGATAACCTCTTAACGAAGTATGGAGTTCATCATAAGATTACGCTTCCCTACCATCCACAGGCTAATGGACAGACCGAAGTCTCCAACCGTGAATTGAAATGGATCTTACAGAAAACGGTCCGTTCATCTCGCAAGGATTGGTCCCCCAAACTCGATGATGCTTTATGGGCATATCGAACTGCCTTTAAAACTCCTATCGGGACCACACCATTCCGCCTTGTGTATGGAAAAGCTTGTCATTTGCCCGTAGAACTTGAGCATAAGGCCTACTGGGCTCTCAAAGCACTCAACTTTGACATGGAGAAAGCAGGAGTCAAAAGGAACTTCCAGTTATCTGAGCTTGAAGAATTACGCCACAACGCTTATGAGAATGCTCAGCTCTATAAAGAGCGTACTAAGAAGATTCATGACCAAGCTATTCTTCCACGCGATTTTCATGTGGGTGATCAAGTCCTCCTCTACAATTCCCTTCGACTTTTTCCGGGAAAGTTGAAATCTCACTGGGCTGGACCTTTCACCATCACTTCCATGACTGAATATGGTGCTTTCGAACTCGAAAATTCTACGGGTACAAGATTCAAAGTCAACGGTTCCCGCTTGAAGAAATATCTAAGCCCTGAATGTAAGATTCAACTCCGTGGCTCTTTTTCGATTCCACCTCGAAGTTGATGCCACTGCAAACTACAAAATGCTGCTCTATGCCAAAGGCCAAGTGTAGGGCCTTTCACATCCCCACGTACACCTTCCAGGGAAGTTGTGTTCTTTCTCTCTGCTATTAAATTTTATTTTATTCATTATTTCTTTCTTCTTTATTAAACACTGGGGACAGTGTTCCTGCCTAGTGTAGGGCAGGGGGACTCCCCCTAAAAAAAAGTTATAGCATGTCTAGTTTATCCAATATAGTAAGTTTTAAGTTTATTAACCTTCTACTTAACTTTTTGTATGTCCTTGATTAAGTTGACATTAGGAAAGACTTAATATTTGTTCTCTCAAGAGGTAAGCTTTCTAATGACCCTTAGATATCATTTCTCACTTCATGATTCTTTTTGTTAACATGAGTAAATGAACTTACTTCTACTTTGTCTTTGATCTACTTTTGGGTGATATGTCTTTCCTTCCTTTTCAAAATAGTTCAAATCTTATGGGTGAAAATCTTAGAAAAGGGTGATGAAAAAAGAAAAAAAGAAGAAGCTTCGAAAAAAAAAAAAGAAGAAAACCTCTTCCAAAAAAAATATATATGAAGCATTATGAGGTTGCAAGATTGCCGCAAAATAAAAGCAAGAATTGAGAGTTTTTCCTTTTGTTTTTCTCCTAAATTCCCCGTTCTTTAAAAAAAAACAATCATGGTTAGATTCAGAAACCCTTGAAAAATAGGGCTGAATGAAAAAAAAACACACAACCATGATGAGAGTCTTGGCCACATTCAGAAACTCTTGAAAAATAGAGCTGAATGTGGAAACCGGAAGAAGGAGAGATGCAAAAACCCCATACAAAATAGCCCATGAGTTCTTGTTCCATTTTTGAGATTGAATGTTTTATTACTTACCCACTTGTATATTATTGATAGAATGAGAATGATTAAGTGATGCTTATGATTAGAATCAAGTAGTTAGGAAAGAAATATCTCATTGCATTCTAAGTTTATTTGTTTTGTGCACAAGTAGTTACTCTTTTCTGATTTAATTTTGCTCGAGGACTAGCAAAAGGTAAGTGTAGGGCCTTGATAAGCCGTAGACTTATCATATTTTATAAGCTAGATTTGTAGTGTTATTAGTTAAAATAAGGTTAGAATAGTTAGTATTTGCATTAATTTATATAAGAAGTCATTTTATATGTTCAGACTAATGCTCTTGGTGTTTTTTATGCAAGGAGCAAGTTTTTCATCAAAAACCGAACCTTGCCGGATATGAAGCCGGATCTCTCATGCACGGCGCAAGTACACAGCAGAAATGGGACGCTGCCGGACATGGTGCCGGGTATGTTGTATCCGGCATAAGCAAAAGACGCGCCTGTCTACCAATAGATGTCGGTTATTTACCGTTATCCAAACATTAGATGCCGGGTATGATGCCGGATGGAATATGTCCGGCATAAGTGACTTTTCGCGCCAGGGCGGTTTCGACCGTTACGGAAATAGCACGTGTTTAATCCCGATGCCGGATGACTAGACCCGGCATCCGAAGAATTTTTTGTCTATAAAAGGCGCAAGAGGCTGAACATTTTGGGTGTTCATTCCACCATATTTCCACACACTTACTCCACAGAATAGACGTACTTTCGACTGAAGAACTGCTGCACAACCATTCAAGAGAAGAAGAAGAAGATTTGGAAGAAGATTTAGAGGGTGAAGGCCATGTCAAAACTCTCCCTTCTCCTTGTATTTCCTTCTTCAATTCATGGGTGATTGAGTAGTAGTTCCTTCTGTTCTTGGTTGGGATGAAACTCCTTTTGTAAGACAATATGATCTTCTTAAATAATTTTCAAGTTTATTAAGAGTAAGGTTCTTAATGAAGGAAATTGGTTGATCTCTTTTTCTCTTCATGCAATTTTTACTTGTGGAGGATTAATCCCAAGTAGAATAGGTTAGACTCTCTTAATGATCTTCCTACTTCCTTCTTGAGAATTAAGAGTTAGTAGTAAGAGTGAGAATTAACCCACATTTCCCATTACTTTGTTCATTTCGTGGCATGATATATGCTCGGATTGTTAATAGGTAGTGAGTCTTCTGTTTTCTTCTCGGAAACTGGAAAAAGAATATGCATTATGACTATGCCGGATGCACTGCCGGGTGGCCAATGTCCGGCATATTCAATGTCTTTGAATATGCCGTGCAAGTGGTATCCGGCAGGACACCCGGCGTGTTCAGTTGTTGGTTAATTCGAAGGCTTGTGTTTATGTTTCGAGTTCATATTGATGCTTAGATGGTTTTACTCCCTTAATCAAGAATAAATTCATTGTAGATACCACTTAGTTTTGTTAGTTTTTATTAGAATTAGAAAATTTATCATTTTCCCCCCCTTTACTTAGTAATTACCAAGGCTAGGACTAATTTTCTATACAAGTCCCTAGGGTTCGACTTGCTTGGTCTTAATTTGCTTCCCTGCTACTTTTGACCGGGTTTTGGTTTGCTACCCGTATAGATTGAGTAGGTTTTTCCTTTATATTTATTTACTGCCGTGCTTGGTGCCGGGTGAGTTATACCCGGCACATTCTTGATTTCTTCCCCATATTTCTGTTTAAGTTCTGTACATAAATGTGTATATAATACCTACTAAAATCTGTTAGCAAAATGGCGCCGTTGCCGGGGACTTGGAATTAGTCCAAGTCCTTAACCTGGTAATTGCCATATTATATTCTTTCATTCATTAATTTTTTTTATTTTATGTTGTCTTGCAATTGTTGAATGTGCCGGATTTAGTGCCGGATGTATATTACCCGGCAAAACCAGAGGAAGCCTGTGCCGGATAGTAGACGCCCGGCATTGTACCCGGCCTATTCTACAAAATTGTTAATTTATTCCCGACTATTGTTGTTTGAATGTTATTTGTGTTTTCGCTATTTTTACGTGCCGTGTACAATGCCGTGTGAGTGTGTCCGGCACGTTCGGAGGAAGTCTGACGCCGGACACTTCCTACCCAGCACGGTACCCGGCTAAGTTAAACTTAGCATTGTTTTTTTTTTCTACATATATATATGAATTCCTTCCTCTTATAATTATCTCACCTTTGTTCAAACTTTGTACTCAGGATGCCTAGAAACATTTGGATGGCAAAGTTACAAGTGGGGTCCGATCTTTTCCATTTTCTGCATATTTATGTGGTTAATGAACTCTACCCCCGTACAGGGGTAGAAATATTTATTAAGAGGAGGAAGTTGAGACCCGCCCTTGCTTATCACCGCCTTAGGACTACGGCACGCATGAGGGTTCTGCCCGTGGATGAACTTAGGCGGAGATTCCCTCATATGGGTATCTTCACCAATAGGGTTCACCGAAGGCCCCCCTCCTATGCTATCTTTACTAGTAGAATTAGGCGCACTAGGTTTAGGGCTGTCTTTTAATATACTTTAGTCTCTTTTATATATTTCTTTTAGTTATTTTGTCTTTTTATGATATGTAATGACAATGATATTATATATTGAATAATATATTAGTGATTACATGTTATTTTCATATTACTTAAAAATAATTTTCTTTGTTATCTTTTAGGTACTTGTTCTTCTAACGTGAATGCCACTTACAAGATCACATAGTCTCCCTGGATCCCTCCTTGATTACAATCCAGAAATAGAAAAGACATTCCATCACCTACGAAGGCAGCACAGAAATCACCATACCATGGCTGACATACCGGCGACCGTCAGGAACATTAACCGACCTTCCAACCAAGGTCAACAACCTGCCATAAACCTTCCCGCTCTTTCCCAAGCAGATTATGAGGAATGGCAGAAATTAAAGCCTTACCATCAAATCCGTTGTGTGAAAGAGTTAGGAATGTTCGATGGAACTAATCCTGATGAAGCCTTACTCCACATTACAAAGTTCCTCCAGCACGTAAATAGCCTTACTTCCAAAGATACGTTCTCGAATACGCTAGACTTTCCCTATTTCCTCATAGCCTCACAGGGAAGGCAAGTAAGTGGTACCATAGCATAACCCCACAAACTATTCACACATGGGATGACATGGCCACTAAATTCCATGACAAATTCTTACCCCCAAGCCGAACCTTAGAGATGATTGCTGAAATTTATAACTTCAGGCAACCAGGCTCAGAGAACATCGGCGAAACGTGGGATAGATTCAAAGGTTTGCTTCTGACTTGCCCCCACCATGGTCTCACCAAGGAACAACTCTCCCAATTATTCTATAAAGGATTGGTGAACCAATGTAAGACCATGGTACTTTCTCCCTTGGTGCTGATATCCTGAAGAAACCCGGAGAGCAGTTCCTTAATGGAATTGAATCCCTTTGTGAAGAAATAAGGGATTGGGCTACCGGTGGTTCCAGAGGCAGCACCCCAGGTCTATACCAAGTAGGAGGAAGCGACAGCAAGATCGAGCAATTGTTGAAGAGTCATGAACAATTAATGGAAAGTAACGCACAGCAATCCACTAAAGTTAGTGCCTTGCAGAAAGTGGTGGAGCAATTGGCCATGAGTTCTCTTCCCCAGCATGCAAAAGTGGTAAATTCAAGACAACCTCAGGTATCGCACCCCTCTGTGTTTCCTTTACCTTCTGATGTGTTTTGTACACAGTGTGGAGGACCACACGATTTCGAACAGTGCCCTGAGTTGCAAGAATTAAAAGCATCCGAGGAAGTGAATTATGTCAACAACAACCAAGGATTCAGACAACCTTGGCAGAGAAATATTCAAACTTCTCCAAACTCCCAGAACCAACCAGGGTTTCAGGGAAATCCAAGACAATTCCAGCAACCAACATATGGTGGTAGACCACCCCAATATCCATCAAATCATGAAGCCGAGATGGCCGAGATGCGTGATTTAATGAAGGCTTTGATGAACAAATCACGAGATACACAGGAAGACATCTCAGCCCTTAGGAAAGATCAGAAGTCACTGCACTCTCAGATCCAGCAAATGCTTACACAGCAGAGGCCATCCGGCCAATTACCTTCACAACTCAAATAAACCCAAGGGAGCACGCAAAATCAGTTACCTTTGGAAGTAACGATTTAAGCGCGGTCACTCTCAGAAGCGGAAGAGAGGTTGGTAAGGATCAAAGGAAAGAAAAAGAAAAGCAAATTGATCCTATTGACTTGGAGGAAATCTCCACAGAGGTACAACTTTAGGAGACACAGGCTCCTGTCCCTTTCTCTCCCTCTTCTACTTCTACTCCTCCCAATAAAAATCAAATTTCTACTGAAAAACTGCCATTTCCCAATAGGCTTAAGAAAAAGCATTTAGATGAGCAGTTTAAAAAGTTTTTGGGTATCTTTAAGCGTTTAACTATTGATATCCCTCTGATTGATGCATTAAAGCAAATGCCCACTTATGCCAAGTTCCTGAAGGAATTAATCAACAATAAAAGACAGATGGAGGACGTTGAGATGATCAGTTTGACCGAGGAGTGCTCCGCAGCATTGCTACGAGCCCTACCGCCCAAACAGAAAGACCCCGGACTACCGATTGTACCATGCTACATCGGAGATATTGATTGCGGCCATGGTCTATGTGACCTTGGGGCCAGCATCAATATCATGCCATACTCAATTTTCACCAGGATTCATGGCAGTCAATTAAAGCCAGTTTCCTTTTCCCTACAATTGGCTGATAGATCCTCAATAAAGCCGATGGGAATGGTGGAAAATTTGGTAGTTGGAGTCGACAATTTCATCTTTCCCGCCGACTTCGTGGTTCTAGACATTGATGAAGATACCGAAGTCCCCCTAATCCTTGGAAGACCCTTCCTAAGTACCGCACGCGCGATCATTGACGTCCAGGAGGGCAAAGTCATCTTCCGAGTTGGGGACGAAAAGATCGAGTTCGATATGGCAAAAATGGTAAGAAAAAGTGTAAATGCTCATACTGTTTGCTGTGTCGGTCTTTTGGCAGATAATGGTGAGAGAATTCCAAGATGATGAAGAAACATTCTCCATCCCCTCAATCGAAGCACACGAATTAGAGGCATTGGAGCAAATCTTGGTTTCATCGATCGAAGAGTCTCCCACAAGGGAAATCAAGGTGGTTATTGACCAACTCAATGGTGGTAAGCGAAAAGTGCCATGGATGTCAACCGCCATTAGAGAGCTTAGAACGCTCACCATTTAAAGCCATCCCATCAATCGAACAACCTCCCGAGGTAGATCTTAAAGCACTTCCATCCCATCTCAAATACGCCTTCCTAGCAGGTAACAATGCTCTCCTGTTATCATCTCCTCACTTCTAACTGCTGAACAAGAAACTAAATTGTTAGGAGTCTTAGGAGATCATAAGAGAGCGATAGGTTGGTGTCTAGCTGATTTAAAGGGCATTGATCCTAGTTTTTGCACTCATCGTATATTTATGGAGGAGCACCATAAATCGATTAGGCAAAATCAGAGGCGATTAAACCCAAATTTGAAAGAAGTTGTGAAAAAGGAGGTTTTGAAATTGTTAGATGCAGGTATCATCTATCCAATTTCCGACAGCCCTTGGGTGAGTCCTGTCCAAGTGGTTCCCAAAAAGGGAGGCATAGTGGCCGTCCCTAATGAAAAAGGAGAATTAATCCCTCAGAGACAAACAACTGGCTGGAAATGTGCATTGATTATAGAAGATTAAATGCAGCCACTAGGAAGGATTATTTTCCTTTACCATTTATAGATCAAATGTTAGAAAGATTGGCAGGTCAGGAATTTTATTGTTTCCTAGATGGATACTCAGGCTATTTCCAAATTCCAATTGCACCAGAGGATCAGGAAAAGACCACCTTTACCTGTCCTTATGGTACCTTTGCTTATAATCGTATGCCATTTGGACTTTGCAATGCTCCTGCCACTTTCCAACGTTGTATGCAAGCAATATTTTCTGATTTCATAGAAAAAAGTATAGAAGTATTCATGGATGATTTTAGCGTATATGGTTCCACTTTTGACGATTGCTTGCAGCAGCTGGATTTGATTTTAGACAGGTGTGAAGATACAAATTTAGTCTTGAATTGGGAAAAATGCCACTTCATGGTGAAGGAGGGCATAGTGTTGGGACACAAGTGTCAAAAGCTGGTATTGAAGTAGACCGGGCCAAGGTCGAAATCATCGAGAAACTCCCACCTCCTACCACCGTCAAAGAGGTTCGAGCATTCTTAGGCCACGCCGGGTTCTACCGTCGGTTCATTTCGGACTTCTCCAAGATTGCCAAACCCTTAAGTGACTTACTAGGGAAGGATACAAAGTTTGAATTCACTACGGAATGCTTGGAAGCATTTGAAGTCATCAAGGAGAAGTTAATTTCAGCCCCTGTAGTCGTCTCCCCCGATTGGTCTCTTCCCTTCGAGATCATGTGCGATGCAAGCGACTACGCTGTGGGGGCTGCATTATGTCAGAAAAAGGATAAGGTATTGCGAATAATCACGTATGCAAGCAAGACCCTTGTTGATGCACAAAAAAATTACACAACACGAAAAGGAGCTTCTTGCAGTTGTCTTCGCCCTAGACAAATTTCGCTCTTACTTATGGGGGAGTGAAGTCATTGTGCATACGGATCATTCTGCCCTGAAGTACCTCTTTACCAAAGCGAAGCTAAGCCAAGATTATTGCGCTGGATCCTTCTACTCCAAGAATTTGATGTTTTGGTTGTTGACAAGAAGGGTTGTCTCAATGGTGTTGCTGATCACCTCTCCCGCATTGAACGACCATACGACGGGATCCCCATCAGAGAATATTTCCCAGACGAGACGGTGTTCAGTGTTCAGCAGCTTTCATGGATGGAATCTGCATCGAAAGATGATATTGCACATAATTTTACAGAACTAGTTGCATTGTGTGAAGCCTTACAGGAGCCATGGTTTGCAGACATGGCCAATTACTTAGCCTCCGGAATCCTACCTCATGGTCTCTCTTCTCAGCAAAAGAAGAGATTTTTGTCTCAAGTAAAGCATTTCTTCTGGGATGATCCATACTTATTCAAAGTTTGTGCCGATGGGATCATCCGGAGATGCATTCCTGAAACAGAGGTCACTTCAGTTCTGCAGTTTTGTCACTCTAAGGAGGCCGGCGGACATCATGGGGCTACACGAACAGCAGCCAAGGTATTGGAATCAGGGCTCTATTGGCCAACCTTGCATAAAGATTCCCATCAGTTTGTTTCTCAATGTGATAGTTGTCAAAGAATGGGAAACATCTCCAGGCGTCATGAAATGCCGCTAACAAATATCTGGAGGTCGAATTATTCGATGTGTGGGGCATCGACTTCATGGGTCCCTTCCCCTCATCGCAGGGCATCAATACATCTTAGTCGCCGTCGACTATGTTTCCAAATGGGTTGAAGCCATTCCATGCTCTTCTGCCGATGCCAAGACTGTTCTGAAATTCTAAAGAAAAACATTTTCACCAGATTTGGCGTCCCGCGGGCTATCATTTCTGACGGTGGTTCTCACTTTTGCAACCGTCAGTTTGATAACCTCTTAACGAAGTATGGAGTTCATCATAAGATTACGCTTCCCTACCATCCACAGGCTAATGGACAGACCGAAGTCTCCAACCGTGAATTGAAATGGATCTTACAGAAAACGGTCCGTTCATCTCGCAAGGATTGGTCCCCCAAACTCGATGATGCTTTATGGGCATATCGAACTGCCTTTAAAACTCCTATCGGGACCACACCATTCCGCCTTGTGTATGGAAAAGCTTGTCATTTGCCCGTAGAACTTGAGCATAAGGCCTACTGGGCTCTCAAAGCACTCAACTTTGACATGGAGAAAGCAGGAGTCAAAAGGAACTTCCAGTTATCTGAGCTTGAAGAATTACGCCACAACGCTTATGAGATGCTCAGCTCTATAAAGAGCGTACTAAGAAGATTCATGACCAAGCTATTCTTCCACGCGATTTTCATGTGGGTGATCAAGTCCTCCTCTACAATTCTCGCCTTCACTTTTTTTCCGGGAAAGTTGAAATCTCACTGGGCTGGACCTTTCACCATCACTACTCCATGACTGAATGGTGCTTTCGAACTCGAAAATTCTACGGGTGATTCAAAGTCAACGGTTCCCGCTTGAAGTATCTAAGCCCTGAATGTAAGATTTCAACTCCGTGGCTTATTTCTGATTCCACCTCGAAAAGTTGATGCCACTGCAACAAAATGCTGCTCTATGCCAAAGGCCAAGTGTAGGGCCTTTCACATCCCCACGTACACCTTCCAGGGAAGTTGTGTTCTTTCTTTGCTATTAAATTTTTATTCATTATTTCTTTACTTCTTTATTAAACACTGGGGACAGTGTTCCTGCCTAGTGTAGGGCAGGGGGACTCCCCCTTAAAAAAAAAGTTATAGCATGTCTAGTTTATCCAATAGTAAGTTTTAAGTTTATTAACCTTCTACTTAACTTTTTGTATGTCCTTGATTAAGTTGACATTAGGAAGACTTAATATTTGTTCTCTCAAGAGGTAAGCTTTCTAATGACCCTTAGATATCATTTCTCACTTCATGATTCTTTTTGTTAACATGAGTAAATGAACTTACTTCTACTTTGTCTTTGATCTACTTTTGGGTGATATCTTTCCTTCCTTTTCAAAATAGTTCAAATCTTATGGGTGAAAATCTTAGAAAAGGGTGATGAAAAAAAAAAAAGAAAAGCTTCGAAAAAGAAAAAAAGAAGAAAACCTCTTCCAAAAAAATATATATGAAGCATTATGAGGTTGCAAGATTGCCTCAAAATAAAAGCGAATTGAGTTTTTCCTTTTGTTTTTCTCCTAAATTCCCCGTTCTAAATAAAAAAAAATCATGGTTAGATTCAGAAACCCTTGAAAAATAGGGCTGAATGAAAAAAAACACACAACCATGATGAGAGTCTTGGCCACATTCAGAAACTCTTGAAAAATAGAGCTGAATGTTGGAAACCGGAAGAAGGAGAGATGCAAAAACCCCATACAAAATAGCCCATGAGTTCTTGTTCCATTTTTGAGATTGAATGTTTTATACTTACCCACTTGTATATTATTGATAGAATGAGAAAGATTAAGTGATGCTTATGATTAGAATCAAGTAGTTAGGAAAGAAATATCTCATTGTCATTCTAAGTTTATTTGTTTTGTGCACAAGTAGTTACTCTTTTTGATTTAATTTTGCTCGAGGACTAGCAAAAGGTAAGTGTAGGGCCTTGATAAGCCGTAGACTTATCATATTTTATAAGCTAGATTTGTAGTGTTATTAGTTAAAATAAGGTTAGAATAGTTAGTATTTGCATTAATTTATATAAGAAGTCATTTTATATGTTCAGACTAATGCTCTTGGTGTTTTTCATGCAAGGAGCAAGTTTTTCATCAAAAACCGAACCTTGCCGGATATGAAGCCGGATCTCTCATGCACACAAGTACACAGCAGAAATGGGACGTCGCCGGACATGGTGCCGGGTATGTTGTATCCGGCATAAGCAAAAGAGCGCCTGTCTACCAAAGATGTCGGTTATTTACCGTTATCCAAACATTAGATGCCGGGTATGATGCCGGATGGAATATGTCCGGCATAAGTGACTTTTCGCGCCAGGGCGGTTTCGACCGTTACGGAAATAGCACGTGTTTAATCCCGATGCCGGATGACTTAGACCCGGCATGAGACCCGGCATCCGAAGAATTTTGTCTATAAAAGGCGCAAGAGGCTGAACATTTTGGGTGTTCATTCCACCATATTTCCACACACTTACTCCACAGAATAGACGTACTTTCGACTGAAGAACTGAACTGCTGCACAACCATTCAAGAGAAGAAGAAGAAGATTTGGAAGAAGATTTAGAGGGTGAAGGCCATGTCAAACTCTCCCTCTCTCTTCTCTTGTATTTCCTTCTTCAATTCATGGGTGATTGAGTAGTAGTTCCTTCTGTTCTTGGTTGGGATGAAACTCTTTTGTAAGACAATATGATCTTCTTAATATAATTTTCAAGTTTATTAAGAGTAAGGTTCTTAATGAAGGAGAATTGGTTGATCTCTTTTTCTCTTCATGCAATTTTTACTTGTGGAGGATTAATCCCAAGTAAATAGGTTAGACTCTCTTAATGATCTTCCTACTCCTTCTTGAGAATTAAGAGTTAGTAGTAAGAGTGAGAATTAACCCACATTTCCCATTACTTTGTTCATTTCGTGGCATGATATATGCTCGGATTGTTAATAGGTAGTGAGTCTTCTGTTTTCTCTTCTCGGAAACTGGAAAAAATATGCATTATGACTATGCCGGATGCACTGCCGGGTGGCCAATGTCCGGCATATTCAATGTCTTTGAATATGCCGTGCAAGTGGTATCCGGCAGGACACCCGGCGTGTTCAGTTGTTGGTTAATTCGAAGGCTTGTGTTTATGTTTCGAGTTCATATTGATGCTTAGATGGTTTTACTCTTTAAACATCACTTAGAATAATTCATTGTAGATACCACTTAGTTTTTTAGTTTTTATTAGAATTAGAAAAATCTATCATTTCCCCCCTCTTTACTTAGTAATTACCAAGGCTAGGACTAATTTTCTATACAAGTCCCTAGGGTTCGACTTGCTTGGTCTTAATTTGCTTCCCTGCTACTTTTGACCGGGTTTTGGTTTGCTACCCGTAGATTGAGTAGGTTTTTCTTTATTTATTTACTGCCGTGCTTGGTGCCGGTGAGTTATACCCGGCACATTCTTGATTTCTTCCCCATATTTCTGTTTAAGTTCTTGTACAAAATGTGTATATAATCCTACTAAAATCTCTGTTGAGAAAATGGCGCCGTTGCCGGGACTTGGAATTAGTCCAAGTCCTTAACCTGGTAATTGCCATTTATATTCTTTCATTCATTAATTTTTTTTTTTTTTAGTTGTCTTGCAATTGTTGAATGTGCCGGATTTTAGTGCCGGATGTATATTACCCGGCAAAAACCAGAAGAAGTTTGTGCCGGATAGTAGCTCCCGGCATTGTACCCGGCCTATTCTACAAAATTGTAATTTATGTCCCGACTATTGTTGTTTGAATGTTATTTGTGTTTTCGCTATTTTTTACGTGTCGTGTACAATGCCGTGTGAGTGTGTCCGGCACGTTTGGAGGAAGTCTGACGCGGACCTTCCTACCCAGCACGGTACCCGGCTAAGTTAAACTTAGCATTGTTTTTATTTTTCTACATATATATATATGAATTCCTTCCTCTTATAATTCTCTCACCTTTGTTCAAACTTTGTACTCAGGATGCCTAGAAACATTTGGATGGCAAAGTTACAAAGTGGGGTCCGCTCTTTTCCATTTTCTGCATATTTATGTGGTTAATGAACTCTACCCCCGTACAGGGTAGAAATATTTATTAAGAGGAGGAAGTTGAGACCCGCCCTTGCTTATCACCGCCTTAGGACTACGGCACGCATGAGGGTTCTGCCCGTGGATGAACTTAGGCGGAGATTCCCTCATATGGGTATCTTCACCAATAGGGTTCACCGAAGGCCCCCCTCCTATCTTTACTAGTAGAATTAGGCGCACTAGGTTTAGGGTTGTCTTTTAATATACTTTAGTCTCTTTTATATATTTCTTTAGTTATTTTGTCTTTATTATGATATGTAATGACAATGATATTATATATTGAATAAAAGCATATATTAGTGATTACATGTTATTTTCATATTACTTAAAAATAATTTCTTTGTTATCTTTTAGGTACTTGTTCTTCTAACGTGAATGCCACTTACAAGATCACATAGTCTCCCTGGATCCCTCCTTGATTACATCCAGAAATAGAAAAGACATTCCATCACCTACGAAGGCAGCACAGAAATCACCAGACCATGGCTGACATACCGGAACCGTCAGGAACATTAACCGACCTTCCAACCAAGGTCAACAACCTGCCATAAACCTTCCCGCTCTTTCCCAAGCAGATTATGAGGAATGATAGAAATTAAAGCCTTACCATCAAATCCGTTGTGTGAAAGAGTTAGGAATGTTCGATGGAACTAATCCTGATGAAGCCTTACTCCACATTACAAAGTTCCTCCAACACGTAAATAGCCTTACTTCCAAAGATACAGTTCTCGAATACGCTAGACTTTCCCTATTTCCTCATAGCCTCACAGGGAAGGCAAGTAAGTGGTACCATAGCATAACCCCACAACTATTCACACATGGGATGACATGGCCATAAATTCCATGACAAATTCTTACCCCCAAGCCGAACCTTAGAGATGATTGCTGAAATTTATAACTTCAGGCAACCAAGCTCAGAGAACATCGGCGAAACGTGGGATAGATTCAAAGGTTTGCTTCTGACTTGCCCCCACCATGGTCTCACCAAGGAACAACTCTCCCAATTATTCTATAAAGGATTGGTGAACCAATGTAAGACCATGGTACTTTCATCCCTTGGTGCTGATATCCTGAAGAAACCCGGAGAGCAGTTCCTTAATGGAATTGAATCCCTTTGTGAAGAAATAAGGGATTGGGCTACCGGTGGTTCCAGAGGCAGCACCCCAGGTCTATACCAAGTAGGAGGAAGCGACAGCAAGATCGAGCAATTGTTGAAGAGTCATGAACAATTAATGGAGAGTAACGCTCAGCAATCCACTAAAGTAGTGCCTTGCAGAAAGTGATGGAGCAATTGGCCATGAGTTCTCTTCCCCAGCATGCAAAAGTGGTAAATTCAAGACAACCTCAGGTATCACATTCCTCTGTGTTTCCTTTACCTTCTGATGTGTTCTACACAGTGTGGAGGACCACACGATTTCGAACAGTGCCCTGAGTTGCAGGAATTAAAAGCATCTGAGGAAGTGAATTATGTCAACAACAACCAAGGATTCAGACAACCTTGGCAGAGAAATTCAAACTTCTCCAAACTCCCAGAACCAACCAGGATTTCAGGGAAATCCAAGACAATTCCAGCAACCAACATATGGTGGCAGACCACCCCAATATTCATCAAATCATGAAGCCGAGATGGCCGAGATGCGTGATTTAATGATGGCTTTGATGAACAAGTCACGAGATACACAGGAAGACATCAGCCCTTAGGAAAGATCAGAAGTCACTGCACTCTCAGATCCAGCAAATGTTACACAGCAGAGGCCAGCCGGCCAATTACCTTCACAGACTCAAATAAACCCAAGGGAGCACGCAAAATCGTTACCTTTGGAAGTAACGATTTAAGCGCGGTCACTCTCAGAAGCGGAAGAGAGGTTGGTAAGGATCAAAGGAAAGAAAAAGAAAAGCAAATTGATCCTATTGACTTGGAGGAAATCTCCACAGAGGTACAAGCTAGGAGACACAGGCTCCTGTCCCTTTCTCTCCCTCTTCTACTTCTACTCCTCACAATAAAAATCAAATTTCTACTGAAAAACTGCCATTTCCCAATAGGCTTAAGAAAAAGCATTTAGATGAGCAGTTTAAAAAGTTTTGGGTATCTTTAAGCGTTTAACTATTGATATCCCTCTGATTGATGCATTAAAGCAAATGCCCACTTATGCCAAGTTCCTGAAGGAATTAATCAACAATAAAAGACAGATGGAGGACGTTGAGATGATCAGTTTGACCGAGGAGTGCTCCGCAGCATTGCTACGAGCCCTACCGCCCAAACAGAAAGACCCCGGACTACCGATTGTACCATGCTACATCAGATATTTGATTGCGGCCATGGTCTATGTGACCTTGGGGCCAGCATCAATATCATGCCATACTCAATTTTCACGAGGATTCATGGCAGTCAATTAAAGCTAGTTTCCTTTTCCCTACAATTGGCTGATAGATCCTCAATAAAGCCGATGGGAATGGTGGAAAATTTGGTAGTTGGAGTCGACAATTTCATCTTTCCCGCCGACTTCATGGTTCTAGACATTGATGAAGATACCAAAGTCCCCCTAATCCTTGGAGGACCCTTCCTAAGTACCGCACGCGCGCGATCATTGACGTCCAGGAGGGCAAAGTCATCTTCCGAGTTGGGGACGAAAAGATCGAGTTCGATATGGCAAAAAATGGTAAGAAAAAGTGTAAATGCTCATACTGTTTGTTGTGTCGGTCTTTTGGCAGATAATGGTGAGAGTGAATTCCAAGATGATGAAGAAACATTCTCCATCCCCTCAATCGAAGCACACGAATTAGAGGCATTGGAGCAAATCTTGGTTTCATCAATCGAAGAGTCTCCCACAAGGGAAATCAAGGTGGTTATTGACCAACTCAATGGTCACAAGCGAAAAAGTGCCCATGGACCTCAACCACCATTAGAGAGCTTAGAACGCTCACCATTTAAAGCCATCCCATCAATCGAACAACCTCCCGAGGTAGATCTTAAAGCACTTCCATCCCATCTCAAATACGCCTTCCTATCAGGTAACAATGCTCTTCCTGTTATCATCTCCTCTCTTCTAACTGCTGAACAAGAAACTAAATTGTTAGGAGTCTTAGGAGATCATAAGAGAGCGATAGGTTGGTGTCTAGCTGATTTAAAAGGCATTGATCCTAGTTTTTGCACTCATCGTATATTTATGGAGGAGCATCATAAATCGATCAGGCAGAATCAGAGGCGATTAAACCCAAACTTGAAGGAAGTTGTGAAAAAGGAGGTTTTGAAATTGTTAGATGCAGGTATCATCTATCCAATTTCCGACAGCCCTTGGGTGAGTCCGGTCCAAGTGGTTCCTAAAAAGGGAGCATAGTGGCCGTCCCTAATGAAAAAGGAGAATTAATCCCTCAGAGACAAACAACTGGCTGGAGAATGTGCATTGATTATAGAAGATTAAATGCAGCCACTTGGAAGGATTATTTTCCTTTACCATTTATAGATCAAATGTTAGAAAGATTGGCAGGTCAGGAATTTTATTGTTTCCTAGATGGATACTCAGGCTATTTCCAATTCCAATTGCACCAGAGGATCAGGAAAAGACCACCTTTACCTGTCCTTATGGTACCTTTGCTTATAATCGTATGCCATTTGGACTTTGCAATGCTCTGCCACTTTCCAACGTTGTATGCAAGCAATATTTTCTGATTTCATAGAAAAAAGTATAGAAGTATTCATGGATGATTTTAGCGTATATGGTTCCACTTTTGACGATTGCTTGCAGCAGCTGGATTTGATTTTAGACAGGTGTGAAGATACAAATTTAGTTTTGAATTGGGAAAAATGCCACTTCATGGTGAAGGAGGGCATAGTGTTGGGACACAAAGTGTCAAAAGCTGGTATTGAAGTAGACCGGGCCAAGGTCGAAATCATCGAGAAACTCCCACCTCCTACCACCATCAAAGAGGTTCGAGCATTCTTAGGCCACGCCGGGTTCTACCGTCGGTTCATTTCGGACTTCTCCAAGATTGCCAAACCCTTAAGTGACTTACTAGGGAAGGATACAAAATTTGAATTCACTACGGAATGCTTGGAAGCATTTGAAGTCATCAAGGAGAAGTTAATTTCAGCCCCTGTAGTCGTCTCCCCTGATTGGTCTCTTCCCTTCGAGATCATGTGCGATGCAAGCGACTACGCTGTGGGGGTTGCATTATGTCAGAAAAAGGATAAGGTATTGCGAATAATCACGTATGCAAGCAATACCCTCGGATGCACAAAAAAATACACAACCACGGAAAGGAGCTTCTTGCAGTTGTCTTCGCCCTAGACAAATTTTGCTCTTACTTATGGGGGTGAAGTCATTGTGCATACGGATCATTCTGCCCTGAAGTACCTCTTTACCAAATCGGAAGCTAAGCCAAGATTATTGCGCTGGATCCTTCTACTCCAAGAATTTGATGTTTTGGTTGTTGACAAGAAGGGTTGTCTCAATGGTGTTGCTGATCACCTCTCCCGCATTGAACGACCATACGACGGGATCCCCATCAGAGAATATTTCCCAGACGAGACGGTGTTCAGTGTTCAACAGCTTTCATGGATGGAATCTGCATCGAAAGATGATATTGCACATAATTTTACAGAACTAGTTGCATTGTGTGAAGCCTTGCAGGAGCCATGGTTTGCAGACATGGCCAATTACTTAGCCTCCAGAATCCTACCTCATGGTCTCTCTTCTCAGCAAAAGAAGAATTTTTGTCTCAAGTAAAGCATTTCTTCTGGGATGATCCATACTTATTCAAAGTTTGTGCCGATGGGATCATCCGGAGATGCATTCCTGAAACAGAGGTCACTTCAGTTCTGCAGTTTTGTCACTAAGGAGGCCAGCGGACATCATGGGGCTACACGAACAGCAGCCAAGGTATTGGAATCAGGGCTCTATTGGCCGACCTTGCATAAAGATTCCATCAGTTTGTTTCTCAATGTGATAGTTGTCAAAGAATGGGAAACATCTCCAGGCGTCATGAAATGCCGCTAACAAATATCTTGGAGGTCGAATTATTCGATGTGTGGGGCATCGACTTCATGGGTCCCTTCCCCTCATCGCAGGGCAATCAATACATCTTAGTCGCCGTCGACTATGTTTCCAATGGGTTGAAGCTATTCCATGCTCTTCTGCCGATGCCAAGACTGTTCTGAAATTTCTAAAGAAAAACATTTTCCCAGATTTGGCGTCCCGCGGGCTATCATTTCTGACGGTGGTTCTCACTTTTGCAACCGTCAGTTGATAACCTCTTAACGAAGTATGGAGTTCACCATAAGATTACGCTTCCCTACCATCCACAGGCTAATGGACAGACCGAAGTCTCCAACCGTGAATTGAAATGGATCTTACAGAAAACGGTCCGTTCATCTCGCAAGGATTGGTCCCCCAAACTCGATGATGCTTTATGGGCATACGAACTGCCTTTAAAACTCCTATCGGACCACACCATTCCGCCTTGTGTATGGGAAAGCTTGTCATTTGCCCGTAGAACTTGAGCATAAGGCCTACTGGGCTCTCAAAGCACTCAACTTTGACATGGAGAAAGCAGGAGTCAAAAGAAACTTCCAGTTATCTGAGCTTGAAGAATTACGCCACAACGCTTATGAGAATGCTCAGCTCTATAAAGAGCGTACTAAGAAGATTCATGACCAAGCTATTCTTCCACGCGATTTTCATGTGGGTGATCAGGCTTCGTTCGGCCGGCGCATGTTCATGGCATAAATTGGGTGTTTTGGGGGTGGTCCCACGTGGGCCCACGTGGGTCCTACGTTCTACTCCAATAATATACTGCCACATATAAAACAACCACAAAACAGCCAGACCAAACAACCACAAAATGACACCCGAACACAGCCCAAGTCCTCCTCTACAATTCCGCCTTCGACTTTTTCCGGGAAAAGTTGAAATCTCACTGGGCTGGACCTTTCACCATCACTTCCATGACTGAATATGGTGCTTTGAGCTTGAAAATTCTACGGGTACAAGATTCAAAGTCAACGGTTCCGCGCTTAAAGAAATATCTAAGCCCTGAATGTAAGACTTCCAACTCCGTGGAACTTATTCTCCGTGATTCCACCTCGAAGAAGTTGATGCCACTGCACATTACAAAATGCTGCTCTATCGCCAAAGGCCAAGTGTAGGCCTTCACATCCCCACGTACACGTTCCAGGGAAGTTGTGTTCTTTCTCTGCTATTAAATTTTATTTGTATCATTATTTTCTTTGCTTCTTTTATTAACACTGGGGACAGTGTTCCTGCTAGTGTAGGGGCAGGGGGACCCCCCCTCCCCCATAAAAAAAAACGTTATAGTATGTCTAGTTATCCAATATAGTAAGTTTTAAGTTTATTAACCTTCTACTTAACTTTTGTATGTCCTTGATTAAGTTGACAATAGGGAAGACTTAATATTTGTTCTCTCAAGAGGTAAGCTTTCTAATGACCTTAGATATCATTTCTCACTCATGATTCTTTTTGTTAACATGAGTAAATGAACTTACTTCTACTTTGTCTTTGATCTACTTTTGGGTGATATGTCTTTCCTTCCTTTTCAAAATAGTTCAATCTTAGGGTGACAATCTGAGAAAAGGGTGATGAAAAAAGAAAAAAAAGAAGAAGCTTCGAAAAAAGAAAAAAAGAAGAAAACCTCTCCAAAAAAATATATATGAAGCATTATGAGGTTGCAAGATTGCCTCAAAATAAAAGCAAGAATTGAGAGTTTTCCTTTTGTTTTCTCCTAAATTCCCCGTTCTTAAATAAAAAAACAATCATGGTTAGATTTAGAAACCCTTGAAAAATAGGGCTGAATGAAAAAAAAACACACAACCATGATGAGAGTCTTGGCCACATTCAGAAACTCTTGAAAAATAGAGTTGAATGCTGGAAACCGGAAGAAGGAGAGATGCAAAAACCCCTTATGCAAAATAGCCCATGAGGTCTTGTTCCATTTTTGAGATTGAATGTTTTATTACTTACCCACTTGTATATTATTGATAGAATGAGAATGATTAAGTGATGCTTATGATTAAGAATCAAGTAGTTAGGAAAGAAATATCTCATTGTCATTCTAGAGTTTATTTGTTTTGTGCACAAGTTGTTACTCTTTTCTGATTTAATTTTGCTCGAGAACTAGCAAAAGGTAAGTGTAGGGCCTTGATAAGCCGTAGACTTATCATATTTATAAGCTAGATTTGTAGTGTTATTAGTTAAAATAAGGTTATAATAGTTAGTATTTGCATTAATTTATATAAGAAGTCATTTTATATGTTCAGACTAATGCTCTTGTTTTTTTTATGCAAGGAGCAAGTTTTTCATCAAAAACAGACCTTGCCGGATATGAAGCCGGATCTCTCATGCACGGCGCAAGTACACAGCAGAAATGGGATGCTGCCGGACATGGTGCCGGGTATGTTGTATCCGGCATAAGCAAAAGATGCGCCTGTCTACCAATAGATGTCGGTTAACCGTTATCCAAACATTAGATGCCGGGTATAATGCCGGATGGAATATGTCCGGCATAAGTGACTTTTCGCGCCAGGGCGGTTTCGACCATTACGGAAATAGCACGTGTTTAATCCCGATGCCGGATGACTTAGACCCGGCATGAGACCGGCATCCGAAGAACTTTTGTCTATAAAAGGCGCAAGAGGCTGAACATTTTGGGTGTTCATTTTCCACCATATTTCCACACACTTACTCCACAGAATAGACGTACTTTCGACTGAAGAACTGTGCACAACCATTCAAGAAGAAGAAGAAGTTTGGAAGAAGATTTAGAGGGTGAAGGCCATGTCAAAACTCTCCCTTCTCCTTGTATTTCCTTCTTCAATTCATGGGTGATTGAGTAGTAGTTCCTTCTGTTCTTGGTTGGGATGAAACTCCTTTTGTAAGACAATATGATCTTCTTAATATAATTTTCAAGTTTATTAAGAGTAAGGTTCTTAATGAAGGAGAATTGGTTGATCTCTTTTTCTCTTCATGCAATTTTTACTTGTGGAGGATTAATCCAAGTAGAATAGGTTAGACTCTTCTTCTGTTTAAGTTCTGTACATAAATGTGTATATAATACCTACTAAAATCTCTGTTAGCAAAATGGCGCCGTTGCCGGGGACTTGGAATTAGTCCAAGTCCTTAACCTGGTTAATTGCCATATTATATTCTTTCATTCATTAATTTTTTTTTATTATTTTATGTTGTCTTGCAATTGTTGAATGTGCCGGATTTAGTGCCGGATGTATATTACCCTGGCAAAACCAGAAGAAGTCTGTGCCGGATAGTAGACGCCGGCATTGTACCCGGCCTATTCTACAAAAATTGTTAATTTATTCCTGACTATTGTTGTTTGAATGTTATTTGTGTTTTCGCTATTTTTTACGTGCCGTGTACAATGCCGTGTGAGTGTGTCTGGCACGTTCGGAGGAAGTCTGACGCCGGACACTTCCTACCCAGCACGGTACCCGGCTAAGTTAACTTAGCATTGTTTTTATTTTTCTACATATATATATGAATTCCTTCCTCTTATAATTCTCTCACCTTTGTTCAACTTTGTACTCAGGATGCCTAGAAACATTTGGATGGCAAAGTTACAAGTGGGGTGTCCGCTCTTTTCCATTTTCTGCATATATTGTGGTTAATGAATACTCTACCCCCGTACAGGGGTAGAAATATTTATTAAGAGGAGGAAGTTGAGACCCGCCCTTGCTTATCACCGCCTTAGGACTACGGCACGCATAGGGTTCTGCCCGTGGATGAACTTAGGCGGAGATTCCCTCATATGGGTATCTTCACCAATAGGGTTCACCGAAGGCCCCACTCCTATGCTATCTTTACTAGTAGAATTAGGCGCACTAGGTTTAGGGTTGTCTTTTAATATACTTTCTCTTTTATATATTTTCTTTTATTATTTTGTCTTTATTATGATATGTAATGACAATGATATTATATATTGAATAAAAGCATATATTAGTGATTACATGTTATTTTCATATTACTTAAAAATAATTTCTTTGTTATCTTTTATATATTTCTTTTAGTTTTTTTTAGATGGGATGATAAGCTTATTGGAATATCTAAGTAACTGAGTAAGTAGTTAAGGGAAATTTAATCAGTGAAAAAGGAAAGGAAAACCCCGACAGGAGGGAAAACAGAAATCACAAATCGCTTTCTGTTTTTTTTAATTCAGTTGGACTTCAACTTCAGTTTTCTAGTCAGATCAGGTTCTAACTAATTAAGTATGTGTAACAAAGTTGCCCTGGGTTTAGTTGAGTTAGAATTGATAGCACACCAAATTTACAGGGTCAAAAGCTTAGGAAGTTTTGGGAATCCAAACACGTGAACAACAGGGAAGGATTGTATACCATCCCTGTCTGTTTGTTTCCGTCTTTCAGTTTCTGTTTTACTTGGGGTTCGTGTGAGTTTGTTTCATTAGAGATAACAGCAAGATGTTGGGGTTGTTAAAACAGAAAACAATTTATTGAGTCATGTAGCTAAGACATAAACTCACTTGAGAAAGATTAACCAATGTCATGAACGAACTAAGCAACAGAAGGGAATCTCAAATTCTGTTTCAGTTCAATTCCTTCTCTTCTGTTTCAGACCTTCCAGTCAAGTATGGTTATATATTGTCTCTGTAACAGATTGAAATGAAAGAGTAATAACCCATGAAATGGGTAACTAAACAGATGGGAAAAAGGGAGTGAAAAGGCAACCAAATCCGGGAATGAGGAACAAAACAGAGGGGGGAAAAGTTTAACAACTTAGTACATCAGTGCTAGTTGTTTTCAGAAACGAGTAACCTTCTGTATAAGTAAGTTCACAGGGGTGTTTAAGTAGTAATACAGTCCTAAGTCCTAATAATCTGTAGCAGAAATTGTGGGATGGTGAGTTGAGATGTGAAAGGAAATTAGATGTACATATATACATGCAACCGATAATTGATCAAGTGTGAAAAGACCTTGGGTTATATTTTACCATACCACAAGGTTTTGATATTATAAAATTAAATGCCTACAAAACCACGTGTTATAAAGTCTAGTGACACATAATATCGTAACACATAACGTTATGTAACAATAACACAAAACAATATTATGTGGCTAAGGATATAGTTGTTCAACCGTCATGCTAAATGCATACATACATAGATAAACATGTACCAAGTAGTAAAGTTATACACTATAGTTATAACGACATAAATACTAAGGTTAGCATAAGACTTTGGTGGGTAAATAAACCCTAGTGAAGTATCATAAGTGTATAACGCAAGGTTTCATGCTCTAATGTAAACCGAGAAATAACTCACACAACGAGTAAGGGGTTTATAAATATTAATAACGATACTTTAACCAGTAACAATGTTAAGTCTGGGGACATAGTACTAGGATTTCAAACGTTATTCGGAAATACCGAATTGTTTGTCATATGGATTGACGCTTAGTGTTCCTCGTATTACTAGATCGTATTCCCGACGTACGCGCTCGAAAGCTCTGGTCTGCCACTGCACGAATCTAGTCATCGGTGTACGGTATGTAAAGGGATTTGATCCGAGTTGTCCTGAGGAATTCCTCGGGCTCGGATTTGTTTGATAAATAACTTGTGTGAATGTATGTATGTGATGTATGTGTATGATGTGTAGTTATGTTCATTGCATTATTTATTTGTGCACGAACGTCCTACGGGACTAATATTACGTCGACTATAGATCGACTTATATAAAACTACATATGCGAAATGTGTTTTGACCACTGTTGTCTGACCTAATGCGCTAAGTATTACAAGTATGTATTTATAACCTAATTAAAATACTTAGGAACGGGCACGACATTGTCGGTCTCTAGAGCTTTGACTCAAACGTGAATTTACCTAGAATAATTCTAGGCATGCGTAAGACCCATAGGGCAGCCAACAAATTAGTGATGTACTCCATAACAAAAACTGTAACTGACTATCTAACTAACAAGCTAACAGTGGAGTGTGAATGAATGTGATGATGTACCTTAATCCAGACAGTCACTGGCGCTGGTCGCGCGTAGAGATCTCTTGGGTTATCCCGTATCGGGTTTTACCCTAGTGAATCCTGAACGAGCCTATATAGATCGTCAGGCGGAGTGTGCTGCTACCGTTGGCACCAGGCCCTTGGCCACCTAAATGGACACCTTTACAAAGGCAAAGTGAATAAGTCCCAGAGTCTTCGGATGATCAGGGCAGTGAGCACCATTGTGTGTACGTGGGACTACTGTCCAAGTGAGTATACTTCGGGTTGTCCTAACTGACACCCCGGCTGTGCTAACCTAAACAAACGATATGTGAAGGCCCGGAGGGCCGAGTGATGTAATATGTGATGATGTTAACATACGATGAACGAGTTCCAGTACCATTGTATTGTAGGATGTATGACAGTAATGTGTATATCCATATATGTCTGTTTGGATTGGATGAATGATTATATAATCATGCATGTTGGTTACAGTATTTATCATATCTGTGAAATGACAAGCATGGAACCAATCTAATATCAAGACGGTTAAAAATGACAAGTGACCAATAGGGTCCAGATCCGGCATACTCAGCGACTATCGCTGATACTACACTTATTGTGCAGGTGTTGAACATGTTGAAGCCGAAGTGCGGGATTGGGTAGTTAGGACATTGTTGATTTTAGATCTACCGTTTATACCTCGTTATGTAGTAAATGATTCCACTGGAAGGGGGTTATAAGAGTAGATTATGTTTAGATGCCACAGTAGTTGTGCTTTTGATACTTGATAGAAATGTAGGAGGTATCTCGTTGTCACTGCGGATTGTATTTTTGTGTTTATTTTGTTAAGATGTTGTACTGCTATCACTCGTATGGGCGAGTGGTGGCAAGTACACCCATGTGAGTTCTATTACTGTATTCCTTCCGCTGTGAGACGCCTTTATTTCCTGTTTCACGTGAGCGCTATTACGTATTTTTATGAGGGGTGTTACCAAAGGGTATCAGAGCGGAGTACCGCTCTGATGACGAGATACTAGGTTAAGACAGTGAGCTTAGGATTTGGGAAACTTGGGAACGTTTGTGAGGTACGAAACGTCTATGTCTTAATGGAATTATGTGTTGGCAGAGCCTTGGCCTACAAGTGTTAGCCCATGGGGCCATAAATGAGTTGATTGTATTATGGTGCGTTGCTGAAAGACGAACGGTAATACCGACATCTAGTGGTGGAGTGAGCCAGAACTGACCAAGGGCATAAAGGCCGGAATATTACCCTGTTAAGGTCCAGCTGAGAGCTCAACCAGGAGGAGACACAAACATCGTGAGTACATTGGCGATAGTCCACTTTCATGTGGAAGTCCAATACGAACTACCGCCGACAGTACCCCTCCCGCCACAACCCAATGGTATAATACAACCAAGAAATATAATCCCCGAATATGGGAAGAGGGCTACCAAGCCCAACAGGCCGTTTAAACCCTCTCGCAGCGAATGAATAATTCCTGCTCCTATAACATGCATACAACCTCAAGGTCATACCTCCATTGACGACCAAGCGCCGTATCAATAGGCACTGCCAGAGGCGAGCGCCACTACCACTATAACATCGTGGAAAGGGTCACCCAAGAACATCAGGGCAAGCGGACCGGGAGCACCAGGAACTCCGCGAGACCGACGCCCGTAATGGGACCTTTAACCACCAAACTGCAAAAGAAATATCTTGAGAACGTGGAGGAACTTTGTGAGAATACCGTCCGGTTATGTTCAAACTACAATCCTAAACTTGTGTACACACAATACCGTGACACTAGACCCTGTCGTGACGGCACCTGTAGGGAGACAAAGTCCAAACGTTACTCTATTATAAATCTAATGTGATGGAGGACTTGATTATCTAATCAATATGGTCAGGAAAATTTCCCAAATCCAAATATCTTCTTATTCTGAACACCTTTCTAACAGTACTTAAACAACCAATGCAGCAGTGAGACAAACAAGTCGGAAACCGACAACTCTACTTGCATGATGCGCTTGCAACAGCAAGCGCTGATTTGAACAATTACTAATAATTTCAATCTCAAGCGCTGAATTAAACATGTACCTATAATTTTGTCTACCCCCGCGCACTTGCCACTGCAAGTGCTGCAAATAATTACTACTGCAGCTACCACTGCTATTATCGTACCAACGAATACTGTAACTGCGTAGACCTATGGTACGACACCATGGCTACCAATAATCACCAAACAATTGTACACCTCTAGTATAACTACATAAATACATTGATACAATAAAACCTCTAAGATACGAGGCCTACAACCTCTGAAGGACTCGACGAGTCCGAATAACGCAATAAAAATGGCACACCAGCCCATTACAATTATAACTATTAAGCAAGACGATCAAATGACGCAGGCTGAGAGCCAAGATAACATATTTAATTAACAAACCATTAAGGCTCAATTTGGAAGTGGACGGTGAAACCTGATTCCCGGGGATCAAGGGAACCAACCACAAATTGGGGTGAAAGGTTATGCAACACTGGTGCTGATCACACCAGAGTCGTTGACTCCTGAACTCTTCACAAGTTGCCAAATTAATAATAGTAAGGATAAACAAGACTGCAGTATCCTAGTTACAAACAACTAGCAAAGGAAACTTGCGATTAACTGCTACGTTATATATATTAAGTTCACAAATAAAACTATGAGGAGAATACGATCGTATAACGATCGCTGCCATACAATTTACAACTATATAGTATGCGCAGTATTTATATTATTCACTTATATTCTATCTCTGATTTACTCTCCTATATTATATGTCACATTTTCCATCATCTTAATGTAAGGTGATTATTCGATTTGATGCATTATATGATGCAACTAATATTAAGAACTTATCTTAATATCTTGTCACATTTCCGGACATATATTTATAACTCCTAAGGTTTTATTTTATACTAACCCTAAGTTATAAATTCCATTTTTCTCATTAAATATTATAACCATACTCTTAATAAACACTTATTACTGCCAAACATATACATCAAAGTTCCTACTTCCATCAACTCCTAATCTTTCCATTATTACAATATTGCCACCTATTTAATAAAACGTATACATATCACACGTTATAATATTTTAACTTCATAATAAATGTAACTTATAATTTACTAACTATATTCATGTATACGCCAACCCGTGATGAACACAAGAGAATTAGAAAAAAACGTCAGTCACAGATGGACCAAGTGAAAAGAACAATTCTACCGTAACACGGCTATTACCAATACCTTCGCAACAATGAACGCGAATCAACGCTGAACGCGTGAATAATTACCATCTCCGAGCACCACCGTTACCAAGGAGTGCCATATATTGTTATGTACAATTGCAACTAATCAACATCAAGATTAAATTAAGATGTATTATCAATATCATACCAATATGAAACAAGTTCTAAGTAGAAGAAGGGCTACCGCCATGGGCGTCTCGCCATGTAAGAAACGGTAAGTATCGATATATGCTAAAACATTCGTTCCGTTGTGACGACTGTCAGTGATGAATGAATGTTCAAATTAAAACAATGGCAAACTTAACCAAACACTAAATAGCGCGAGTACGCAAGTACCTAATGTACAATAAGCATAAGCTCAGGAGACCGGGAACACCGACTCCACCTACCTTCCAGTATACTACTAAAATGCAAGATCACACGTTAAAATAATGAAACAAGGGAGCTCGGGACATACCGTAAGCATATGAATAACAATGATGAATTCTACAGGCGCCATACAGCGCACCAGAATATAAATAACGCAGTTACAAGAACTAGCACTAAACAAAAGTAACAACAAGACATTACTTACTAGCTGATACCAAGAGTATATACACATGTATGCTAACCTAATGTGAAAATGTTTAGTCCAATGGAAAACTGATCTTATGAGAGTGGGCATCAAGGATTCACTTATAATATTTGTACGAACAACTCATTGCAGTACCACCGATAAGATGGTTGGGAGGTGAAGAGCAATTGCTAAACAATCATACACCTATCAATACATCAACTAAAAGGAACAGGGAACAAATGTGAATACCTAAGTAGGAGAACTATCCTATCCGTATCGGAAGCATAAGTAAGAGAGACGATGATTAACCTGGAGAAATAGTTTATGTATTCATGGAGATCGGGATGGGAGAACTGGCAAACCCAGCACCTAATCCAAGTCGGCTCCAGCAAGCTCATTCACAGCAACATGAGATCAAACTTCTTTCATTGCAACTTCGAGTGAAGCACGAAAGGAGAATCAAGTAAGAACACGATCGGTATGTTACAAAGACTACCCATCCCTACTTGCAGGGTCTACGGACAACTTCTCTTCCGAACACGCGACAAGTCTCAAACCCGCGCTTGTTCGAACCAACTTGACATCTAACACCGCACACCTGACCTTGTCATCCGGCAAACACTCTCATAGGGTTTGCATGACACTCCAACATATGAACAAGTTATCCCGATCCCATCAAGGATTGTTCCGGATGAGCCAACCTTCAGAAGAAGGATCTTTTCCGACTTAGAGGTCTCTTTGCTAAAGGCATTCAAGAACCCATTTGCAGTCTTTGACTAAAGATTAGTAAACCTTCAATTGATGGATCTTTTCTAACTAAGTCCATCGCAAGTCGGGCTAACTCATAGCTTAGCCTCGTCCTGACCCTTTCCCAATGAGACCATTACGGCAAGGGTATTTGATCGAGCCTAACTTGAGTCAACTCAACCAACAAAATTAAGTCACAACAGCAAACAAACAGGATCCATCTAAGCCTTCATCCCAAACTAACCATCCGAATGGAATCAACAACAACAGCCGCCTTGGTCAGGCGACTAGCGAAAGACATCAACGCTCAACTGGTTAGCAACCAAGTGCTACCACTAATATGTTACTAAGGACATGAGACCAGGGAACAAAAATAATGTTCCAACCACCTTACCACCATACTGCTAGAACATTAGAATCTACGACAAAATAACCAACATTGCGGATCAATCAACATCAAACTACAACAAGGACATCCATCAAAAGGGAGGTTGACAATAGAATACTTCACAATAGTCGTGTAACGGACGCTACCAGTTTACTAAACGAGACATGGGACGACCGCACTCCGATAGGAGCATGTGGGCCTGACAGACTTATCTATAGGTTAGTCAGGTAAGTAGTAATGTATCAGTATGATACCCCATGCATGTAGACAAGTAGTGTTAGGAACACGAGAAGTAGTCAACTCCGTACTACGGACAGTGATGCAGAGTACCTCGAAGATGGACGAGAAGAGCCGCAGTTAACCAACGGGCTAGAGAAACCAAGAACCTACAACACAGAAGAGCGGTCGATACACAGTGAAGACAAGGAGACCGAGGCAGATGACTGAAACAAGAAACCACTATATGGACGAATAATACATAGAACCCTCATAAGGATCATGCAAGTTCTTACAATCCAGAGGAAATCTACCAGATGATGTAAACATAAACGCGTGACTACGTAATGATGGAAGATAAGATAAATACTAGCAGATACCTTAAGAAGGAGTAATGGACTTGGAATCTACCACTCACATGATGGTTCGCTCATCTTATCTGCTTGACTCTTTAGATAGTAGCTGCTGAGAGTTTACGCCTCTACACTCTGTAGGACTGAGTGTTTTGGTATTGCACTTGTGCAGTTATTAATCTAGTAGAAATACAGAAAGATGCAATGGATATCAACAAGAGTGTGTATCAAAGATCTACAACAGTGTACTACCCTGGAACAAAACCACCAAGGGACACGGATGACAATCATCATCTACGTGGACATGTAGGCGGGTATGTCTTGGTATTACAAAGACAAGTGCAAAGAGCACCAAGTACTAACAAGAGCCAATGTCATACTATACCTCAAACTGAATATCAGTGGGAGAAGACACACAAATGTATGCTAGTGATCCAAATAAGAGGATACACAGTAATGGAAAGAGGGAAATTGAGCCTATGTTCATGGGTCTGCACCTCATACAGAGCGAGTGGGCCCATTAGAATGAACTTGGGAGAGAGCACAAATACGTGCCTCACCCTTTACATATATTTAAGAGGCTGAAGGGGCTAGAGTTATACCCGTCTCTCTGATATGAGAACAAGCTACTCTGAAGGTGAAAACACCACATGAGAGTTAGAGAACTCTATGAGAGCCAAGTATCCAGCGCTCCTTGTGGAGCGGCTGTCGAATACTTGTGGGGTACGGGGGCGTAACCCTTTTTAAGGGGGGTAGAACCTCTTGGCTGTGCACATGTTTGCACTAAATTCTGTTATTTCGTATGCGGGGCATACAATAGTTGTGGGTATGCGGGTCATACGATGTTGATTGTTGGGATGTTTGTGGGTATGCGGGGCATACGATGTTGGTTGTTTGTAATGTTGTTTGTTCATTTTGTTGGTGTTATTTGGTACGCGGGGCGTACGTGGTTGAATTGTTTGTGTGAGACGTGCACTTGTTGTATGGATCTTATCAAATACTTGTTGAAATGACGTGTCTACATCCATGAAAGTAGTACTGTTCTTTATGATAGGTGCGATATATATATTTGTAGTACCTTGTAGATTGATTACATATGGTATAGTTCGGATACAAAATAAATCCTTAGATATGGAATGTGTAATGGTGGCATGGTGTGGACACCTCGGGGAGGTTGTCAGGATTAGTTGAACCGATAGGAAATAGTGGTACTGATGGATCGCCTACATCCATATGTTCGAATTAACGCCACAAATGATGGCTATGTGCTGTATAAGTGCAATACGATGTGTGTAAATGATATATCACATAGATATACATTGTGGGATTATAAGGGTAGTTATTAATACACCTATTTAAGGACATACGTGTATTAATTGATTATCATGTGTGTCCGTATGTGTAATTGTATGCGAGGCATACGTGTTTTGTCTTGTTGGTAGGTTGTTTGCGCATTGCGCATATGTGTATGTTGTGAACATGTATGTAAGTATCCTACAAGATACTCGGATGTATGAATTGTTGGCGCATTGCGCATATGTGTATGTTGTGAACATGTATGAATGGTTGACGATTGTTATATATATATACATATATGTGTACACTATTCAGATATACGGTACCGCTTAGGTATCGCCACATCAAATAGATGTGCACCATGGCTATATGGGTAGTCGTTATAAATCACTCGAGAAAGACGACTTCGGGACGAAGTCTCCTTAAGGGGGGTAGACTGAAATACCCCTAAATAATTAAACGCTAATTTAATATATAAATAGCTATATTAAAGTACAAATAATCAAGCAAGTAATAACCTGCGAATAAACGAACAATGTGTTATTACGGTACTTATGTACATATGGATATGTATATGTAAATGTACATAACGTTACAAGATTTTAACGTTGTACTTATAACCAAAACGTGACATAACGAAATAATCGTATATATATATGTACATACGACTAATAACGTGACATGTTAATACAAGTCACTTACATGCAATAAATAGACATAATAAGGCTGAAAATAAAAATAAAAATAAAAGAGCAACTATGCTCTAGCGGGATTCGAACCCGAGACCTCTCGTACCTATCCCGAAACCTTAACCGCTTGAGATATGTTCAAATTCGGTAGTACATATCAACTAAGTATATCTAGTATTCTCTCTACGAAAGTTACAGGAAAGAAAAAATGGGAAAAACACGTACAACACTCGACATCCTCCTCTGTATTCGATATTTCAAAGCCAGTATTACTCCAAACTTCCATACGAACTGCACTTCTTTTTTTTCAATCGCCCATAAGCCCATGAGACAGGGCAGATTATTCTTTTCAATCGCCCATCATTTCCCTGGAAACTTGTAGTCACGAACCACACCCCTTTGACGCCAAGAACACCCCGTGCATCAGTTTGTCTGCTGGAGATTTCCACGCATTCACACGGGAGCCACCAGCAGGAACCGTGAACTATTACAACCACCAGTCCTTGTTCTTTGAATGAGTGTCTCAGTCTAACCAATCCAAACTGAGCCCACTCCATGCAAGAGCTCGACTGGAACCACACGATTCGGTTCTGAGCACAGGTGAGGAGATTATCAGTTGCTCACCCATCGTCCTTCATTTCTGTCTTTGTACTGAAGATCTTCTTCATTTCCTAACTCACTCCTCCCTCAGTCTTTGCATAATGCTGTCTGGAAATGTAAACAGTGAAGTGCTTCATTCCTCCTCGAGTCCAACTCAAGGTAATACTCCAAACCAGCCTTTCTCATTTCTGTCTTTTGTCTCTGCTCAGTTCTGATCGAGACTGCATAACCCAATTCCTCAGGTCTCTGTAATTGTCGTGCAAGAGCACTGTATGCTAACCAAGGTAGAACTCTGGAGGTCCTGAGATAATTTCTCCCAAGAACTCCTAGTAGGTAAGTCACGAACCATGAGAATAAAAAGAAAGGAAAAAAAAACAAACTGGTTGTGCAGTTCTCTGGATTCTTGAACTTCTGTTACAAACGTGACCTCCATGACTGAAGTTTTTCTGTCTTTCTGGTCTGTGTGACATGATGTCCTTCTCCCAAAGATAAACAATCAAGCAATCCCTCCTCAACCCAACAGCACCTTCGGGTTTGAACTGCAGTGGAAGGTAAATTCATTTAACCTGTTACAGGATCACAAGTGTTCTGTCGATTTCTCAAACTCTGTAAAACAGTGTTCTGATTATTAGATGCCTGGAAATATTACAACTTTAGTGTTGAGGTTGGTCTGGGAGTTATAAACTATGCTAAGACTTTAACTAAACTGATGCATCGGTTGTTAGGAAAAAAAAATAACAGAAGGATCTGTAGCAGTTCCATCCTTTCTCTCAGTTAAACCCAGTTCTGTATCACACAGTCCCTTGGGTAGCCTTGAGTTCTAATACATTGTAATCCTGTAATACACCTAATTATGTCTCTACACGTGAGGATGAGGAAGGAAAGAAGTAAAAACAGATCCTAACTAAAGAAAGGAAAACAAGCTGAAAAACAGATGTAGCAGTTTCTGACTTTTATCTCTGGGTAGTTCAACTGGTTAGACCCGTGTGTTATGTGTTCACTTTGCAGAGGGAATGTGAGGATATGAAGGGCTAGGTTAGAAACTTAAAACTCAGTCAGAAACAAGGCTATCTGGATAAGTAATGAAGGGGAGCTGAAAAGAAAACAAGAACTGAGGATTCTCAGAGAAACAGAAGGAGTTTAACAGTTGTGAGGTTTTAGTTGGTTGGAGGTTTCTGTATTCCTGTACAACTGGCTTGTGGTGTGGGTTAATGAATCTAAAACACCCTAACACACACAAGTGAGGATAAGAACATCTTGAGAAACAAAAAACTCAACCTGATGCATCACCATGAAACAAGAAGAAGGGAAATATAAACACTAGTTGTGTTCTGGGAATTTCGGTTCCAGTATTAACACTTCTGTAACATTAGTAAACCTACTTGGTAGATCTACTTTGAATCTGTTAGAACTTAAAAAGAAAAGATTATCACATCCTAAACTACCTAAACTGGCTTTGAGAGAAAACTGAAAGGGCAACACTTGAGTAAAAACAGAAAGGAAAATAGAAGAGGAAGGAAAAAAATGTAACAGATTTTAGTTTGTGCAATTTTCTTCTTCGGTACACAAAAATTCCTCAGTGGTTGTCGGGACTGCCTAGATGGTCTAGGATGAAGACAAAACTGTGCCTTGTGATGAAAAGAAAGTCACGAATTGACAGGAAAGGAAGGGAGTGAGTTATCAGACTTTGGGAGGTTTCAGATCTTCCTTTCAGTTTTCAGTTCCTAAGTTCTGTGTAGCAGATTTCTTGTTCAGGAATGTAGCCTTATCGCCTGGAATTTGTCTAAGAGCTTAGCACTTAACTAGGGGGCTAAATATACTAAGAAATGGAAACTTAAGTGAGTGAACACAGAAAGACAAACAGAAGGATAACGAGACTCCAGTTTTGGTTTCAGTTTTATTTCAGTTTTAGTTTTTCTCACCAGATAAGTGACTGGCTATTCCTGTATCTGTAACAAATTGTCTTGGATTTGTTTAGGATTTGAACTATACTAGGACTCCTAACTAAAGGCATAACAGACTAGGGAAGTAGGAACTAAGATAGGAATCTGAAAAAGGAAATGGGACAGGTCTGTAGCACATCTCAGTTTCATAATATTGGGGATTAGCTGCAGGTGCAAGGTCTGCTAAGTCTGCATCTGTAACAAGTGTTTAGTTTTTTTTTTTAGTTGGGACGATAAGCTTATTGGAATATCTAAGTAACTGAGTAAGTAGTTAAGGGAAATTTAATCAGTGAAAAAGGAAAGGAAAACCCCGACAGGAGGGAAAACAGAAATCACAAATCAGCTTCTGTTTTTTTAATTCAGTTTGGACTTCAACTTCAGTTTTCTAGTCAGATCAGGTTCTAACTAATTCAGTATGTGTAACAAAGTTGCCCTGGGTTTAGTTGAGTTAGAAATTGATAGCACACCAAATTTACAGGGTCAACAGCTTAGGGAAGTTTGGGAATCCAAACACGTGAACAACAGGGAAGGATTGTATACCAGTCCCTGTCTGTTTGTTTCCTTCTTTCAGTTTCTGTTTTACTTGGGGTTCTGTGTGAGTTTGTTTCATTAGAGATAACAGCAAGATGTTGGGGTTGTTAAAACAGAAAACAATTTATTGAGTCATGTAGCTAAGACATAAACTCACTTGAGAAAGATTAACCAATGTCATGAACTGCACTAAGCAACAGAAGGAAGTAATATCAAATTCTGTTTCAGTTCGATTCCTTCTCTTCTGTTTCAGATTCTTCCCAGTCAAGTATGGTTATATATGTCTCTGTAACAGATTGAAATGAAAGAGTAATAACACCATGAAATGGGTAACTAAACAGATGGGGAAAAAGGGAGTGAAAAAGGCAACCAAATCCGGGAATGAGGAACAAAACAGAAGGGGGAAAAGTTTAACAAACTTAGTACATCAGTGCTAGCTGTTTTCAGAAACGAGTAACCTTCTGTATAAGTAAGTTCACAGGGGTGTTTAAGTAGTAATACAGTCCTAAGTCCACTAATAATCTGTAGCAGAAATTGTGGGATGGTGAGTTGAGATGTGAAAGGAAATTAGATGTACATATATACATGCAACCGATAATTGATCAAGTGTGAAAAGACCTTGGGTTATATTTTACCACAAGGTTTTGATATTATAAAATTAAATGCCTACAAAACCACGTGTTATAAAGTCTAGTGACACATAAAATATCGTAACACATAACGTTATGTAACAAATATAACACAAACAATATTATGTGGCTAAGGATATAGTTGTTCAACCGTCATGCTAAAATGCATACATACATAGATAAACATGTACCAAGTAGTAAAGTTATACACTATAGTTATAACGACATAAAATACTAAGGTTAGCATAAGACTTTGGTTGGTAAATAAACCCTAGTGAAGTATCATAAGTGTATAACGCAAGGTTTCATGCTCTAATGTAAACCGAGAAATAACTCACACAACGAGTAAGGGGTTTATAAATATTAATAACGATACTTTAACCAGTAACAATGTTAAGTCTGGGGACATAGTACTAGGATTTCAAACGTTATTCGGAAATACCGAATTGTGCTGTCATATGGATTGACGCTTAGTGTTCCTCGTTACTAGATCGTATTCCCGACGTACGCGCTCGAAAGCTCTGGTGGTCTGCACTGCACGAATCTAGTCATCGGTGTACGGTATGTAAAGGGATTTGATCCGAGTTGTCCTGAGGAATTCCTCGGGCTCGGATTTGTTTGATAAATAACTTGTGTGAATGTATGTATGTGATGTATGTATGTGATGTATGTGTATGATGTGTAGTTATGTTCATTGCATTATTTATTTGTGCACGAACGTCCTACGGGACTAATATTACGTCGACTATAGATCGACTTATATAAAACTACATATGCGAAATGTGTGTTGTGACCACTGTTGTCTGACCTAATGCGCTAAGTATTACAAGTATGTATTTATAACCTAAGTAAAATACTTAGGAACGGGACACGACATTGTCGGTCTCTAGAGCTTTGACTCAAACGTGAATGTTACCTAGAATAATTCTAGGCATGCGTAAGACCCATAGGGCAGCCAACAAATTAAGTGATGTACTCCATAACAAAAACTGTAACTGACTATCTAACTAACAAAGCTAACAGTGGAGTGTGAATGAATGTGATGATGTACCTTAATCCAGACAGTCACTGGCTGCTGGTCGCGCGTAGAGATCTTGGGTTATCCCGTATCGGGTTTTACCCTAGTGAATCCTGAACGAGCCTATATAGATCGTCAGGCGGAGTGTGCTACCGTTGGCACCAGGCCCTTGGCCACCTAAATGGACGCCTTTACAAAGGCAAAGTGAATAAGTCCCAGAGTCTTCGGATGATCAGGGCAGTGAGCACCATTGTGTGTACGTGGGACTACTGTCCAAGTGAGTATACTTCGGGTTGTCCTAACTGACACCCGACTGTGCTAACCTAAACAAACGATATGTGAAGGCCCGGAGGGCCTGAGTGATGTAATATGTGATGATGTTAACATACGATGAACGAGTTCTCAGTACCATTGTATTGTAGGATGTATGACAGTAATGTGTATATCCATATATGTCTGTTTGGATTGGATGAATGATTATATAATCATGCATGTGGTTACAGTATTTACCATATCTGTGAAATGACAAAGCATGGAACCAATCTAATATCAAGACGGTTAAAAATGACAAGTGACCAATAGGGTCCAGATCCGGCATACTCAGCGACTATCGCTGATACTACACTTATTGTGCAGGTTGTTGAACACGTTGAAGCCGAAGTGCGGGATTGGGTAGTTAGGACATTGTTGATTTTAGATCTACCGTTTATACCTCGTTATGTATTAAATGATTCCACTGGAAGGGGGTTATAAGAGTAGATTATGTTTAGATGCTCACAGTAGTTGTGCTTTTGATACTTAGATAGAAATGTAGGAGGTATCTCGTTGTCACTGCGGATTGTATTTTTATGTTTAATTTTGTTAAGATGTTGTACTGCTACATCACTCGTATGGGCGAGTGGTGGCAAGTAACACCCATGTGAGTTCTATTACTGTAATTTTCCGCTGTGAGACGCCTTTATTTCCTGTTCACGTGAGCGACTATTACGTATTTGTTATGAGGGTGTTACACGAAATGAGCCACCTTTGTGGTACGGGAGGACTACTGTCATGTGAGGTTATATGGTTGTCCTAACATGACGCCCAAATGGTATAATTAAACATTGTACATATTGATGGGGCCTTGAAGGCCAAATTAAATTAAATAATTAATGGATGGATACGCTACGGCGATCGTACATGTACATTAAATTGTTATTACTCGAACGTTCGATATTACAAATGTTGTTTGAGACATTAAATGAATGTTTGGATTGGATGGATGGTTAAGTGTTTATGATTATTTGGATGGATGTTATGTATTTTATGCCTTTATATTACAGTACTGATTATAACTGTTAAAGTGGTAAAAGCATGAAAGCAATCTAATAATAAGATGGTTAAAATGACTAAGTGACCAATAGGGTCCAGGCCCGGCATACTCAGCGTCTATCGATGAATACACCATTACGGTGTTGATCATTGTCAAAGCCGAAGAGCAGGAAGGAACAGGGTAATTGGAGTTCTCTTTAATTATTACTGCACATGGAGCTTGTCTCTATGGCAATGAAGATGGTGAATTGTTTATGGTAAGGTTATGGTTATTCAGGTTTGGGTAGATGCTCACTTGTCAACGTTATGGTTTATGGACTTAGTATGATGTATAGGAGTTTTCTCGTTATCACGGCGGTTAGTAGTTTGTTTATGTTGGAAGTTGGATGTAGTTTGGCTTCGTTGCTCGCATGGGCGAGTAATGGCCGGTGACACCGATGAGTATTGTTATTGTTATTTATTTTCCGCTGCGAGACATTTTATTTATTGCTACGAGAGAGATTATATCGTTTTATGGAGAGGGGTGTTACAAAAGTGGTATCAGAGCGAGAGTACCGCTCTGACGAGAGAAGTAGGTAAGACAATGAGCTTAGGACTTTGGGAAATTACGGGACACTTTATGAAGTACGAGACGATTCGTCTTAGAAAGATATTGGGTTTAGTAACGCAAATTGCGTGATAGGTTAGCCTTTAAGGCAATTCAATATTACTTGTTGTGTACGGTAAATTACCGAGATTTATGTGACATACTGTACTACAGATGTCTGAGGGAACTAGAGGGTGTGGTACTGGTAGAGGTGGAGGCGGTGACCCCGCGAATCGGAGTGGCAGAGACGATTGCTGTATTCTTGCACGCTGGGTACCCAAATAGGAGGAGCACCAGCCCACCCGCCACAGCCCAGGGAAACGAACTGGCTGAAGTCAGTTAGCGAGACCCGACCACCTACTATTCAGGGGAGCCAGACCCCGTAGCTTTGGGTGTTAAATTGTTGAACATGAGAAAGCATATGAAGCTTTACAAGTACCTGCCAACCAGAAGGGTGTCATTGCTGCTCTCCATCTGATGGATGCAGCAGCAACTTGGTGGAGGTTGGTCAAGGACCATCACATGGCTACGCCTGACTTTTCGTGGGCTGCCTTTGTAGAGTTGCTGAGGGGGAAGGGAAGTACTAACCCAGCACATCTTAAACAGAAGAAGCGCCATGAGTTCGAGACATTGAAACCCAGGGAGGTCTAACGTGGATGAGTACTACGCTCGATTCATTGGTCTGCTGGACTTCATCCCCGGTGTGGATTACTCGGAGACCGTAAAGGTCGAGAAGTTTCGGGGAGGATTGTTATTCCGCATCCAGATGGCGATGGGTGCTACCCTCTACACTACCATCCAGGTATTAACATGAAAGCCATATATTCTTTACTTACTACATTACCGATTAATGTTGTGAGAGCTTACCAATGAGATTCCAGGAGTGTTACGATGCTGCCTCGAGGACTGAGCTAATGCTCCAGACTCGGGAAGAGACTCTAGGGGCAAAGAAGAGAAGGAACCCTGAGGGAGAGTCTGAGGGTGGAGGAGCATCTCCAGGCGATAGCCAGAAGAAGGGAAAGTAAGGACTTGTCCCATTCTAGATTGTTTATCATATTAAATACCTTATGAATGCTGACCCGGAACCTTAAACAGGAAATTCTTTCAAAAGAAAGGGCAGCAGGGTCACCAGGGAGCAAAGGGGAAAGAGCCCGTCCTTCGGTTGACCGGCCCAGCTACAGATGCTAAGCCTCTGAGATCTGCACCTCCTAAGGGTGAGAACACCTACCTCTTAAATTCAATTGTGACCTTAACCTTTATACCATCAGACTCTAACTTAAACTTAAATACTACCATCAGGCACCGGACAGCCCCAGCGCCATTTTTACTGTAAGCGTTGTGGGAAGGACCATCCTGGGGTCGTCTGTGAAGGCCGCAAAGTTGTCTGTCGGTGCTGCAAGAAAGAGGGCCACAGGGAATTCGAGTGCTGGATGAACCTAGAGAGCCGTAATTACAGGCCACCAAAAATACTCAGAAGACCTCAGCTGGAGGATCTGGAGTACCACAAGGCGGTCAGGATGGCCAGACATCTACTGATGCGGGAGCCCAGAGAGGCAAGGGAGTAGATAGGGCATGAATACCCTGACTCCATGAGACCGCTGGTGGATGACCTTTGCTTACTTCGTTATGAATTTACCTTGGATGTTAGACAAAGACTTGTGATAAGTATGTGGGAGTGTGTCATTGACCACTCGCCTTTTGTGTAAGACTTTGGGATTAGTTGTGTGTACTCAGTACCAATAAGCTTTAAATCTTGACGGATAATATATATGAACAGGATGTTAATGCTTACATGATCATGTAGCCATACTCGACGACGCAGAGTCAATGAGACCGGTAATTGCTGAACCAATATTTCCATCTGCATGGCGCACTTGCTATTGCAAGCGCTATGACAAGTAAACCACTGAAATTTCCATCAGCCTTGCGCACTTGACAGAGCAAGTGCAGCAACAGCAACAATAACAGCAACTGCAAATGCAACTACATCAACTACTACTTTTTAGTCTTTTATTATAAGTATACCCAAAAAAAATGTTTTTCAAACGTTTTCATACAAACCCTGAGACTGGAAACCTATGCAACTTTGGAAAGACCGTTAGTCTAACCTATGCAACTGGAGAATAATTCAGCCACTGTGATTGTAAACCACACCAGTTTAATTGTCTGGGAATTTTCAGACAAGGCTTATTAGCCAAATACCATCAGTGTATACCCGCATTTAATGCTAATCACTACCAGTGATGAATGTTTAGTCCTTATGGACAAGCATACCCTTTGTAGATGCACCACCGTCAATGAGGATGGTTGGAAAGTGAAGAGCCAAGTTGCTCAAGCTATAATGCAATCTGCAATACATCCAATTAAACGGATGAGGGAACGAATATGAACTATGGATGAGATATGACCAGGATAAACAGGGAGAAAAGGAATATGTTGTACTCAAGGAGATCGAATAAGGAGAACCAAGTTTGCTAAATATAGCACAGATTTTACTTACAAGCCAGTGTTATGGCTTATGTCTTATGATACGAATTACCAATGATGCCATTAAGGCAATAGCACTTATTACAAGATAACTGATAACTTGAACCAAAAAAAAAAGAGAAAAAGAAGAGAAAAGGAAAAAAGGGATATCCATCAAAGGGAGATTGACAACAGAATACTTCACAATAACCGTGTGACAGACATTACCAGTTTACTAAACGAGACATGGGACGACCGCACTCCGATAGGAGCATGTGGGCCTGACAGACTTATTTATGAGTTAGTCAGGTAAGTAGTAATGTATCAGTACGGTACCCCATGCAAGTAGACAAGTAGTGTTAGGAACACGAGAAGTAGTCAACTCCGTACTACGGACGGTGTAAGATTACCTCGAAGATGGATGAGAAGAGCCGCAGTTAAACCAACAGGCTAGAGAAATCAAGAACCTTCAACACAGAGCAGTAGACAGTATACAGTGAAGACAGAGAAACCGTTCAAGGACGTGAAAGAGAAGGAGAGAAACAGGAAAAACCCATTATGGATAAATAATATGTAGAACCCTCATAAGGACCAAGTAAATTCTTGCAGTCCAGAGGAAATCTACCAGATGATATGGACATAAACGCGTGACTACACAAGGATAAACGACAAAGCTATATAGTAGCAGATACCTTAAGCAAAGAACAGTGGATTTGGAATGTACCACTCATAGGATAATTCGATCATCTTATCCGTTGGACTCATGAGATATTAGCTGTTGAGAGTTTACGCCTCTGCACTCTATAGGACTGAGTGTTTTGGTATTGCACTTGTGCAGTTATTAATCTGGTGGGAATACGGGAAGATGTAATGGATATCAACACGAGTATGTATTATTAAAAAAAAGAACTACAACAGTGTGTTACTTCGGAACAAAACCACTTGGAGACACGGATGATAAGCTTCATTTCCGTGGACATGTAGGCTGGTACGTCTTAGTATTACAAAGACAAGTGCAAAGAGCACTAAGTACTACCAATAGCCAATGTCATATTACACCTCAAGCTGAATATCAGTGAGAGAAGACACACGCATGTATGCTAGTGATCCAAAGGAGGGGATACACAGCAATGGAAAGAGGCAAATTCAGCCTATGTTCATGGGTCTGCACCTCAGTACGGAGCGAGTTGGCCCATAAGAATGAACTCGCGAGAGAGCACACATAGTTTAGTGCCTCACCTTTATGCATTGTGGAACCCAGAAGGGCTAGAGTCATACCCGTCTCTCTGATATGAGGATAATCCACGAGTTGGAGTACTCTTTGAGAGCCAAGTATCCAGCGCTCCTTGTTGAGCGGCTGTTGTATACTTGTGGGGTACGGGGGCGTAACCCTTTTTAAGGGGGGTAGAGCCTCTTGGCTGTGCACATGTGTGCACTAAGTTTTGGTTGTTTCGTATGCATTGCATACAAAGAATTGGTGGTGTGCGGGGCATACGAGGTTTGTTTGTTTAGTATGCATGGCATACAGTGAATTGTTTCGTATGCATGGCATACAGTGAATTGGTTTTGTTGGTTATGTTTGGTACGCGGGGCGTACGTTGTTTGGTTTGTTTATGTAATGTGCACTTGTATGTTGTATCTTATGAGATACTTGTTTGAATGTTGTATTTACACCCATGTGTGTAGTACTTTTTCTTATGCTACTTGTGATATATATATCTATATTGCTTTATAGGATGATTACATATGGTATCACCTAGATACGAATGAATCATTAGATATGGAATGTGGAACGATGGTAGGTTATGGACACCTCGGGGAGGTGTCAGGGTTTGTAGAACTGATAGGAATAATGGTGTGATGGATCACCTATATCCATATATGATTGAACTAACGCCACAAAGTGATGGCTATGTGCTGTATAAGCGTAATACGATGTGTGTAAATGATATATCACATAGATATACATTATGGGAATATTGGGTAGTTATACATTTATATATACTTACCTACTTGATTAAGAGACTTCGGGACGAAGTCTTTTTAAGGGGGGTAGATTGAAATACCCCAAACTAATAAACATGGATTATCTAATCACATTAATTAGGGCCTAAACATGCCTTAAAAGTCAACTGAGAACAACAGTGGTCAACACAAAGCAAGATGTTGCACACCTTTGACTGTTTAGGGTAAATAAATACCCAAATGAACTACTTAGGACCTAAAAATTTGTCCTAAGCATATTAACACATTACTAAACATATTAAAATTGTTGGGAAACACTCCAACACAAAGAACAAGCATTTACATGTTTCAAGGTCAAGTAGAGCAAAAATGTGCTCTAAGAAACCTTAAAGGTCTAATGACCTCTAAATGATATAAAATTGAATACCATGATAAATTCATGTAAGGAACACAACAAAACCGTTGTCAAAGAAAACCAAGCTCAGAAACACCTTGCGACACAAAATGTGCACTAAAACTCCTTAAAGCACGTTTTTGTGAAATTGCCTTCTAAATTGGTTTTAAATGGGCTAAAAGGTTTATAATTACCTTTAAATATGATAATATATCATATTATATCATATTAGGAATTTAATTCCAGAAATTTACAAATTTTTACAAATTTAATATTAAAATATTAATAAAACCCTAAAAGGGGGCCCGTTTGGGTCAACATTACTAAGTTGGTCAATGTTGACCATTGACCACGAGTTGGACCACATAAAATCGTGGAGTAAGCCTCCTAACAGACCATGGGACAATTCCCATGTGACAATTAAATATACCCCATTACTTTTACATAAAATAAAAAAATAAACTTTAACATATTAAAACATAAAGTGAGCTTACCACTTGCTTACCCATGTGAAGGCTGACGACTTGGAGCCTCCTTTCCCTCCTTGTTATATGGTGGTATACAAGCCAGCCAAGGCAATGGGTGATGAGTCACCTTTCACTATTGATTAAAATGACATTAAGCTCCATTATTGCAATAATTTAGTGTCAATCATTCACCACCTTTCTCCATCATGGCCGGCTGCCTATGCTTCTTGTCTCCACTGATTAAGCAACAATAATCAACACCAATCAGTCCTTGGTGAGTCATCAGTCATTAAAATCATAAAATAAGCAAAAAAATGTGTTTTAAGACAATTTAGGTTACTTTCTTCATTAGTCTCCATTCCAGCCGTGAGAATCCTTGCCAAATGCTCTCTTTGGCTCCTCTTTGACCTTAGGTAAGTTTTCCAAGCTCCATTGATGAGAGCTCTTGCTCTAGGTAAGCTCCTAAGGCATAAAAATGCCCATTTTCTTCATCTTTCTTTCCTTTTCCATTGATCTAGACTCCAACCATTTCTATACATTTATGTAGAGTGTTTTGGAGGTTAAAGGAAGGATTATTTTCGGCTGAATAAGATCTAAGGGGTAAAGAACAAGTCTTGACCATTTAAGGTAAAAATGTGCTTTAAGCACATATCTCTTCGTTCTAGTAAATTTCGGTTGAAAACCTTGGTCCCCTAGCCTTATTTTTCTCCTTTTCATGTGGATTCAGTTGGTATACCAAGATCTACAAGGAGTAGCTAGATCCAAGCCAAAAACACCATTTTTTGGCATCTTAAACAAGGTAAATCTTAGCCATCTTCCAAGCTAATGACCACGGTTTTGTACCTTGTTTTTAGGAGTGTTTTGATACTCTTTATTTCTGGAAAAATAGGGCCGAGGTAGATCTCCAACCAACTAGAAGATCTAAGGTAAAAATTCATGATTTTCATGACTTAAATTACTTCTCATGGTTAGCTCATGCTGGAGTTTAATCATGTCTTGTTTTCTACATGAAGACAAGTAAATCAAGCTGTAGAGAAATTCTCCTTAAGGTGGCCGAACCAAACAAGGCTTTATCTAAGCTAAATCAAGGTATAAATCACTTAAATCTACACTTGGTATATTATTGTTTATACATATTTATACAAATATGCCGTGAGTGAAGAGTACATTAAGGTCTTATTTTAACCTAAGGTGATTAAGGAATGGTTTAATAAATTTTATAACTAATTAAACAAGCATAATTGTCAAATTTAAGACATTATGTGGAGTTTGGTAATTAAATAAAAAGTGGTGTGAGGCCGAGATTTATAAGCATTTTTGGGACATTTATGCGTAATTTATTTTGTGAGGAAATGTTTGTAATAAGGCCATATACTTTAGGCCATTTTATTTATTTATATTTAGTTTAAAGTAGGTTTTAGGTGATATTTATATATTACCGAAATGAATAAGGGGTTATAGTGTAATTAAATTAAATTTGGGGGCTATAAAAGAATTAGGCCGAAAATTAGAGGTTAAAAGGATTTAAAGTTTATAAGATTTTATAAAGTTTTGGGGGTTAAAAGGTAATTTCTAAAAAGTATGGGTGCAAACCGTAATTATTAGGAATTAAGGGTCAAGGAAATATTAAGGTGGTCAACCTTGACCACATGGTAGGTTTTGCCCAAATTAGATAAGTTAGATAACTTATTTAAGGTTTTATAATAAGATAAGTACTTAATGGTAATATTTTTATAACATATGTGGTAAATATGTTATTACCGAAAATTAAGGGTGTATAATGGTATTATGAACACCCATGGGCTATTAGATATTTTTAGGAATTTATTGGGTTGTTTTTGGAAGTAAAATGAACTATATATGTATAATATATAGTTATCATGTCATTATGACACTTTGGAGAAATATAAGTGGTGGAATTATAAATACCGAAAGTATATGGGTTAATAAGGATATTTATAACCCTTTGGTGAAGTTTGGAGATTTTTAGAATTATATAAGAGTATTTATTAAGATATGTGTATAATATATGGTTTTAATGAAATTGTAAAACTATATGTTATGAGTTTTTGAACGCAAATATAATTTGCTAAGATAATGGATTATATAATACAATGTATTATAATGGATGGTGGGGATAGTGATACAATATGAAAAATAATACAATATAATATAGTCATGCATGCATACATGCAACTATAGGTTACGTACCTAAATTAAAGGGTGGATAAGATTAAAAGAAATATAACGAATTAAACTTAACAGTTGAAATATTACGACGTACGAGTTTCAGGTAACAAAGGCGACTGTTTTAGAGGAACCCGTAACAATAATTGTAGAAAACAGGGGTGAACTGTCGGGGTTACTTATTATTCGGAAATACCGGATGTAGTTAGTCATGGAGACTGACTTATAGTTTATTACCGTTTAGATTATACTTCAGACAAGGACGCTTGACGAGCCAGTGGACTATACGGAGCATAGGATCTTACTGATTCATACTCCACCGTAATACGATCAGGGTGAATGGTATGTAAAGGGGTTTGATCCGAGTTGTCCTAAGGAAGCTCCTTGGGCTCGGATTTGGTTGATATAACTTGTGTGTTATGTGTGTGGATACATGTATGTGATTAAGTGTTACTGCATTATTTATTTATGCACGAGCGTCCTACGGGACTAACACTACGTCGACTATAGATCGACTTATATAAACATACATATACGTTATTGTGATGACATGACGGTTACTTGATATAATACCATAGTATTAATATTAAGTATATGGTAACCTAAGTAAAACACTTAGGGACGAGTCACGACATTGTCAGTCTCTAGAGCATGGATCTCGAACATGAATATAACCTAGATTACTTCTAGGTATGCGTGAGACCCATTGGGCAGCTAATTAATAGTTATTCTCCATAAGACTAAGAGCAGATCTTAAACATTATGAGAGAGAGATGGTATGAGTTGAGGTGAGGAATCCCGGTGGTTTACGAACTACTTGGTTGCGCATTTGTGATCACTGAGGGGTTTCCTAATTGGTTTCCGCTCTAGGTTATACCCAACGAGCCCAAACTGGATCATGGGTCAGGTGGCTACGGCCTTTATATGGACGTCTTACGAGACATAAGAGAGTCAGGGGCCTCCGGACCTCTGGCGAAATGAGCACCTTTGTGTGTACGGGAGGACTACTGTCCATGGTGAGGTTGTAGGGTTGTCCTAACATGACGCCCAACTGGTATTAATTAAACATTGTACATATGGATGGGGCCTTGAAGGCCAAATTAAATTAAACTAATAAAGGATGGTATACGCTACGGCGATCGTACATTGTACATTAAATTGTTATTACTCGATACGTTCGATATACAAATGTTATTTGAGATATTAAATGAATGTTTGGATTGGATGGATGGTTAAGTGTTTATGATTATTTGGATGGATGTTTATGTATATTTATGCATTTATATTACAGTACTGATTATAACTGTAAAGTGGTAAAGCATGAAAGCAATCTAATAATAAGATGGTTAAAATGACTAAGTGACCAATAGGGTCCAGGCCCGGCATACTCAGCGTCTATCGCTGATACTACACCATTACAGGTTGTTGATCATTGTCGAAGCCGAAGAGCAGGAACAGGGTAATTGGAGTTCGACTTTAATTATTACTGCACATGGAGCTTGTCTATATGGCAATGAAGATGGTGAATTGTATTATGGTAAGGTTATGTTTATTCAGGTTTGGGTAGATGCTCACTTGTCGACGTTTATGGTTTATGGACTTAGTATGATGTATAGGAGTTTTCTCGTTATCACGGTGGTTAGTAGTTTGTTTATGTTGGAAGTTGGATGTAGTTTGGCTTCGTTGCTCGCATGGGCGAGTAATGGCCGGTGACACCCGAGTGAGTATTATTATTGTTATTTATTTTCCGCTGCGAGACGTTTTATTTATTGCTACGAGAGAGATTATATCGTGTTTATGGAGAGGGGTGTTACAAGCTGCCATATAATCGTTTGAAGTCCTTGAGACATATCCAATGTCTATACCTACTAGTCTACGCTCTTTGCGCTTCCTAGTCCTCATTCCTTATCCTCAGATGGATTCTCTGAGTTCTTCCATACTTATTGCTTAGCTGAGTTCTTCCTCCTTGATCGTCTGAAGTGTCAGCTGTTCTGGTTTGAACTTACTCACGGTCCGTAGGACGGAGTTGACTACTTCCCGTGTTTCATACACTACATGTATACATACGTGGGGTACCTTGTTGATACGTTACCACTTACCCAACTATATGTCAGGCCCGCAAGCTCCTTCGGAGTGCGGTTGTCCCACATCCCGTAATGGGTACACTCGTAGTGTCCGTCACACGCCTAGGTGAAGTATTCTGTTGTCAACTCCTCTTGTATCACTCTATGATACTCACCGTAATTTTGTTGTTTTGTTTAAAAATCCAAGGTTTAAAAGAAAAGTTGTGGTTTTGAAAGAAGAATTTTGGGTTTTGAAATGGTTCGGTGTTAAAAGAAGTTCTACATGGCATAGCCATGTTGAGGTCTTGACCAAGTCCAGCTTGCTGACTGGTATGTCCTTAATACAATGGTCAGGCTGTTAGGCCTTTCCAAGGTTCCTTACTTCTAGTTGTTAGGATGTGTGATCCTGTAGTTGTTTCATTACGGTCACCGTACATTACTATGTACTTGTGACGTGTTAGTGTTCCTTCACATACTCGTGTTCTTACTGCACTTGTGCGTGGTACTGGTGGTTTTTGAGTAATCCCATACCGATCACGGTATGGTTTCCACTCGTATTTATTAGTCTTTTGTTGACTCTTCCCTTGATCTTATTGATCTATGTTTGGGATACTCGATCCCTTAAGCAACTTCTCAGTGATCTTGACAGGGTTGTCGCTGATCGGGATATTTCTCCAGTCCTTGGAGATTCTCATTTATTTGTCTTGTGTTTTTCCTTGTTGCTCGTTCCCACTGGTTTACCGTGGTTATTGAGCCTTAGCTTGTTTAGGCACTACTCTTGTAGTCCTATCGGTTCATATCCTGTGGATACTCTTGTAGCTGTGTAAGCTATGTCGGCCAGGTATTATAACCTTTTGGCATTGTAGTTTCGGAGGTGACCACTCCTGACTATGTCCGTAGTCAGTTAGCGTACCGTTGATGGTGTTATTTAGGTATTACTATCCCGTAGACTTGTGTCTCGGGTTTCGTTACTACTCCTTTTTCCGCTCTGTTGCACGCTTAGTGCTTCTTTTCCAGCTGCTGGTTGATTAGCCAGGTTTTGCGACTGCTAAGCACGTCGCCCCATGCTGTTGTAAGTTGCAGCCTCCTTACGGTTGGAGTGCTCATTCAACGCTATTGAGTGCGGGTATTGTTGTTCATCCGGGACCCATCTCCGGAACTTCCATTTCTTGGAATCTACCATATGTCGGGTTCTTTCCTCTTATAGGAATATCTCACTACTGCCGGATCGGGTTTTCCCGATTATGAGAGGACTTTCCTTCTCTCTGGCATTCCTTTCCCAAGTTATACAATGGGGAATGCGGTGGGCGGGACTGGTATTGTAGGTATCCAGTACTCACCGGTGGTTCCTAACTAGCATATCTCTAATGCTAACACTCAGCCCTTAGCCCTAAGCTTCTGATTCCTAACTCGGTATTTCCTAAACTTGGTATTTCCAGTCATCAGAGCGATACTTCGCTCTGATACCACTTTTTGTAACACCCCTACCGCTAATACTGTCATTACCGTCCAATCTCCCTATACAATCCAGACTCACACAGCAGATACTTACATACTCCACGGCGGGTGATACAATGCCGTTAGTCACCCACGTGACTAACAAGGCTACTACTACATACAACATCGGTCTGATGGACCGGAATATCCGAGTACTACACAAATACAATACATACTCCCATTACTTACTGAGTACTACAATACTCCATTCGATACAATACTCCATCCGATACAATACTCCATAATTCAATACAAGATAATACACTACACATACCGAGTTTACTAAGTTCCAATCATAAATACGATACTTCCTCCAAGTTCATACATACTCTTTAAAAGTCTAACCACTACCCATTTCTCACAACTACATACTTACTAGGTACAAGGGGAGTACTACATAGTACTCCTTTACATTCCACTACTAGTAGTCCAAATGTGGCCACCAGTCTCTTACCTTGACCATATCCTCTTCAGGTACCTGCACACTAAAAACATTCCCCCGAGGGGGTCAGCTTTCACTGAGCATGATAACCGCATACCCCGTACTAGCGAGGGTACGCCGACCATTTGGTCGAATACATGCAATTCAATTTACAATACATACATTCATACATACATGCTTTCATTCATGATACTACAATACTACACAAGGTATTCATACATTCGCACAGTACAATACATGCTTGGAAGACAATACAAGTCAACCAATACTTACTTACCATCTTCCAGGATACACATACACAATACATACTCATTACATACTCAATACGCAATACGGAGATACACTTCTCCAATTCACACAGAAGGCTTGTTAGCTTCTTTACACGCCCGGGTTAATCGGGTGTTCAATACTCATTACTCAAGGTCAATGACTTACAATAGTCGAGACCGATACTCATACATACTTACTTACTTTACTCCAGTTAAGTCGGTATGACCTCCGGGCAGGGATTACTACATCCCACCACCGGGCTTTAGGGTGGCCCACTAATCCAGGATGCTACCCATTCAAGGGATTTGGTCCATGGAAAAGATTACAGCCAGGATTCGGATCCAACCTCTTGTGTTTCCTTATCCTCACGCGTGGCCGAAACTATATGACTTCTACTCATTCCATTTAATCATTACTCATGTTAGGAGTTATTGTTAGGAATTAGTAGAAGTCAGTACTTCATTTCCATACACCCATACAGTACGCAAATACACATTACTTACACATACTCTTCACTTCCATTCATACATTTCATGAATTATACAAACTAAGTGTTCAAGAAGATACACAAGAACAAAATAGTTCAAACATAGTTAAGTGCAATATAAGTCCGATTCGTGCATTTATCTTATTGGTGATCACATAAGCACACAAATCGGGGATACCAGGTTAGGATACAGAGCATGAAGAAATCATACCGTACACCGTCGTTTTCGTACTACCGGGTCCTTCGACGATCAACTATTGATTCCTATACATACATGAAGTAGTATGATCAATGATCTATTATTGATCTAACTTACTCCTTCATTGTTACTTTCAATGTATACTTACTACTTCGTTATTTTCTTACTTGATTATGAAACCATTCTTTTCTTTACTACTTTAAACTTGTTTCATTATTCATTTACTTACTTCCTTACCATTAACCTTCATTAATGGTGTATTACTACATACATATGCATATATGTGTATAGGCATACATATACATACATATGACTACTATAGTCATATAATAAACATTTTTTTTGTAAATTATGGGCCGTCCGACCCACAGTCCGACCCAACATCTGGGTCGGTCCATTCCAGTAAGTTTTCCGGCTCCTGAAATTGTCCCGTCCGACCCAGAACTGTTCCGTCCGACCCATACACCTCTGGGTCGGACCATTCCAGTAGTTTTTTTTCGTGGCCTGTGTCCGTCCGACCCACAGTCCTCCCCAACCTCTGGGTCGGACCGGTCCAGAACCTACCTACAGATTTTGTTTTTCACTTCTTTTCTTACTCATTTCTTACCCATTTCTTCCCCAATCTTCCTACATGTAATCCCACATGTTTTAACACTAATTAAGCCCTCTAAATCACCTTAATTCATCCACCAAATCCATTACTAAATCCATCAAATAACTTACACAATTCCTTCATTTCTTTTCCAACACATGTAACAGTTTTTGCTACACTTATGCTACAGATTTTAAAACTCAATTCTCCATCCAATACTTCTACTACCAATACCATTACTAGCATCCCAAATACATTTCCAAGCAATTACAACATCTATACCCAAGTCCAACATTCATTTTACTAAATCTTGTACTCTCATTCTTGCTAATTCCTCCAATGAAATCCAATACCTCTTGCTACAGATTTTTACATGTTTCATCCTCATTCTCCAATTACCAATCCATGGTCATTGAACATCTCTACTAGCCCCAATACACACCTTGGTTCCCCCATTCACCAAGTCATTCTTAAATACATAATTCCTACCAAAATTTCGCCATAGTTCACCTACTTTTCTTACTTCTCCACATACACACTTTTCATCAAATTCATTCCTAATCTAGCCACACCCATACAAGGGTCCTACCAGCAACCAATACAATACCAATTCATCAATACTTCCTCAATCCACAATACTAATACACATATACAATATACTTGGCTCTAAGGCCTACAATTTACTTACTAGTTCCCAAATACTCAAAACTTCATAAACTGTTACATTATCGTTCCCCGTTATACTCCAACATACTTACTACTCATTACTCAATACATTACTCCTTTTTACTACTCAAAACTGTTACATTACACAATACAAAACTAGTTCAAGGTAAGAGCCTTTACCTTGTCTTACTAGTTTTTCCTTTCTTTCTTGCCTTCTTCTTCCTTCTTTCCTTCTTCCTTGTTCTTCCTCACACAATACACAATGCTACAGCCACCATACCAATACACACTAACCATTTAGCATTCATTTTGAACTAACCCTAGAATTTAGATGTTTTAGGGTTTAGAAAAGAGCATTACCTTCCCACCAATGAATGAAGTTCTTGTCTAGCAGAGAGCAAGATTCCTAGCCCAAAGGAGAAGCCAAAATCGGCTAGAATACAAAGAACAAAGCAAGGCTTACTTTGAATTTTCGTTTTGCAATTAAGGGCTAGAAAAAGATGGGTTTTCAAGAATGTTTTTACCTCAAAATGACAAGGAGGTGAAGGTGCTTCTAATGGTGGTACTCAAGCTCCAAATGCAGCACACCCATGGAGATGAAGTTGGTTGTTTTCGATTTTTGAAAGGAGGAAGGTGTTCTCCTTGATGAGGGGATTTCAATGGTACAATTTTTATTGAATTTGGACAAGGATCGAGCTAGAACAAGAGGAGAGAAGGAGAGAGTTGAGTGGGTTCTTCATATCCCCATAGCCATCGCAGGAGGAGGAGAAAAAAATCAGAGGAAGGAGGAGGGAGTTACGTGAGTGAGGGAGTGTGGTAGGAGAGAGAGTTTCCTTTCTTTTCTTTACTTTATTTGTCCTTTTGTGAGTTAAAAAGAATAAAGAGAGTGAGTGAGAGGGGAAGGCTGGCCGGCCCCCATATGCACACACACACAGATTTTTGCTTTTTATTTTCAAAGTGGACACACTAACTTTGTTTATTTGCACTCTCACCCCACAACTTCCCGGTTGTTACAGTTTTTACTAACCGGAACCCGTTTTCCGGAATTTTCTCGTTTAATTAATTTTTGGTTCCCAACCTTTATTACTGTTTATTAATGACTATTTGGTTGACCAATATCGTTACGAGTCTATTTGACTCGCTTAAAGTCGCGTTTTCCCGGTTTCCTCAAAAAACGTGCTTTAAGGTTCGTTTATACTTTTAATCCATTTTAAGGATCCGTTTTCTTCGGGAGTTGTTCCCTTATATTATTTAGGCATTATTAAGCCTTAAGAATCCATATAATACTCTAACGAGGTCTCGCACCTCTTATGGTTATTTAACGCTTATTTAGCGTTTTTCGCTTTTTAAGCGTTTCTTTATTTCTTTTGGATTTATTTTTCTTTACCAATATTACTTAAGCATTATTAGGCTCTTAAATAAGGATTAGAATTGTCTTAATCACTATATTTAAGTTTGGGGTATTTCACACCCCGTTTTGTTGCGGAGTATAAACGCAAGTGGTCTGATGTATGATACCCTTTTTTTGAAAAAATTCTTGTAAAAATCTAGACGATCCCAACTCATAAGCATTGTCAGAACGAACAATTTTAACAAATTTATTCAATTGTCTTTCAACCATGCTTATGAAATTTTGAATATGGTGATCTTCAGATTTGGATTTCATGAGGTGGACCCAAGTAGATCTACTAGCATCATCAACAATAGTAAGAAAGTAGCGACAACCATCATGATTAGCAGTAGAGCAAGGACCCCAAGTGTCAATATGAATAAGATCAAAACAATGTTTAGATCTATTATTAGAATGAGGGAAAGGCAATCTATGGCCCTTGGCCCTAAAGCATACATCGCAAACAAAATTGTTAGGAATCTCATGTTTCTGAAAAAGACCCATTCGAATCATCTTGTTCAAAGGAGGATGTCCCATTCTTCTATGCAGCATCAATATCCGGGAATTACAAGAATAAACGGCACCATAATGTTTATTACAATCACCAAAAATATCATGCAACGGTTTATTATCTAAGAAATATATCCCATCCTTTTGATGCCCGATCTGTCTTTTATTCTTCCAGGTATGGGCCTGTAAATAACAGGCATCAGAATCAAACAAGACAACACAATTGCTTTGCTTAGCCAATTTACTAACAGAGGCAAGAGAGAGTTTGAAAGTGGGAACATGGAGAACATTCTCTAGTCTAAAGTTATCAGCAAGCAAAGCAGTTCCCATCACGTTAATAGCTTCAATGTTGCCATTGGGCATGGTGACATATTTAACATCAGAAGACTGTTTTATATCGCTAAGCAGAGATTTATTACCAGTCAAATGCTCACTAGCACCAGAATCTAAAAGCCACCATGATCAATATGTGTGGAGCATGAGTTATTGCAATTAGATAAAACAGTACCTGCAAAATGCGATTCACTTCTATTGCCAAACACACTGTTGCTCAAAGCACCTTTATCAGAGATCTTTCCTGTCTGATCAAGTAAGTTGCAAAGTTTGGTGAGTTTATCTATATTTGAAACAGAGAGACCTTTCATACCTTCAGTTTTTTTGCCAATAGAATTTGCGGTTGAAGAGTTCTTTGATCCCTTCCACTAGTCGGGATACCCACAGATCTCAAAACACCCTGCTTTTGAGATGCCCAGTTTTGCCGCAGTGGGTGCAAATATTGTTGTTATTCTTGCCGGTATTTTCCTTTCTGGATTTACTCCTTTCTCCAAAGGCCGATTCTGTTTTACTAGTATTATTCGCGAATGACATGCCAGAGGCCTCATTCTCCCCTTTTCCATTGATTCACTGCCTCTCCTCTTGGAGAATTATGGCATAAGCAGAATCTAAACTTGGGAGGGGTTTTTTCATGAGAAGGTTACCTCTAACATTGACAAAATCCTCACGTAATCCCAACAGAAATTGAAACAACCTTTGATTTTCAGAGTGCTTTGCTATTTTTTCACTATAACCACAAACGCAAGTGCTTATATTTGTCATAGCAGCAATATCATCCCAAATACTAGTAATCTGGTGAAATACTCATCACAGAAGAATTTCCCTGTTCGATTCTAGACAAGTCGCGATTAAGCTCAAAGAGACGCGTACCGTCGATTTGATCGAACCTCCGAACAAGACGTCTCCACATGTCATATGCGGTGGAGCAGGAAACAAGACTATCTCCGATGTTGGTGTCGACAGAGGCGAGAATCCAAGAACGCACCAGACCGTCGCATCTGTCCCAAGTGTCTCTGCGGTTTTTAGCCACTTTTGATTTCTTCAAGGTACCATCTATCATCTTAATCTTGTTCTTGGCAAGCAGGCAAATCTTGATTTTCTTCTTCCAATTCTGAAATCCCTTCTTCCCGTCAAATTTTGTCGAGGTAAGTTGGACTCCGGGAGTTTCTGAATTCAAAACCGTGAGAGGGTCCAAATCGATGCGCCGTTTACTTTTCTTCTTCTGATAACCTCTTCCTCTTTAGATTTCGATGATTCTTCCTCATCGTGTGAAAATCGTCATCCTCTTCCTCAGATTCAGACGACATTTTGTAGAGATTAGGGTTAAAGGGCGGTTGTTACCGCTCTGATACCATGTGAAAGGAGAATCGAAGAAAAAACCGAGGAGGAGAAGGAGATCTGGAGGGAATCGAGTCGATCGACGAGGTGTCGAGAACGACTGAAGTATTATCGAGAGGAAGAAGAAAAGTAAGAATGTATTAGTTGTTGTATGTTTCGAGAAAAGAAACAAGACATATAAGCAGATACAAATGATCCATTGCTAAACGGGATTAAGAAACCTAATAACCGTTGTAAAACGCGAAACCAAGGGTAAAGAGGGAATAAGGAAATAAAGATTATCCTAACAGAGATCAAGAGGGTTCTCCTACTGTTTGTACAACCTTCAACTGATTTAGGAGTCCTCAATGGTGGGTTCTACACCTTGGAAACATGGAAGAAGATGATGAAGAAAGGTGGTTGTATGCTCCAGTGAAAACCGAGAATGAAGAGGTGTCTTTACCTTGTCTTTGTGCTGAGTTTCTTGTTGTTTGTAGCTGAGAATGGGAGGGCTTTAGCTGGGGATTTTTGCTGTCTCATGAAGAGGAGAAGGAGTTGCATTGTAGTGGTAATAATGGAGGAAAAATATGGTATGAAAAGCTGGAACCGTGAGAAAGAAAATGAGGAAGAAGAAGAGTGAGTTTTACCGTGTTCTTTCCTTGATGTTTCAGCCGAGAGAGAAGGAGAGATGGGTTGTTGTCTGTGTGAGCAGGAAAGAAAAGGAATTGGAGCGATATAGGGAAGGTGATGTCGTGAGATCAGCATGGAAAAAGATGGAATAAGCATAGGTAGAAGAGAAAAGGTGAGACTTCTCATTGTACTTGTTTGTACTTTAATACTAGTTTATTTTTCTAATGATGTCTTATTTTCCCTTTTCCCATGTAAGCAGCCGCCAGCAAGGAATTGGAGGGAGTTTGAATTTTTCATTAGTTAATATTGTGACACAATTGTACACATGTGACTATAATTGTCTATTACATAGTGAGTTATAGTATTTTTGGTCTAAAGGTGTATATATGAGTATATATATTGTATCTATGATTGTTTAGACTATATAATGTATTCATATAATTTATTGAGGGATATTAGTAGTATTTAATACATGTACTAATATGTTTCATGTGATATTAAATTTAAGAGTTGATTTTTTCTTAATAATATTCTCTCTTGATTAGAGATTTAGGCTCTGTTCGGTATGGCTGTTTTGGCAGCATAAATGCAGCATATTTGACAGCATGAATGCGCTGGCATAAATGCAGCATATTTGCTGGCAGGAATGTGCTGACATAAATGCAGCTGTTTTGAAAACTGTTGTTTGGCAGTGCAGCATATTTGCAGCATGTTTGATTCAGTTAGTTATATGTAGTGCGTTTACCGTTATCGTATTACAATTATAATTTATTATATTACACTACGTAACTTTATTTTGTTAGTAAAAATAAATAAAAAAATTCACAAACAATAAAATTTTTATTTCTATTATTTAAGCAAAACTTGTAACTCCTAAACAAATATTTTTATTATCTAAATTTTATAATTCTTACAAATATAAAAGCATAAAAAAAGAGAAAAAGCATTTCAAATTTTCTGATAATGTTATGTGAATTTATTTAGTGAAATTATAAATTTTAATAATATATATATTTTTGTAACTTTGTATGTTAATAAATTTATATGCATTCATATTTCTATATACTATTTTAATTTATATATCAACAAGTGTATATTTATTCATTTTTTTTAATTTTATTAATCTATGTGGTATTACAAATAATATATTATAGATTTGTATTATAAATGTGATTTTTTGTAAATTTGGCTAAAGATGTAGTACTATTTTTATAAATTATTTAAAGCATTATGTAATTTGTAATAAATAAAGTAACTTGTAAAAAATTTCTTTTTTTTTAAATCAATAGTCACAGTAATTGCATTATGAAGTGAGTAAAGAAACGGAAGTGAAAGCACGAAAACGAAAAAGTAGCATTTGGTGCGGGCATTTATGCTGACATTTATGCTGTCATTTATGCTGACATTTATGCTGACATTTATGCTGTTTTAGACGAACAGCAAAAACAAATAAAGGAGTCCAAAGCAGCATATGCTGTACATTTATGCTGTCAAAAAATGCGCATAAAATGTGAGGCGAACGCGCCCTTAGTGTATAGTTTAATGTCCATTTGGACTATATATTTTTACAATAATATTCTCATGATTTAATTTAATCCTTATTAATTAAAGTAATAAATCTTTCGGATATTTCAGTTAAAAGATTTTGTTAGTCCGAAATACAGAAAATATTACACAACTCCACATAATCGGACAACAATAGGTAATCATTTATATGTTGTACATCAAATAACCCAGAGATACGATTTGTGTCGGTGTAGAAAAGGTGAGAAGAAAAAGGTTACATGCATGTCAGGAGGTGAAGTGTAGTGGCTAGCGATGAGCAAAAAAGATAATCAGCAAAATACACTCTTGTTTTCCGTGCTCTTGTATGATCCTCAACACAACAATCCACTTTTTATTTATTTTTTGCTTGTAATATGGAAGTAAAACTTTTTAGTGAAATAAAAGGTCACAACAAGTTAGGGAATGGGTCTTCTGACAAGACCATTAGCCATGGGCTAATGATGAAATATTTAATGACAAGTAAGTTACAACACTATACTAGAAGCTCAAACAGCCCTTATTCAATCCAATGTCTGTTCTCATTGTCTATGTTCCAATAGACCCATGAAACAAGCAATCAAATCTGAATTTTCACTATGCAATCATGACCTTGTGGGCTTTAGTAAATTCTCTCGTCTTAGTAAGGCTGTTAGTAGGGGTAAGAGGAAAGTAAGGGCAAAAGCTAAGGGTTAGGATGTTTTGTTTTGAGTGTAAGGGTAGTACTGACAAGGTATGGAATCCCTTTGTGCTTATCGTGGCCATGCTGATATTGTATTACCACATTTACGGATCTCTTAGGCCTTGTACCTCTAACTATAAAAAAAAAACTTAAATTCCAAAAACTCTCCTGATTTCTTGGTTGCTGCCACCTCCATAAGCTTTATACCATATTCATTTACAAGAAACAAAATGACTTATCAGAAACCCCTATACCACTTCACAAATAAAGCTCTGCAACAAACGGGATTAATCAATGTTGCTCCGGTTTTATAAATGATGGGTGTGCAATCAATTTGGGTTGCAGGAATTGTACCAAAGAAAGCATCATCTGAACCACTGTCACCTAATTCCTTGCAAGTTCACTCTTAGCTGTGAAGGAAAGTCACGTTTCGTTTGTCATGAATCTGATGGCTTGATAGTGCCATGATCATCATCATCATCATCACACCAGAGTAGTGTATCCCCTCTGTTTACCTTCCAAGAGGTTGCTTCATCATCAATCCCAACCACAACCTCTCACAAAGATGTAGGTACCGAATTTGAATCCTCCTCACTCAATTGTCCCTCTCTGCTGCAAAGTTGTTGCTAAGGATTTAAAATTATTTGCATCTAACTATATGTACAGCCAGTTGTACTGTAGGACAAGCTTTTCCGGTTTAACAAGCAAACGCTCGTGGGTCACTTCAAAACCAGCGTACGTTATATCATTCATCGAATGAACACTTTTACCTAACATGAAAGGGTCATGAACCCATTGTAAGAAAGTAGTAGTCTCCTCCCAGTATATATAATAAAATTGCGCAATGCCCACATACATCTCCATTTAAACCCACTCACTCAAACTGATAACACACACACTCACACACTCCCAACATCAAAAATGAAGTGCCATTCATCACTTCCTATCCTAGGATCATTCTTATTAATGATCACCCCTTATTTCTTATCACACCCATCTCAGCCCAACCAG